>CM059231.1:1632500-1730000 GCA_030347435.1 Clarias fuscus | reverse complement strand
AAAATGCATGTCCTTACTAAGAAGACAAAAGAAAAAAAGGCATTTAAATTAATGCAGCATATTCAAACACATTTTGGGGCATATACTGTATCAGTACTGTGCAATGAATGGCTTCAAGTGCCAGACTGTAAAACTGATCTGTGAACAGTTTGTGTTCTCTCATATTTTTAACACTGAGAACATTCCAAATATAGTTTTGCTTGGATTCATTACATGCTTGATATCCAAACTGTGAAGCTGTAGACCTGCACAGCAATTTCTTAATCGAAACTTTATTCTCCAGTCCTCTTACCCAACCTCTCGGTGTTAATACGCCTCAAGCTATCATTCGTCTTAGAGCTGCGATGTTGAGTTTGTTCCGTTTGCCTTTAACAACACTCCAACAAGCACTACCGTAACCAATCAGGGTACTGAATAACCGTGTTTTCCCTCCCAATGGTGTTAGCGGAACCAATTTGGATGTTGCAGTGACTGGCGAGCCATGCTAGCTGATACATTTGCTACAGACTCTCTGACACAGATCCTCTACTTAACATGTGGCTTGTGCATATGGAGAGTTTGAATGGACATACTTCTCCACTACAACAAATCATTTTAAAAGCGGCGAGGAAGATTTAAGGATTAAGAATTATTAGTTTGCTCCATCTGGAGTAGGCCGTCCGCTCATGTCTACTTAAATGTATTATTCAAAAAAGTGTACTAAGTAATTCCTTTTAAAATATGATTTTATTCTGCTGTAGAAGGATACTTCAGGAAATGTATTTTGTTTTCCTAGTAAAGGATATTTAAACAAAAGCATAGATCTAAATCTATTGACTCTAGTTCTGCATAGTCCTCCTCAACCTCAGGCCTTCTCCTACCGTAGATCGTCGTGAACACGCACACACTGTAACCTTTTGCTTTCTTCCCCTGTCTGGAAGTGGACACTAAAATATTCAACTGGTTGGACATTAAAATATTCCATTTTTTTGCTTCTCTTGCCCTTGTTTGGCATGTAAGCTTTCTCAAGTAATACTGAAATCCAGAAGCTCGCTCCCTCACATCAACCGCAATCTCAATGACAAAAATTCCCACTACACATTCATTCTGATTAAAAACAGCCTAAATAATAGTTGCTGTTTAAATGTTTTAAGAGCCCAAATGGTGGTAGATGGATTGGATTTAAACTCTTCTAATCAGTGGCCCATTGCCATCACCACTGTGCCACCACCGTCAATTTCATAACTTCAGTCACATGAATTTCTGTCAATTATTCAGTGACTCAGTGTCACACAGCTAGTGACATTAGGATAAGAGTGTTTCATGTCGTTATTTTCTTTTTATAATTAATTTGCTTTATTCATTTTCATGCATGCATTATTTAGATACTAGATGGCTATCGTTTCTCACAATCAGTGTAAATTTCTCCTCTCCTGCTGTTGCACATGAGTACAGCTAGTGTGTGTAGTTTTAAAACAATGTTTTAGGTGTTTGAGTGGTAATTAAGCTGTTTTCAGGTGATAAAAACATAGTATTGTTTAAAATGTGATCTGTATAAGCGTGAGTATGGACTGCAAACAATATTCCACACTTTGATCATGATCAGATATTGTGCCAAGAGAAACATAGTCCTTGTGTGGTTATACTGTGTGTGTAACCATCAGGACTAGCTAGATATGAAATAACCTGAAGATTGGTGTCGGATTGTGGGCCTGTTCTAAAATGTAATGATAGTTTGTTTTAATAATTGAATTTTAATGTATTTAACAATCGCTGCAGAAAATTAATTAAGAATATATATATTTTTAAACATGTGTCTGTATTTTCTGTAAGTGGAAAGTGGTAATGTTGAAACGTTCTTACACATAAACAAAATCAATTCAATGTAATATTTACTGCCATAAACAAAACATTAATGCTTAAGCATTTAATTGTAACTGGTTTCTATTTATTGAATAATTGCTTATGCAGACATGGTATATTTAATTTGAAACCACTGTATTTATATATCTGTATTTGTCAAAGCATACAGTACTTTATCAAATACGCTGTAACAGTGCATTTAACTGTGTTATCAACTCTAGCGTGTGTGAAAAGATCAAAAGAACACAGTTTAAGCTTCATTATTTCTATGCTTTAGTATATGCTCCTTAAAATGACTTTACCTAATTAATTAAAAATACTTGTTTAAAATATGCATGACTATATATGAAACATATATTGTATCATTTACCTTCGCTGAAGTATCTACTTTATAAGGCATAAAAAGTGGCATATAGGGTAGCATTGCTGCTTCATAGCACTTGAACCAATGTCTGGTTCATTTTGATCAGTGAGAACACAATCTTTCCAGGATCGGGAACCATACTCGAGTCCGCTTGAAGAGGTGGTCTGATCGAATCAGATACGGACGCCAATCATACCTGAGCATGAAATCGCTATATAGGCACGACGTCATCAGTACTGTCAGTCTCCTCTGAAATCTGTGTATGCGTGTAGTACGCGGGAATCTCATCCTCTGACCTACAAAGTGATATCTGATGAAGTAGGAAGGCATGTAAATGTGATGCTCTTAACATTTGTTCCTGAATATCAATGATATTACTCATAGCGTGAAAGTCATAACATGAAATTGAACTTTCTTGTTTCTTGTGTTTAATGATGGCTCACAAGCCAAATATGCGCATACTGGACATTTCTCATTCTTGTTTACACACTGTCCGTTTACACATAAATAAGGACTAAATACACTTTGGAACATGGACAGCCACACTGCTGCTAGCACACATACTGTATCAGTACCATTCCATTTCACACATCATGTTTCAGTCATACTGCTGCTGTCATACCCACACAACATATTTTTACACTTCTGTATTCTTATAGTTTAGAATTTCTCTCTGTACAGTCCTGCATAATTTATTTCCTTCTATTTTAGTTCAAATTTATTTTTGTAACTACTGTAAATATTGTACATTTACAACATAAAGTTGTATAATTTAAAAAAATTCTTATTCAACGTTTATATTTATTGAAAAATGTAATTTTTAAATTAATTTTAGTATAATTTCTTTTATCACAGTGAAATCTTCATTTTTAACTGCAGTCACAGGCAGTTGTATAAGCATTTCACTGCATATCATAATGTGTATGGTTGTGTATGTGACACACGTGTACCCAATAACGGAGAACAAAAAAACAATGTGAACGCTGGCCAGTGGAGAGGGGGAGCAGTCGTTCCAGGGAACTGTACAAATCAATTGAATCTAATGTGAAAGCTCCCTTAGAGACACATACATTTTTTAAAAACTTTTTGAGATTTAAATTTTTTTTTTATTTTGACAGTTCCCACAGAAATGTCAGCTCTTCCCATCAAAGGACAGCTACGAACTAAGTTTAACATGTGCCTCCTGCAAGACATGTGAAGCCAGCCAGCTGCATCTTTTCAATCTGCTGCTCATGTAGCACCATAAGGCAATGTAACACTGAGGTGAAAGCACTAACTGCCCAGTTTCACATACATTAGCTCACAGATGGCCATGACTTACTAACTGCTCTTGGTCTGATAGGGCGACAGGGTGAGAGTATGGCCATGCATGGTTGTGACGTCCGAATTGAAACTTAAAAATCCATTATGGGGAAAGCACATATTTATGGCATTTTAATGCAATAATCATAATATTATTGAAAAACTGAGAACCACTCACCCTGAACTGTTCTTGAATTACATATGCTTCAGATTTTTATTCATATTTACACTACTGATCAAAAGTTTGGACACACCTTCTAATTCCATGTTCTTTCTTGATTCTTATTTCTTTCTACTCTGTAAAACAATGCTGAAGGCGTCCAAAATATGAAATAATCTCATTTGAACATGTTGATATTGAGAAGTATCTGTACTTATACTCTGTAAAGCCTTCATAATAACTCTAATCTGAGTTGCTGTTAATTGGTCATTTTTGAGGCTGGTAACTCGAAATGAACTTGTCCTGTGCAGCAGACGGAAGTTTTAATCTCGTTTCCCTGGGATGGTCTTCATGAGAGCTTGATAATGGTGCTTGATGGGTTTTGCAAACACACTTGGCAGTACTATTCTTGCAAGAACTATTACAGAATAGCTGATCTTTCTGTCTTAAAATAACAACTGACTGATGTTGTTACTTAATTAAATAATTCCATATGTGATATTTCATAGTTTTGAAATCGCCAGTATTGTTGTAGAAAATAAATCCAAACTTTTGACTGATACTGTAAATCCAGATGGAACAAAATTTCCCATCATTTATCTCAAGATAACTAGCGCAAAAGCACGTATTAAACAGTCATCACTTCATCCGCCCTACTTCAGCTCTATGTTGGTGGAAACAAAGTGCTGTATCACCGTACATAGTACATATTGCACTACATGTCAATTCGAAATGCAGCCACCCAGACCAGTTATCTAGTGCTGCTTAGTTTGACATTTTTCTGTACTCTATGATTTATTACGAAGAGGCACAAATAACCTATGAAGTATTGAAGGGCCGCTTATGTAGTGCTACATTTTTTCTTAAGTTAACTACTACATTAGAATTTTTTAAATATGCTTTTTTCAGTTTGGGGGATATGATTTCTCCTGAATTGCAGTAATAAATTATCATGAAATTCAGGAATGTGTGCAAAGGCCCCTTACATAAGTTACACAAATTTATGGACAATATTAAATGGTTTGTGTTTGTGGTTGCTTTTAGTCATGTATGGTTTCCTGTACAACATTCTCTTATGTTTATTCAAATAACCTTCGAATTTTGAAAAGAAATTGTGGGATAATGCATAAGCTGTCTGTTTCCTAAGTTTTGTCATACTGTACATTGTAATTTAGGTGAATAGAACAGAAAACATGCATACATTTAATTTTTTCAAACATTTCTTTATTTCTAAATGTTGTTCATTGTATAAAGTTGTCAGATCTGGTAGTTAAAAGCTAATCATTAAAACCTGCTTCCACCTATCGGGTACCATGCCCAAGTAATGGGAATGAATAAATCCTAGCGGTCTCTAATATGGAAAATATTTCTTTACTACTAGAGATGGATGCACATTGAAATTGTGTTAAATTAAGAGACTATGGCAAGCCACATGCCTGCAAATTTAGCTATCGGTGAAATCCAACATAGTGCTTAGGACAAGAAAAGAAGGTTATGAATGCAAATCACAGAGATGCCAAAGAGCCGCTGCTGGGGATTGAAAGACCCTCATGCCTCCCGGCTCAAATATATGAATAGATTTTAATTCTGATTCAAGGCTAAACTGCTGACAAATGACTAATGTATTAAAAGCATTTCCCAAAGCAAGGTTTTATAGTTCAGTGGGTCTTAAGAATGGTTAGTCATTATACAGGTGAAATTGATCTTTGTCACGTTATTACACTGACATAAAATGTAAAATGTTTCTCTAAATTGATCATGATAATATGGAAAGCGTATAGTAGGTAGGCTGCACAGAAGTTCCTCAGAGCATGAAAGAGGTGTAAATGTTCAAGAATATATGCTAATATATGGATTCAAGAATATGTGAGAAAGTGTTTCTCATAGTGTCAGGTGGCGGGGGTTGCGTGGTTGTGTATGGCTTGTCTGCGTCTTTATGTGTTATATAATGGTTTCCAGGAATCCTGAGGGGATTCCTTATAATGGCGGGCCTTGAAGAGGATGGCTATGTAGCATAAATAATGCAGAGTAATGGATATGAGAAAAGCTGATTAGACAGACCTAGTGAGTGGAGCAACTAATAGTCACTCCCTGCACACCTCAAACCTCAGTGCTTTTACCCCACCATCACATTCTCCCTAATGTCCCTTTTTAACGAGTATGTTTCCTGTTACAGAAATTGACTTACTGACTTAAAGCTATAAAGGCAAGAACCAAAAGTCCTTCAGGACTACTAATAGGTTTGTTTATAAAAACAACTCCTTCTAAGCAATGCAAACAAAACCTTCATACACACAACGTTGGGTGCCTGGTGACAGCTAAAAAGTAATATGCGACCACGATCGCATATTTGAAAAGCATTAAACGTATAAAAGACGGAATCGGAGGTGATCACAGAGCTACAGCATTCATATACCACCATCTTTTCCTCGCAGGTTGTTGAGTTTCCATGCAAGAGCACAGCAAGGGGGAATACAGTGAATAAGAAACAGATGAGAAAACGAAATTGCAGGCACATTGCATCACTGTTAGATACAATGGAATCCAAAGTGCTATTGGTGTTGGTTGTGCCATCCGTCAAAGTAAAACTTAAAAAGGAAATATCGTTTGCTTTGTTTTGTGACAAAAGCCCATTCTGTCAATATTGTCAATATAAATTGAGCCTTGTCATAGCTCGCATTATTCTTTAGAATGTAGTCCTTTTGTGAATAAGATCAGTTTTTGAGATCAGAGTTTGTGATCAGTCTCCGTTGGTGTTGACTGCATACACCGATCAGCCGTAACATTGTACCTTTAAAACATTCATATTGATTATTAATTACATACCAGTAAACTGGTGACAGTATCATGGGCACCCAAGACTCACCAATGGCCATGGGGACCAGAAGCCAGCTGGTCAGGTCCGATCCCATTGATACGCCAGTGCAGCACAGATTACTAGAAATAGTCTATGCTGGCGCCAGAACAGTCCAGACACCACAGCACACCCCAGAGATTTTTGTGGAGTCATGCCCCAAAGGCTAGAGCTGCCCAGGCTGCCCAAGGGGAACATACACAGTATTGGGCATAATGGTTTATGAATTCCCTTGGCCAAGTTTCCTCTGGGTTCAAAAGTTTCCTTCATTCTAAAGGAATGATGGTAGATGAATTTGTTATTGTATGATCATGTGTACAGTATACACATGGTGGCCTGCAAATGGACTAGTGTCGCATTCATGACATGATATCCCTAATTTGTCCTCAATGTTCTTTTAATAGACTGAATAAATGTGCTTGTCTTGAAGGATGCTGAGATTGCTTACACACAGCGAAGCATTTATTGTTTCCCATTCTAAATATGGACTCCAAATGGCCAATATTTGTGGACTTCTATTCAGAGCTTTCATGATGCTTTCATTTATTGTTCGAGATAAGGAGCTGAAAAGTAATCAAAGCTACATTTTGCTTAGCTGGAGCATGAGATGAAAAGTCTATATAATACCTGGGTACCTGGGCAGAGAGAAGCAGTGACAAAGGGAGAAATAGGGAGAGGCGGGGTGGGGGGTGTTAGAGGAACAGACAATGTCACCCTTATCTTGGCGTCATTCACTCTCTTGAGCTCCCAGATGAGAAAGTCATGGAAAGGACACAACTTCCTGTAAACAATTGAAAAGAAACCACATAGATTGTCAGTTGTCGGGGAATAAAATACACAGTAGTTCACTAATTACTAATAGAGTGTTTCCCCACAGCAAACATAAGAAAAATAGTCTTCTGTCTCCATATTGATTTGAATTTTCAGTGCGCCCATTCAGGTAACACACGTTCAAGGGAAATGATGAAATTACTCGTGAATGAAGGCATAAAACCCATTGACATTTACACAGGACTTCAGGCACAGTATGGTGATGAGACTCTTAGCTGCAGTACAACATTTGAATGATGCAAACATTTTAAGGAAGGCCGTAAATATGTGAATGATGATTAAAGGAGTTCCTGGGTGGCCAGCGTTACAGACATGAAGCAGGCAGTGCGATCAAGGCTCCAGTGGACTGAGAAAAAGTTCTGCATTGATAGTATTCATGCACTTCTGAAATGCTAGTATAAATAGCATTATATAGAGAAATAAAGGTAGTTTTAACTCTCATAACTGTTCTGTTATTCTGCACAAGCAAAAGTCCCAGTTTGACTTGAACGGCCCTTGTCTCTACATATACTCAATGGTTTACCAAGGAAAATTTTACTTCATGATGGTATAGAAGTAACATCTGTACTGTAGGAACTGTACTTCAATAATTAAAAGAAAAAATTCCAGGCCAGCGCTATGAGCTAGCATGAGTTAGCAGCCACATAAGGAAAACCAGTACAGTCTATTATGTTGCCAGTATTTTTTTTGTCTGTTCGGTTGATTTTGTTTTGTTGTGGATATATGTGAGAAATTGATGCCCTTGTCGCTGTAACATCATAATCCAGCAATTAATTTTATGTTCAACGCTTCAAACATTCTTCAGGGCCAGTCAGTTGTATAATAACAATAACAATAACAATAATAATATGAGTACTTGAGCAACCATTGTGAGTTTTTTTTCAGTACAATATTCAATAAATTACATAAGATAGCCAGCAGCACTTTATCATCAAATAAAGTTTGTGCTAGATGACTGTGCCCAACAGTAGGCTAACGTATCTGTTCTGAGCATGTTTTAGCTAGCCTAGGCTAGGCTAGGCTACGCTATCATGTTTCGTATGTACAACCTTGCAGTATTAAATGCATTTTCGAGTCAGAACGTAACCCCATCGTAAGTCTGTGTCTATCTGTATTTAAAACAAGCAACTAATTTTAACGATAACATACTTTTTCGAGCGCACTCCTTTCCCAGAGGAAACCCTGCCATGTACAAGAGAGATTTCACTTTAGCCTTTGCTTGCTTTCCTGCACATGATATTCCATTTCACTGGTGCCAGTAATAACCTATTAACTTAGAAATGTACTGGAATACATTGAATGCCAAATGCAATTAAAATGACATTTAAGAAAATTCTCAGAAGAGAAACAAGGTTGTATTTTGAGCTCTCAGAAATGTCTGACCTCAAAATAGAGTTCTCTATGACTAATGCATACTATATTCTTTTATTAGCATTTCTATTTATTTTCAAGACGCTTTTTATTATTTTAAAATTGATTTACAATTTAACCAAAATGCTGTTTAGGTTTTGCTGTCTTTATCCATTTAAATGATCTGAAATTAATTAAAAAAAATTTTTTTAACACAATGATTAAACAAACGCTTGTGCATGGTTATTGTAAGTGCTTAATTGTCCCCAATTCTGTTTGCTGCAGTTACCTGAAAGACGTCAGGCTGCTAAATCCTTTATGTGAGCGTGATTACATCTCATATGAGTATTGATTTGGTGACTGGTTCAACTGATGGGGTCACAACATTCTTCCCTTCCACATAGAAAACCAGTATATATCTATTAACACCAGTTAGCTACTTATCCAATCTGGTAACATTAGCCTAATTTATGTTGAAATGTTAAATAATAAGACTAAAAAAAAATTCAAACAAATGTGTTCTACAATTGTAGAATTATTTTAGCCAAGTGAAGGGTATTTTCATGAACACTTGCATCTGTATTATATTGTTAAAGTACCTACAAGGGATTGGCGTCTGCGTTTCAGTTCAGCATGAGGCCAAATGCCAAAGCACTCAAGGACATTGCTTCCAATTAGTCGCTTGGCAAGTGCGTCACACTTCCTGGCCCGCAATATTACCCTGTGGGCTGCATTTATTCTTACAATGCTCTCTTGGGAAATATAGTCTCTTAAGGGGCAGACGTGTGTCATTGGTTACCTGTGAGTAATGTACGGCTGGGGATGATGGAGGAAGCTGCATAGTTCAGCTGAGCCCAATAATGATGAGAGATTAAGCAATAGGTGGTAACATGGGCTGATCGTTAGCGTGGGTGCCATTTAAAGGTGTCAAGAGTGTTTGACACAGATTCACTTTCACTCAGATTTGGAACTGGCCCCTATTCAAACTTGACTCTTTTTCCTCCCTCGCTCTCTTTTTGGCACACAACCCTCAAAGCTGTTTACTCTGCATTTCTTTTCTTTTTTCCCCCCTCTTTTCCTCAGCCTTCACTGCTGACTGCCAATTTTTCCTTGTGGAATTTGTAATCAGTGGAACAGGACACTTGGGCAGAGAGTAACAATTCTGCAAAAGGAGAGAAAGAGCCAGAGCCAAGGAGAGGAACAGTCTGTTACACAAGGAGGTTTAATTTCTTCTAGAGTGATTGACAGATTCTATTTTAACCACCGGCTTTTTCATTAATCTGATCTAGTTAATCAGTGTTGCTTGCCACATTCAGTAACCTATACTACTGCACTACCAATACTACTAAGTTAATACTTAAATAAGGCTACTTTATCTTTTTTTTTTAACAACTATAAATAATTTTAATCACTGAGAAAAGGAAAAAGTATGTTCTAAAAAAAATCTTGTTTTAGCCAAATTTAAGAAATATGAGATTCTATTTTTTTTTAACAACCTGAGAGTTACATCTTTTTTCAGTTTGCGCTCTTGCTAAAAGATAATTGCAAACTACACAAAATTAATTGTTTTTCTATTTTCTTTAAGCTGTGGCAATTTTTATTGTTAATACTTTATGATTGTTTAGTATAATGATATTAAATTACAGCAGCTAGACTTACAGTTTTACAGCAAAACCAATAAGCATAAATTAATAAACATTATATAAATAGACAGCTACAACTGAACTGAAGTCTGAAGCAGATTTACAGTTAGAATATTTCACCCCTTAATTCACTATAATCACAATTACAATCGGTCAGCATTTACATTGGTTTTGCTTTTAACCAACTAAGAACATTCCAGAAAATTATGACATAGTTTAGAAGCTTCCAATAGGCTTATTTAGTCAATCCAAGGCTAATAAGTGTGTCTGTGGATGTATTTTAAGACCTTTAAACTCTGCTTTGTTTGACATCATGGCAAAATTCAGCCAAGACCTCGGAAAAAAATTACACCATAAATTACATTACCTCAACAGGTCTGTTTCATGCTTGGGGGTGTATTCCAAATGCCTGAAGGTACCACATTCATCTGTACAAACAATACCACTACGCAAGTAGCAGCACCATGGGACCACACAGCCATCTTACTGCTCAGAAAGCAGACGTGTATTTTGGTACAAAAAGTACAAATCAATCCCAGAACAACAGCAAAGGAAACAACAGCTTGTGAAGAGACTGTAGGAAACGAAAGTATCCCAAATATGTCCACGGTAAAACAAGACCAATATCAATATAACCTGAACAGTTGCACAGCAAGGCCACTGTTTTAAAACTTTGAGGAAAAGCCAGACTACAATTTGCAGCTGCACATGAGGACAAAGATTGTACTTTGTGCATAAATGCACTCTGGTTTAATGGGGAAACAATATTGTTTGGCCATAGTAACCATTGTTGTCTGGAGGAAAAAGGGGTTGGGGTCTTGCAAGCCGAAGATCCCAGCATGAGGGGCAGAAGGAACTGGTACACTTTACACTATATAGCATATACTGTAGATGGCATCATGAGGATAGAAGATTATGTGGATATATTAAACAACATCTCAAGACATCAGCCAGGAAGTTGAAGCTTGGTCACAAATGGGTCAATTGTACTACAATTGTACAATGACCCCAATCATTATTCCAACTTTTTGGTAAAATATCTTAAGTACAACAAAGTTGAGATATTGGAGCGGCCCTGGCATCAAACCAAAGGAAAGTTTGTTGGCAGAACTGAAAAGGCGCGTGTGAGCTTGGAGGCCTACAAACCTGACTCAGTTACATCAGTTCTGTCAGGAGAAATGGGCTAAAATTCCAGCAGCTTATTTTAAGAAGCTTGTGGAAGGTGACCTGAAATGTTTGACCTAAGTTAAACAATTGAAGGCAATGCTATCAAGTATTAACTAAGCGTATGTAAACTTCTGACCCACTGGGACTGCGATGAAAGGAATAAAAGCTTAAATAAATCTTTCTTTATACTATTATTTTTGACTTTTCACATTCTTGAGATAAAATAGTGATCCCTACTGAATTACTCCAAGACCGGGAATGTTTACTAGGATTAAATGTCAGGAATTTTGCAAAACTGGAAAGAATTCTATAAGTTTCATATGATGGATTAGGGGTCAATTAATCCAAATGTTGGTCTAATTTTGAAACAGAATTTACAGTAATGCTTTGAGGTAACTTTTTTAAGTGTTGGCAAAATGTTAGATTTGTTCTTGGAAATACGTATAGCACTGAAAATAATCATTCATAAATCAAAAAATTTAACTTAAGGGGGGAAAATGCTTTCAAAGTAAAATATGAAAGTTCAACAAAAAGTAAACAGGTAACTAATAATGCCTATGCATCTATGTTGAGCTTGTACATAAGTTGCACGCAGTTCCATGAGCTGTTCAAAACTTGCTTGCGTCAGTGGAAAGCTAAGCGAAGCGAGTTTACATATTCTTTTTTTTTTTTTTTGTGGGAAGCAAGAATGGTAGCCAGAAAAAAAGGCCACTTTCAGTTTTGTTTTTAAAGCAGCTGGTGCCAAGAGGAATCATAAATTAACATTAAGTGTGCTTTAATATCTATTTATTTAATATTTTACTTCATTTACTTGTTTTTTCTAAATGTTTTGCTTGTTTTTTCACATGTATATACATATGTAATAGGATTATAGGGTTGGAAATTGGTGAATTTGGTAATACTTTTGGTTAGCTGGAATGAATTATCTGCATTTACACTCGTTCCTATGGGAAAATACGCTTCACAATACAGAAGTTCGCTTTAAGAACTCGCCTCTGGGATGGTTTCAGTTCGTTTAAAGGAAACGTTGACATCTACAAACAGGATGCAGTAAGCATGGGCATGAGATTAATATGTGAACCTAGGTAGAATGTGTCTACTTAGGTAGAAATCCTGCTCTTAATTATTAAAGGTTCAATATGTTTTTGTTAAAAGAATACAATATAACTGTTCGCAAATTATCCATAAGAATACTTTTAGAGTTTTAATAATTTCAGAAAGCACAGCTGTTCTCTGAGAAGAGACTTCATGACCTCAACAGTAAAATATACTGTTCAGCAAATGTCTTCTTTTAGTAATGCATGTATGAATAACTCTCTTTCATTTTATATCCTATCAGCCAGTATGTTTCAGTCCTAAGTAAGAAATGATTATTTTTAGCCGTTTACAAAATCCCTGAACGAAATAAGCATTTTGTATAAGTTTGTAACTGTGTATATATTATTTTCTGTTAACACAACGCAAGCTCTGTGAAACCTTCCAATCCTGTTCGCAAGGTGGGTAATGTCTCTCGCACTTCAGTTCACACTTTTCCCCTTTTTTTCAGAGGATTCACAGTGTATTTTTATGAGAATGAATGAGCTTAATTTGATGCTTGCAAGGCTTTTGAACCCTCTAGAGATCAACACAGGAAAGAAAAAGTGCAGCACTTATTTTTACTAAAAGGAAAAAGGTTTAAAAGCAGTTTTTAATTAATATTTAACCATGTGCCTCTACACACTGTATCTTTGTTAAAATTAAGAAATGTTGGTCAAAACATGGCAATGCTTATTTTTTAACCAACCACAACTTTTTGTTGGGTTTACAACCGGTTCCTTATCCCCCGGATTCATACATTATAGCCTGTGTAACAAAAGGTATTCTTTTTCTCTTCTCTTTATTTTGGCTTCCAATCCTCACAGAAACTGTGTTTTGGGTCACTGAAAACAAGCCTTTTTTTTAAAAAATGCTTACAAAGATAAAATGTAAAAAAAAAAAAAAAAAAAAACCTGCTTCCATTCCTTTCGGCAAATGCGTTTTTAAAAAATCCTGACATCACAGCATCGATCTGGATGTGCCCATTGTGGTTTCGCACGCGTTATGAATGCACTTAGATGATGCGCTGAGGCTGAATTGTTAATTCATTCTCATATTTGACAATGTGCTTGCAAAAATGAATGTATTTTATTTATTAACTACTGTTTCAGAATTACACCCTTGTATGGCCGCATTCGAATATGATACATGTTGTATTTTTCTGGAATTCTAAATTTCTACCCTGTATATATATATATATATATATATTTTTTTTTTTTTGGATTTTTCCCCGATTTTCTCCCTAATTTAGTCGTGTCCAATTCCTCCCCGTCACTAGGGGGCTCCCACATTAAGGCTACTACTACCACTCAGCCGGGAGGGCCGAAGACTATCACGTGTTTCCTCCGAACCACGTGACGCCAGCCGACCGCATCTTTTCGAACTGCTCGCTCGCGCACCGTTGGGGGCGGCGTAACACACTCGGAGGACAGCGCTATCCGCTCCCTCCGTTGCGCGAGCTCACAGACGCCCCTGATTGGCTGTAGAGCCGTGATTAATGTGGGAGCACTAAGTACCTCTCATCCCTCCCCTCTGAGAGAGCTCGGCCAATCAGCTCTCTCTAGACCTCCGGCTGCGAGAGGTTACAGCACCACCCGGGATTCGAACTAGCGATCTCCGGATGATAGGGCGAGCGCTTTAACCACTGCGCCACTCGGAGGCCAATATATATATTTTTTATTTTAAAACTAAATTGGCCTGTCAAAAATGTCTGTATGTGTAACCTCACTGTGATGCTTATGCCAGGACTGATCTAATAAACCCACACTTACACGGTAATGTACTCCAATAAAATGTGGGCTGACCTACGGTTGGCAAAGGACTAAATCATCACTGTAATCATTGTACACATTACAACAAATACGGGAGTTGAAAACTTTAACACAATTAAGCAAGCGATGCATTAGGCGAATACACAGCAGTTTAGCGACAGAAGGAAATGGTCCATCTTGGTTACACAAGAATTAAACAGCAAGAGCGGTTAAAGACAAAAGGGGCTTTAATTCCACTGTTATGTGGTGAAATCGTAAATGTACTGTGAAATGTGTTATGCTGATTTGACTTATCATTTAATTACGAAGCTTTCGGACATTCAGTTCTTTGGTATTAGTTTCCTGTTTCACACATAACCAGTTTCACCTGAGCCCCCTCAGTCCACTAGAGCACTGAGACCATCAGACTGGAGAACCTAATTTAATGTGATCCAGTGGCTAATTAACACTAAAAGAAGTGAGATTATGTGAATGTGTGCGCGCGTTCAGAGCACAGACACAGGGCATCGGGTTAAGAGACCGATAGAGAGCACTGAGGTATGTGTGTGTTTTATTATCACGAACACTGTTAACCTTTAACTCTATATGGAGCATTCTCTGTCTCACTCCACTTCTGAGGTTGTTCAAATTAGATTACTGCAGGAGCAGGGTAGCCTGAAGTGTTCCTAAAGAGCCAAGGTACAAAGGGAGAATATAAATTAGAAGTAAAGGGGCAGTTGTACTTTGTGTTCATTTGTGTTGTTGTCTGTTAGTGCGCAAGCAAGCACGTGTGTGTATGTGGGTGTGTGTGTATGTATATACAATATATATATATATATATATATATATATATATATATATAAAGTGTGTCCGTGTGCGTGTCAAAGGGGGACAGAGAGAGAGACCGAGTTTGTAAGTCTTCAGATGTTTGGAGTTGGTCCACGGCCCTCCCGTGTGTGAAAACAGCTCTTTGTGGATCTATTCCTCAGTTTGGCCGAGGTTGAAAGACCTACGTTGTTTTATTCAGCGATTTCTTTCTGAAAGCTCTGCTGTGTGGCCTGCTTCAGCTGCCCAAGGGTCGATCTAACTGCAGGCTTATCCACCACTGAGATGGCGAGGTTAGAGTTTGTTTTCTAATTCAGTGTTGATGACCATTACAATTTAATGGGAAGATGTATGAATCCTGAACAACCTGTGCATTAATGTGGGTATGTTTTTATGTCTTGGTGGAAACCAAAAAGCTGAGTTACTCTCGTCAGTTTTACTTTCTGCAGAGCCCAAAAAAATTAATAAAAAAGAATATGGAGCCAAAAACAGTCGGGAAGACATGGAGAGTATGGTCTGTCTTGTTTACAGCGAGAACTGGGGATGTGTGTGCGGGCGTGTTGAGATAGAACTGTGGAAAACCTCATGTCTGTGGACCTGTTCGCATTGTAAGACAGATGACCAACATGCCAGAAAACCATCCAGTCGCCAGGGAGCAACATTGTGGGTGGTAATTAATCAGGTGCTGAATCCCTGCTCACCCTGCATGTCATAGGGCATGGTATGTGGCACTGTATAGATTTGGTGCTCAATTATTCATTCAAACAACCAATGATTTATCTCCGATGACACAATCTTCACCGCGCTTGACCAATGAGCTACTGTATTTTGGATCATGGCCATGAGTCTTGCTTCTAGAATTTGTATAGCTTGTCTGCATGTCTTTGGACTGCGGGAAGAAACCGGAGTACCCGGAGGAAAGCCATCAACCTATAAACCATGGAGGTGTGAGGCCATATGCTAAACCATTACGCCCACCATGTTGCCTGCCAAACTGTTTAACATTGAAAGTTCACAAAATGAAAGCTGAAATTCTTACATATTTTCTCACATTTAGCTTCTGATCTCAAAAGCATGTCTTCAATGTACAGCAAAAGCGCAAGTATAGGCCTTGTCATTTAACCACTTTTTTTATGCATTGGTCATGAGAAACAGTTTTATAGGTAACAAAGTTATACTGTCCCTAAAGCTGCCAAAGTAGATGGTTCTTATCCATAGAAAGAGACAAATACTCTTACTCTAGTAGTATCTGGAAAGCCAGCTTGAAAAACTACGAATCCAGTAGCGATGTTTTCTGTTGTGCGTATGTTGAGTTCTCCTCTCGCACCAAGACAAGGTAATGGTGCAATCGCACAGTAACCAAATTAAAACTGAATAAAACTCAATTAAAACATGTGAATTGCTGGTGCGGTGTTTGTTTGTTTATAAGTAACAGTGGTATTTAGTTTCATAACCTTCACAAACATTTACTTTCATTTACAATTTCATTTGTAATTTCTTGAAGGTCATTCCAGCACGATCAGTTATTACAGTACAAACACAGCGTAAACAAACGGGCTGATGGCAAGGAAGGTTCTTCTCCTCTACTTATTTGACTTATTTGTTTTTCACAGTATGGTGCCATTGCTCAGAGTGGTCTCACTGTTACTTGACCCTTTGTGCTGCGTGCTGTGATCCCCCCTATAACATCAATTATGGCTTGCATCCTTCATCATAATAAACTATTTTAGAACCTTCATGTTCTCAGGTTGTAAAGCTGCTCACTCTTCTTGCCGAAAAGCCTCCAGAATGCCTAAGTTCTAGGGTTTAACTTCCATATATCTGATGTTCGAGATCCCCCCAAAGAGTCTTAATAATATTGAGGTCAGGAGACTATGATGGCCGCTCCAGAACTTCACGGTTTTTTTTTCTGTTGTAGAAAATGAAGGACCATCTTGGCTTTGTGCTTTGGATCGTTTTGATGTTTGAACCTCCAAGCGTGTCCCTTGTGCAGCTTCTGGGCTGATGAATGCAAATTGGTCTCCAATATTTTCAGATACATGCTGCATTCATCTTGCCATCAATTTTGACAAAATTCCCTGTACATCTGTAGCTCACACAATCCAAGGACATGAGAGATCCACCTCGATGCATCACAGTAGGTATGGTGTACTGTGTACTTCTCATCAAACGCATTCTTGTCTCCACTCAAAATATAGTGTTATTGTTATGGACAAAAAAGGTTTTTTTATCTTTTGGGGCGGGCTCATCACCCCAAATGACTTTGTGCAAGTATTAAGGCTTGTATAGGTATTGTTTAGCATAATGTAAGTGGGCCGTTTCTTGGTATCTATGCAGTAACAGCTTTTATTCTGGCAACTCGAACATGCAGCCCATGTTTTTTTTAAGTACCTCCTCATTGTGCAACAGCAACATCACTATTTTGCAGAAAAGCGTGTACTTCAGCTTAAGTTCCCTATGGGTTTTTCTTTGAATCCTGAACAATTTTCTTGGCAGTTCTGCGTGAAATCTTTGCTGGTACCTGACCATGGCTTGATATCAACAGAACCCCTAATTTTCCACTTCTTTTTCAGAGTTTGAACACTAGACATTGCCATTTAAATATTTTTCGACCATTTTGGATAGCTTTTTATATTCTTTTCCTGATTTATTACCTTTCTTTAACATCCTTTGACAGTTTTTTGCCGCCCATAGCTCAGTATTCAGCCAGGCTTGTGTTTCCCAGGTTGAAATGTACATGGGCTTTTCAAGAGCTGAACCACTCTTTGGCTGAGACATTCTCATTCTCATTTTTTTTCAATGTGAGATGGAGCTACTTCATCAAAAGTTGAATTGTTTCTAACACTTTTTACTAATCTTTAACGAGGGGTGCCAATAATTGTCAAGGGCACTACAGTATATATATACAGGTTTGGTAATTACACTCAGGCAAGTCAAAGGTGTGGAAACTTGCCCTTAATAGCCATTAAAATCTGTGTCTGTCAGCTCATGTGTATATTATCAGGCCAAACATTCAAAGGTATTTAAGCTATTTAAGTGATTTTCTATTTAGATCACTATTTAAGTGATTTCATTTATCATTTTGATTTAAAAAGGGCTGACATAATTTTATGATAATACAGTAAGTAGTTCACTATCCTTCAATTAAGTAAAAAAAAAATCTGGACGGTATATTATATTTTCCAAAAAATGGCCAATATTTTACAGATTCGGACTGGGTATAAAAAAACTTATGAGCAAAACCGTATATAGTGCCAACTGACAATTATTGGCACACGTTTTAAAGATTAGTACAAAGTGTTGCAAACAATCCATCTTTTTAAATTGCTTCATCGACATAAAAATGGACATTTAATTGTTTTGTTTTGTTTTTTTCCAGAAAAAACAAAACAAATCCATCATCAAGAAATATTTTCGTTCATAACCATACCACTGCATAACACTGAAGGCAGGGAGTCTAGTCGTCTAAGCCATCATGATCTGGCCGTCGTTGCTCAGATCATTACAGTTGCCCATTTTTCCTGCTTCCAACAAATACATTTTGAGGACTGAATATTCATGTGATGTGTAATATATTCCGCCAATGTAACAAGATAGCCAATGTTATTCACTTCACCTGCCACTGGTTTTAATTTCAGGAGTGATCAGTGTATAAGAGGCAATAGGACAATAAACTCTTTGTTCAAGTGAAATACCAATTTCAATACAATACAATACAATACAATTCCAAATACCAATACAAATTCCAATCAGACAATTGAAAGTTATTGTTGTTAGCCCATTATAGAATCATTATTGTTGTAGTCACTGTTGTCACTGCCAGTGCCTTATGTTGAGTTTGTCGACCAATCAGAAGCTGTATAACTGATTTAACAACAGGCCTGTGTTCCTGATTTCTCGACCACCAGAGATTGAATGTTGCAGTTTGCAGCTCAACTGCACTGCTAATGAGAGTTTCTGTTTCTTCAATCACCTAAAATTGGCTAAAACGTAAAACGAAACAAAACAGAAACACACAGATGTGCAGGGAAAAAACAGATGTGCAGGGGTTGGAAGTGAAACTCTCACTGAGTGGATCTGAAAAGTTCTTTGGGGCTGCTATGGCCCGGGGAAAGACACAGTCTTGTGGCTCATTTGCCATAAAAAGGAAGGAAACATGGAAGATGAAATAAAATTAAATTACCATGAAATAATTGTGATTTATCAGCTGAATGATGATTGCTGACCGAAAGCTATGGTAGCAAGATAGGGTTGGCATAAGGTTGCCATAATGTTTAAAGCCATTAGCAGCAATGATTTCATCTCAGTCTTCTTTATATTTCAAACGTAATTGTGATAGTTGCCATTTTTAATCTTTATGTAATTAGAGTGACTGCGCATGCGTAAGCACATTATTGTTCTTCCTACGTTTTATCTTTATTACTGTTTCTATTATTACTCCATATTAAATTTGGAGCTGCTTCTCCTTTCAGCCCTGTGGACATATCGTCATCGTTCCATCTCTGTTATGTTCGTTAAGATCCTCCTTAGTGCTCTTGTGTACAGCTTTTACATCCATTGTTTAGTTTTTAATCATGTTTATTTATTAATTTCCGCCCATTGATATAAATGAGAAGACCCGAATGATTATACGGCATAGCACACAAAGGTTTTATCAGTTTTTTCCGGATGTCCATAGCTACAGAAGTACATTTGGTCCAGTGTTTAGTGATGCTGCCTTTTGAACAGGGGACCCGGGTTTGTAGCTAATTCATGATGTTTTTGTAAGTTGCTTTGGACAAAAAAGAGAGAAAGCCTCTGTTACATGCTCACACTCCATACTGTGGTTATATACAATATGTGTTTTATAAAAATGACCAATATTTTCACAATTCCGTATAAGCGTATAAGCAAACCTGTACTGTATATACAATAGTCCCCATGACAATTATTGGGACCCCTTGTTAAAGATTAGTAAAAAACGTGTTAGAAACAATTCACCTTTTGATGAAGTAGCTCCATTTCACACTGGGGAAAAAAAATAAAAAATTTAACGTATAATTGAAATGATTTTAACTTCAGAGAAAAACAAATCCCTCATCAAGAAATAATTACTTTTTATTTACCACAGTTATTGACACCCCTCAATTTAATATTACAGTATGTACAATCTCTGTTTGCCACTAAAACGGCATTGACGGAGGTGGCATCTGATGGTGTTTTTGGAGGCTTGGTAAATCTTTTATGGAGTACTCACTCTCCATATTTTGCTAAATAAAACTCATCTCTTGTTACCAGCTTGCTTTCTAACAAGCATAGTACCTGATATGGACATTGACTTTTCATTACGTTTAAACAGCTACAAAAACCTCTCAATGTAGCTGGCATCGGGAACTGTGTTCTTTAGACTGTCTGTAATAGAATAATTAGAAGTGAGGGATACAAACGTCAAATTCCATTTCTTTTTTTCATCTCAATTTACCTCAATCTCAGAGAAGTGAGTTTTGACGTATTAAAATGGTCAAAGCCCTCCGGTGATGATTCTAAATAGTGATCGATGCTTTGCAGATAGAACATTATAGAACGCAAAGAGAGAGTCCTTGTAGATAGTACCCAATCTCTTTCTATTATAGGAGTAATAATAGATGAAAGTAAAAATAGTTACAAACTAATACAAAGTGCCAATAATTTGTTAAAGAAAAGCTTCATATAAATAACTTTTTTTCCATTTTGAACAAGCAAATTTGGCTTCAGGCAAGTAAGACATCTCTGAACAAAAGCTTAACATCAAACCCTAATACAATAGTACACACTAATGGACATTGATCCTAACTTAGATAAACAACAGAGAGATAGTTTAGTTATGGATTCTACCAGTGTTTCTGAAGTTTACAAAAGTAAACTGTTAGTATGACATCACTGCGCATGGTGGCTTTGCGCCCTAAAGGGTGTCTGATCAGAATTTTATTTTAAAATGGGCGTCTCATAGCAACTTGGTTCGACAATATGTGTATTTTTGTTGTTGTTGTTTTTTTTAAACATACCAACAATGCTCAAACTTTTAAAAATGCATTTCGTATCTTAAAAATACACTTATGCCCACACAATCACCCACACATACAGTATACACCACAT
The DNA here is from genome assembly GCA_030347435.1 of Clarias fuscus. Lineage (NCBI taxonomy): Eukaryota > Metazoa > Chordata > Actinopteri > Siluriformes > Clariidae > Clarias > Clarias fuscus. The sequence continues at coordinate 1,708,723 of CM059231.1, read as the reverse complement.
ACCCACCCGTAGCCATCTAAGCAGCTTAATGTATACTGGGGATAGACAATGAAGCTGAAACACTGGCCAATTTAGTGTTGGAGGTTTCATGGCTAATTTTGACCAGCCTGGTGGACAATCTTAATTGATTGCACAATGAAGTAAGAGCAGAGTGTGAATTTTTAATTAGCAGAGTAATAGCACAGTTTTGCTTAAAATATTGCAATGCACACAACATTATGGGTGACGCATCAGAGTTCAAAAGAGGACAAATCGTTGGTGCACGTCTTGCTGGTGCATCCGTGACCCAGACAGCAAGTCTTTGTGATGTATCAAGAGCCACGGTATCCAAGGTAATGTCAGCGTACCACCAAGAAGGACGAACCACATCCAACAGGAGTAACTGTGGATGCAAGAGGAAGCTGCCTGAAAGTGATGTCCGGGTGCTAACTCAGATTGTACCCAAAAAATGTAAAACCACAGCAGCCCAACTCACTGCAGAATTAAATGATCTCCTCAACTCTCCTGATTCCTCCAGAACTGTTTGTCGGGAACTCCACAGGGTCAATGATACAGTACATGGCTGGACTGCTGTAGCCAAACCTTTGGTCACTCGTGCCAATGGCAACCGTCAATTTCAATGGTGCCAGCAGTGAAAATCTTGGGCTGTGGACAATGTGAAACATGTATTGTTCTCTGATGAGTCCACCTTCACTGTCTTTCCCACATCCCAGAGATTTACAGTGTGGAGAAGCCCCAAAGAAAGCGTACCACCCAGACTGTTGCATGCCCAGAGTGAAGCATGGTGGTGGATCAGTGATGGTTTGGGCTGCAATATCATGGCATTCCCTAGGCCCAATACTTGTGCTAGATGGGCGCGTCACTGCCAAGGACCATGTGCACCCAATGGTTCAAACATTGTATCCTAAAGGGGTGCCGTTTATCAGGATGATAATGCACCAATACACACAGTAAGACTGGTGACAGAGTGGCTTGATGAACATGAAAGTAAAGTTGAACATCTCCCATTGCCTGTACAGTCACCAGATCTAAATATTATTGAGACACTTTGGAGTGTTTTGGAGGAGCGAGTCAGGAAACGTTTTCCTCCACCAGCATCACGTAGTGACCTGGCCACTTTTCTGCAAGAAGAATGGCTCAGAATCCCTCTGGCCACTGAGCAGGACTTGTATCTGTTATTCCCAGGACGGATTGATGCTGTATTGGGCGCTAAAGAAGGCCCTACACCATAGTAATGAATTACTGTGGTCTAAAACCAGGTGTTTCAGTTTCATTGTCCAACCCCTGTATATGTCTATGTTATAATTAATTAGCTTTGCTCTGATTGGAATTACTCAGTGTATGAGAGATGAACACACATAATTCGCACACTCATAAGATTTCTGCACACATACTGAGATTTCTGCTGTGTTCAAAGGAGAACAATTCAAGTGTATAAGGGTAAAGAGGATTCACACCTGATACTGTTTATGAGAGAGCGCGAGAGAGAATGAGTGAGTGAGTAAGGGAGAGACAGAGGAAACAGGAAAAAGCACACTGCACAATATGGCCACCATGAGTACTCTAAAAATATGCGTTTCAGGACCTTGGCACTAATTTTAGAAGATTGCAGCATTATGTACACACGCATACACATTTCTCTAGTCAGGGAGCCATACTTAGATTGTCTCAATCTCACATAAACACACACACACACACACACACACACTAACATTCTGCTGACTACTTTAAGCGCTGTACCATAATATTGATTTGATGTAGAAAAAATGTCAGTGTTATGCAGAGTTAGCTATAAAACCACGTTATGTATCTGGACTCTCATACGCTATTCAGCATTTATACAAACCTGATTAAACCTGAGCTTCTGATGTTTATGATAATAGATAACTATTTGTATTGCTTAGGAACAACAATAAAGAAAGTATGATGATGATGATGATGATGATGATTAAAAATTCTGCATGGTTGCATTTCTCTTTATTAGGATGCATTCGTCCTCTGAACTGCTCACTAGTGTATGTAAATTTTCATTTTAAATGTCAGAAGCACTGTAATTGTTCTTTACATTTTCTTTTGGCTATACTGAGAGTGAGACTTTTTTTTACAGATCAAAACACCATGAAATAAGCAAAAATGAAACACCATTTCAGTATCTCATTGAATCATACATTTAAAGCCAGAGTCTTTGGTTTCAATTCGGAGGTTTCGCTGACTGAAGTCAGATGAGCTTATTTTATACTATTTTCCGTCTCCTCTTAACACTTCACCTTGAAGGAAGCTCAAGGGTAATCCAAGTAAATATGATCAGTGTAAATATAGCTGTGGAAAAGCATCACCTTTTATCAAGGTAAGAGATGCCAGTGGAAATCCAAAACGCCCAATGTTTTTATTTTATATGACTTTATGTACTTTACATGACAAATAATGGTAATATATATAATGTATGATGTTAAAAAAACAGGGCTTATTATTTAAATTATAGAAGATATAATGCACTGGGAGAACATGCAAACTCCATGCACACAGAGCCCGAGGCTGGAATCGAACCCGACCCTGGTACAAGGCGACAGTGTTAACCACTAAGCCAACGTGATGCCATATCTTTAATATGTTAATAAGAAACTAACAATAACATTACACTAAGGTTAAGTAATACATGGTGGTTCAAAATCCCAGCTTTGAATACTCCATGCTCTGCATGATATTGTGTTTTTTTTCCAGTTTTAACACACATGGTTGAATTTAATAGCTAATTATATAGTCCTTCCTGAACTGCATCGTGTGTAATAGAGCAGACACAGGAATTGTTCCCAGGGACTGGGAGTCACTGAACTACTCTAATATTGGCAAAAACAATGAATTAAAACAACCCAAACTCTACAAAGATACATGTTTCCTTTTCTAATGCAACAGAGACAAGAGTCTCCTTTATGAGAATATGATCTAAACATCAGAGCCATGGGGCCATGTCTCAGCACACTTTGTGTATTACACTGTTCCTCAGGAGCTGCACCATATTACAGAACAGTCTCGAAAGGTAGAGTGGCTCATAAAACTCTCCAGAGTCAGCGTTAGTGCTGGTTTGTGAGATTCCACTTCCACTTTTGTATTCCACAGTCATTTGAGGTCAATGCAACGACAGCTAAAAGGTTAATAGTTTCCTGCTTCGAACACCCTGCTTTTACGAGAAAACAGTTGCTGATTGATTATATCAATGTCTATAAATGCCAGTTTTTGACTCTTCTAAGCACCATTGACTCCAAAGGTCTGTTCGTACATCGACCATTGCTCTTCCTGTTAAATAACATTTACATTTTTTGCATTTGAGAAATGCAAAAACTCTTGCAAAGTGATGCACAAGGCAGGATGAATTACTGACACTGTGACATCCTACTGTACATCAGCTTCCTCGAAAACATGTTTGTCCAACGAAACTTTCCGTACAACAAGACCAATAAAACCCGGTTTACAGCAAAACTCGAACTACACCAAAAATAAGCTACTCAGAAAAGCTGAGAAAAAAAAACGCTTTCAGCCATCGACCCTGCGTCAGTGCGGAAAGGCCTTCAGAACACCACCGGCTAATGCTGCAGGAGACCCCCCCCAGTGTCTTCACCTCAGTCATTTAATCTGCAGCACTTTTAGAATCCCCCCTTCTGGATTTTTATTTTTTTTTTGCACCCTAAACAATCTGTAAAACACATGCGTGTCAGCTGTTTCAGAGGTAAAAGACCAGGATGGCACCTGGACCAGATGGTGGGCCCCTTTCTGCCGGAAGTTCTGTGCATCTCAGCTGGCTCCTGTTTTTACTAAGGTCATCAATAGATCTTTGCATCTGTGTGTGGTTCACTCCTGCTTCAAAGTTTCCCCCCGTCCAATACCAAAGAAACTCTCCTTCAGCTGACTAAATGACTGAAAGCTTTACTGTACATTTGTAGTCATAAAGGTATTTGGTGACAATGTTGGTGTTGAATTACTTGAAGAACATTGCCGTCATACTGCTAGACTCAGCACTGCACTACATCTTTCAGTATCTTGACACTTCAGAGTCCTATGCACAAGTCTTGTTCATAGACTTCAGTTCTGTGTTTAGCTACATTATCCTGGACATCCTCCACACGGAATTGTCTGAATTCACAGTGCAAGACCACATCTTTCAGTGGATTACTAGCTTTTTGACTGATAGGAGTCAACATGTGAGGCTGGGTAAAATCATGTCTAGCACACGGTCAGTTAGCACCGGTGCTCCCCAGGGATGTGTGCTCTCCCTGCTACTCTTCTCCCTCTACACAACAGACTGCACCTCAGGGGACTCTTCTGTCAAAATTCTGAAGTTCACAGATCATTGGTGTTGGAGACAAGTCTGCATACAGAAAGGAAGTAGAACAACTGCCCCTGTGGTGTGGCCAAAACAATCAGGAGTGGTTGGAATGAGCACTTGGGCCCAGAATAGGCATATCCAGAAGCTCCAGAAGAGGCTTGACATGACAGGGTCTTTTTGGTCTCTAGGTAATATCGTTATGAGGACATTGCTTCAATGTCCTGCCCAGATCATTACTTTTCCCCCTTTACCTTGCTCCACTGAAAATGCTGTTCTGCCTCTGTGCATGGTTGAGTATGTAGCTCCTCCTTCCTTGACTGGTTGAGCACATCACTCCACCTACCTGCTCTGCTGGTTATGCCTTTCTGCCCTAATAATGCCCCCACGGCATTGCTCTGCTGAGGATGAGGATGGTGATTAGGTTGCCCCTTTGATGACATTGAGGACATTGCTTCACCTCCCTAGCCTGCTGAGGATGTTGCTTCTGTCATCCTGCATGGCTGAGTATGTCACTATGCCTTCTTGCTAGCCTGTCATTGCTTTGCCTTCTCGATTCACCATCAATGTCACTCCCCCCTCTGGCCTCACCGTCAGAGTTTCTCCCCCCTTGTTCTCACCATAGTCACTGGTCTCTTTCCGTTGTAGCCGTGGTCACTGCTCCCCCATCTGGCTTTTCCATGATTGCATACTACTTCTGGATTTCAGTTTTAGAATAAGTAGTTTACTCACTTGCTTAAGTTGATCACCTGAATACTGAAGATTTGCACCAATAATGCTTTAGTAAAAATAGAGACTGTCCCGTGTAGACTGTAATGGCTTTAAGACGAGAAGGGATTATCTTTTGAGTCTGGAAGCTCTAAAGGTCCCGAAATAACCATAAAGAGTTTATTTCGAGAATTTAAGCACAGTTGAAGTTGATGCTGTTGATCAAATAAATGTGGAAGGCTAGAAGATATTTTTTAGATTTCTGCAGAAATCTAAAATGTTCATTATTTTTTTACCAGAATGAAAGTATAAATAAATAATGAATAAATAAATGCACAGTTCACTGGTTGTGTCCAGATGTTTTACAGGTTCGTGAAACCTTGTAGGCACTACAAGAGGTAGAATGTTTTAGGCTAATTTATTTAAAAATTTTAACACAGGTTAAATTAATTATTTGCCTGGTTGGTTTAGACACGGTTGGACAGAGAGGAGTGAACATTACATAAGATTTTAGATAAAGGACGTTACAGCTACAACGTTGAATAACTTGTCGAGTTTTTTGGATAATGAAGAGACCACCTTACAATAATGCAAGTAGCCACTCTACCATTTCTGCCATTTTATTTCAAGGGAGCTGTAACGTTTTAGATGCTAAAAATTAATTGTTGATTAACCTAAGATATAAAGGTTTTAGGTTTCTAATGGCAAGTGCTTTCTTCACAAAAGCTGATGAACATGATAACTGAGAGATTGTTACGTTTGTATAGCTAATGGATAGGAGGCCTGGACACGATGGTATGACTTAGTTATAACGACAAGATTTTACATTAATTAAACAAAACATTGGTAGTCTAGTTGCTATATAATGCAACTACTGTAGTCTACATAATTAAACACGGGCTTACGGCAAGCCTACAGACCACAATAAGGTTAAAGGAGGCAGCAAAACCTTATAAGCCTGTTATGAAAAATGACATTCTTATTGGTGTGAAACACAAACCTATAGTTTTACTATAGTATACTATTTTGCTCAGCATGTTAGCTATTCAGCTGAATGACTAATTTTACTGTAACAAGTGCCCCTGTTCGAAATGATCTATTGGCCAGGTGACCGTCTATCACTTTGGTGCGCTAACCAATCTGCTCTTTTATAATGGCCCTAAAATGTCATTTGTGTAAACTTGGATCGGTGGAATTGTTTTGTTCCTGTTCTTCCCACTATGGGTGTAGCTTAGGCCACGCTGTGTTGTGAGTGACAGCGTAAATGCTTATGTTTGAAACTAGAAACTCAATGTACTAATGTGAGATCGTCTGAAAAGTAGCAAGTCTTTATTTAAAATGTAGTGAGCATAAATACAGATTTTTTTAAAAGAAAAAAAAAAGATATAAAACAAGTTAACGTGGGTGTTATAGCTTCATTTTAGCATGTGTCAGAAGCTGTTGGAGATGTTTTTGAACATGCTTCATTCAGGTTGTTATAAAGTTTCAAACAACTTGCAAATGTAGGCGTTGAAGTCACCTTAATGTATTATAAGAGAATAACTTGTCACCTTCAAGCAGGGTAAAATGCAATGCATTTTTAATGGAATCTTAATTTCAGGAGGTTACCATAAGCAATGCACTATGAACAGCGTAGGCAGTTTTCCTGAATGATAACCTGGCTGCTATCTCATATAGTTGTATATGGTATTAATAAAGAAATGTATTTAGGTTCATTACTGTAAAACAGACATCGTCTGATATTTATTAATGCAGATATGATTACTATAGAATACTTGTTTTGGAAGTTACAGTAAGGTGTATGAAATTTAATTCGGTGACTTGAATTTGGAAAAATCTACATAATCTCTAGTCCAAAGGGTTTATATTTGAAGATAAATTATAGCAGTTTTGACTTTTTTGTTTTCCAAAGCATTTTTTTCAGATTTTATACAAATTTTGCATATCTTTCATTGCCTGTAATGTGAACATGAAAAAAAAAAAATGTGCCATGTCGAAATAGTATAATCAAACAAATACAGGTACAGTACATGTTTTTTTACGATCAGACTGATAGCGTTAAGCTCAGAATGCAAAATCATACTGCTGCTTAAACCATGCAATCTGCAATAATTTTTTTAACTGACAGTGTGCAGGTATTTTCAATTGTCTTTATAACAAGTTATAACTCCAATTTGTCCTTAGTTAAATGACCATAGTCTACGAAATCCAGGTTCATGTTGATGGGTGACCCCTAAAATAGTGGACGAATGATGAAATGAGGGGTTACTGCAACCACCCCTCAAAAAGTCCATGCATGGCCCTGGATGGCAGAGATGATTTTTTGATGTATAATTGAACGTAAACAAAGCCGAGTAGCATCATTTCAAAAAGGGGTTTGGCTTTAATGAGATGCCTTAACCAGAGTTGTTGTTGTTGCATTCTATCCAATCAACAATTTTCATTAAGTTCTCCCTTTTAAAATCACATAAATTTGGCGTGTCTAAAGATATTTGCAAAAAAATTATTTGGGAGGATGTGAGATGAGTAATACAACACATCAAGTTGTTTTTTTGAATTTTTGTCTGCCTGTTTGTCTGTTTGTTTGTGCATGCATAGCGTAAAAACTACAGAACGCCTTTTAATGGGGTTTTTACTGCTTTATTTGGCCGAGCTTGTAGTAACATATAGGCTTTGTTTCATCGCAGTCGGCCCACAGGAAGAGAAGATATGCTGATTTTGAATTTTAAACCTTTAATACATCACAAAATTTAACAGGTGCCTCTGTCCAATTTTTAAATACGCACTTACAGTATGAGCAGGCAATTAAATTAAACGCGAACGAAGTCGCGGGCATATCTAGTTTTATAATAAATATGATTTCCAGAATATTTTAGTGGTTGCATTAACCAGGTTATATTTTATCCCATTTAAAAATTCTCACTCACCTGGTAGCTCTTACCATCACATGACAACTCAACTACCAACTGGGAAAGATAAAGATTAACATGTGCTACCTTCAAGTCACATGAAGCCAGACACGATATACAGTATTATCCACAGAAGGATTTAAAATCTTAAAGTCTCTTTAGAATAGGTTGAGCATTTTCCAGTGAAAACACTCGGGAGTCCCTAAACCAATGATGCCAAATAATGAATCCCTGCATCATGTTGTTGTTTCATTCCATCTGTTTGGGGTAGTTAATTAAAAAAAAAAAAACTGATCTTCAGAATTCATGCAATAGTTATTATTAGATATTTTTAGTCTTGTTTGATATAACCCTTGGATAATGAGAGGCAGCACGATGGCTTATCCGTACTTAGTGCGTTGAGTGAAGTAAAGGTAAAACTGCTACTGTAAAGAAAAAACAGGCAGTATGCTGCAGAATAGTCTGGATAATCTGTTTCTTTTAATGAATTGACAATAATAGAAATAACAAGACTGAAATGTAATGATAGAGAATATAGAGTACAAGTAGGTGTTAGAATGTCAGATCCCTAGCAATAGAAGCTTCATGGGTAAATTAAGTTAATTATTAACTATCATATTAATTATGTAACCATATTACTTCATTTTTTTTCTCATATTTGATGAAAAAAAGACATGTCAAAATAATTTCAGTGTTATAAAAGGAGAAAGATTTGAATCTGCTATTGTGGAAGCTTTAATGCTACATCATCTCACACAGAAATTTAAGGCAATTTTGATGTCTACCTCTTTCTCTCCACATGAGTTGATTGTGTATCCATCAGAAAGTCAAAGATGCAGAATCATGCTCCTCTGATAATAACGTTTTCAGTTTCTTTGTGAATTCCCCCAAACACGGGGACATCCATGAGCGCATTAAAAAATATATTCGTCCTACTATAGATACTACATCTTTAACATCTTCTTCTCCATCATGCTCCAGACTCAGCTGTCCTAGCTCCATGTACTCCAGATCTCCCTGTATTTCTACCTACAGCAGAGCGTCTGTGTCAGTCCCACTCTCCGCTCCCACCTTGTTTTGCATAGAGCCAACCTGTCACTGCTCTCTACCTGATTATGATCGATGTCATTTCATCATCCCACATTTGACTGCGTGAAACATGCTCTCTCATGTATTTTTGATTAGTGAAAATGAGTTAGAGCTGAACACTCTCCAAGGAACACAAGCTTTAATTAAACTTCCTCTTTTCCCTCACTTTTTTTCTCATTTATCCTGTTTCTCTCTTGCAGTCTTAACCTTACTCATTTTCGCAGTCGCGCTCACACTCTTACATACACTCTCACTCCGGTTCCCCCCTCCCTTGTTCATCTTCTCCACTGCTGTAGGGCTTGCAACTCATTTGAATGTTGCTCTTTGGCTGGTGCCTGGTGGGGCGCGATTGCTCTGGTCTGCTGTCGCAATATTATTTGGTGCTGAATGATTCGCATGTTTATCTCGTTTGATTGCTCGGACCTCCATTAGGCTGCTGGGTTTCTGCTGCAACGCGTAGATCAATTTTTTTCTGGCACGGCTTGCAGTATTGGATACGGAAAAAAAAGAAAAAGTAAAATGCACAAAACAGAGTAACGCTTTTCGGTTCGAGGGCCGCGTTTCTTTCCAGCAGATGAGTTCGCACTGAAAGGCTCTGTGCTGGCTCACCGATCTTGGCTCAGTTGTGCGCTGTCCCTGTTATTTGTGATGCAGTTTAAATGCCGTCTTAGGGGAGCACCCCATAGATACCAATTACATCCACTCAAGAAGGGCAGGCAAGATGGAGAAAAAGAGAGGCAGGGAACGAGGGATCGAGAGAGAGGGGAAATGGAAAAGAAAAGATGGATAGAGCACTGAGTGGGAGGGAGAGAGGAAGGAATGGAAGCAGACAGAAATTGGAGAGAAATTGGAGGAGAGATTCCGTCTGTGAGTGTAATAGTCTCCTGCTGTCTGGCTCTGGGGAATGCTCCTGCTGCAGAGGGTGTGTGTGCATTGTGTGTGTGTGTGAGAGAGAGAGAGAGAGAGAGAGAGAGAGAGAGATGAGGCAGTCAGTGTGTGATAGAACAGGCTGAATTGTGTGTGTGTGTGTGTGTGTGTGTGTGTGTGTGTGTGTGTGTGTGTGTGTGCGTGTGTGTGTGTGTGTGTGTGTGAGAGAGAGAGAGTGAAAGGGTAGATGCATAAGCAGGGAATCAAAGAGCACAGTTAATAGGACTGAGCTGTGAGAAAGTGTGCAACACAGAAAGAGAGATAGAGTGATACAGAACAGAGAACTACTGACAGACTTGTGAAAAGGTGGCAGAAACAGGAGAGGAAGAAGAGCAGGAGATAAGGTGAAGGAGAAGTGTGACGGAATGGGAAAAGACAGAGAGACTGTGTGTGTGTGTGTGTGTGTGTGTGTGTGTGTGTGTGTGTGTGTGTGATAAATATTTCATACCAGCTTAAAATAAGCATTGCATGTGTTTGATCTTTCATCGGCCGATTAACCCGCGCTCATGTGCACACGAATGGAAGTGTCCGTGATTACGCAAGCAAGCACTTAATAACCGTTTGCAAGTCTGGCCACAAATTCCGAGTTCAGAAATCCTCAATTACGGAACAGGACAAGCACAGCAGCTTCCTGCACACTGTCTGTGCACGTCATGCCTTTTTTACGCAAAGTGCTGGCATGTCTATTGAGTGTCGTAGCACCGTCTAGCTGTCTTACAGAAATATTCCTGTGAAGTGCCCCGTGGCTCCCGACCGCTGCGAAACCTGTGCTAGTGATGGCTGCAGGAAGAGGCGAAGCAGAAGTGTTGATTTGGAAGTGAAACAATGATTATTAAACAGTGACAGTGAATGATATTGCTCATGATGACAGACTCATAAACTGCAGCTTTATCTTTTTTTTTTTAAAAAGATAACAGCTGAACCTGCAAGCACAGGGAGATGCACACAGACCCAAGGTGGGAATCGAACCGGGAGCCTGGAGGTGCAAGGCGACAGAGCTAAGCACTAAGCCACCATGCATAAACCGCATAACATTCTGTTTCACAGGACGAATCTTGGACATAAAGTGCCACATTCCTATCAGAAGCAACTGCTTATAGACTGCAAGGGAAGCCCAGCCTCATCTAAAATTTCACTAAAAAGGTAATCAGTTAAATATGTAATGTCCCATTTAAATCCAGTTAGTACATTCTTCAACATTAATATTTGGGCTATTAAGTACTCAAGCTCGCGACTTGATCATTAGCAGTAACTTGACGCTCATCACACAAAATTCCTTATTCATGTTAGCCTGTGGAAATCCTCACATTTTATATTTGAATTTCAGTAGAGATAGGCTAGACGTTTATTGTATAATGTGCATTTGCTACGTTGCATCAAGAAGCCGGGCTCCTCTGGGAGTCATTGGACAGTGAGCAGAATGATTGAAGGTGATGATGATTGGAGGAACTCCCCAGAGTCCTGGACACAATGACAGTGGTCATGTTTGACAGCATTTTGAAACTGGACACCGTCAATGCATCGAAGTTCAATTTCACTCCATGTGCTGTGCTGACAACGCTGTTGTGAGATAAACCACAGCTTTTTGTGGAGCCTTACTATTTGTCCACTCCGTAAATAAAACTTCTGGCACTGTTGTTTGTTTTTTGCTTTTGTAAGAGTTGTTTGTATAAAAGTAAATAGTAGAGGGAAAATACCAAAACGAAAAAAAGTTCAGAAGTCAAGCATCAGCTGGAAAATTGATGCTTACAGTTTTCTGGGATTCTCAAGGGCCGGTATTGGAACGTTACCAGGAAAAAGATTCAACAATCAACAGCGCCTGTTACAGTGAGACACGTATTGAAAAGCTGCTGCCTAACCCTTGGATTAAACGAAGACGACGATGATATCCAAGAGCGCTGTGATCTCGCATGACGATGCACGTTTGCACTCCTCTGCTTTTCACACTTTAGTTTTCAGGTGTTAAAGCGTCCTTCCCATAGTCCTGATCTTGCTCCATCAGACTTTCAAATGTTTGGTCCCCTGAAAGCAGCCCCACGATGATGATGAAGAAGTGAAGACAGTCACAGTCTAAAACATTTTTAAAGAGGGAATACGAACGCTTGTTGACGGATGGACAAAATGTATTGATAAACAAGGAGATTATGTCGAAAAATGATGGATTTATCTTTCCTAAAAGTGCATTAAAATAAATTCTTTAGCCAGAGTGCGGATCATTTTTGCATATATTGTTTTGTTTTGTTTTTCTTTTCCCCAGCTGTTTCCCAATTGCGTGTTTACAACCTTCATCAGCATATTCCTTCGTGGATCATTGGCTAGCATTCAAATCCTTCCTGGGTTCAAATCCTGGTCAGGGAACTGGCTTAGTTCAGAAGAGGAGAAAACAGTGTTAGGTGTAAAATTGATGAGTTATCTGGTAGATGCATCTGCTACGCTTCACATGCATGCTTGCCGATCAGCTGTCGATCCGGAGGGACACAAACACACAGACACACACACACATGAAACCTAGCATGAACATTTCAAGGACCTATTTCAGTTACCACTTAAAAATGAGTGATATGAATAAACATTGTTTTAAAGTCATGTTTGGAAGAATTGTGTCAGGGTGACTTGTAAAACATTATCCGAACATCATGTAGTCAATGTAGCTCCAACCTCATTTTATCCAAGTACTATACGTGCAGTATGGTGTTCCAACATCGATCATATTGCCATGATATTATAGGTAGAAAAATATATAACATGTGTTAAAGTGTATGTGTCTGTTTAACCCCCTGGCTAAGTAGAACAGCAGATGCTTCTGTGAACAATAAATCTACCGAAGCCTGTCGATCCAATAGGACCGTGTGGCCTGACCATAATTACTTACGAGTGCAGTTCATTACAGTTAATTACTGTTAATGCCTGGTGAGATGTGTGTGTGTGTGTGTGTGTGTGTGTGATCATTCAGTGCTTCCATATGATTTAAACTGACAGGGTGTTGAGCATGTTGAGTTTGATGATTCACGTTTTATCATGTAAGTCGAGCGAAGCGGCTTTCGTACAGTCAAACACACAGTATACACGATGCAGACAAAAGATTATTTGTTTGTCTCATACATTTATCTGTTTATACCTTCATAATCACAGTTAAGGGTTTAGTAATGTCTGTATTAACGCGTTTCAGTGTGCGTGTGTGTGTGTGTGTGTGTGTGTGTGTGTGTGTGTGTGTGTGTGTGTGTGTGTGTGTGTGTGTGTGTGTGTGTGTGTGTGTGAGATGGTTAGGGTCATTTCAGCTTGGGGTCAAGCTTAGGGTTACCACAGTTGCTCCTGGTAACCTCCTTCTGTCTGGTTGCTAAGCAACTCCCTTCTTTTGTTCTAAAATGATTTAATTTATGGTTTGTCTGCTCTCCCTCCTTCCCCTCTTTCTTCACCTCTCCATGTCGCTCTCTCTGTCTCTCTTCATCTCACTCTGAGTCAGGTCCCTCAGGATCAGACTCTTTCCTCTGCTTTCATTAATCTGTCACAAAACCCTTGCTGGCTTCTGAATGTGTGTGTAGAACTACTGTATGTTTACATTACAGTTCACGTACGCTGCTCATATATTACGCTTTGCAATCCTTGATTGGCGAATTGTAAAAATGAACAGAGGGTATGATGGTGCAGAGTGCTTTTAGTTATGAGTTATAGCCATTATAATTAGTTAATGCCACAAATCCAAATGATTCCTCCAGTAATTAAATTTTATCATCTCAATCATCTCAAATTTCTACTATAACAACTTTAGATAGAGTTAAATTTAACCTGAATAGCATCAATATACTGTAAATAAAAGAAAGGTTTTGTCTGTACATTGATCAGAACTCACTCTTTCAATGATATCCTTATGTTTCATACAATGGAGGAGCCGAAACCTCAGAAAAGTTTCTGTCTGTATGTCTTTATGTCCAGCCAGAATTTGTCACAGCATCATGTAAAACTGGCTGGACAGAATGTAATGAAACTTTTCCACTACTCCGTTATTTGCCTGAAGTTAAATCTGTGCAATAAATAAAAGAAAAATGTTAAGTATAAGCGAAGTTATGAGTAGTTTTGTGCCAGATTATAAAACACACACACACAAAAAAGTTTTTACAGCATACTGCACATATTTTTACCGGGGTTACTTAATGTTTTCACTGCAGAAATAACAGCGCTGAAGTGGTATAAGTAAATTTTAATGCGCCAGAGTCGTTTTAAGACAAAATTTATCTTTATTCGAGCTACTTTTTCAATTTCTCATCTGTGATTCACTTTCCGATTACCGAACAGAGAGTATATTTGGCTAACGACGAAAGAAGTAATGTGCTGTTCACACATTCAATCATTAGTTTTTTTCTATGTTTATGAATTTATGATTGTTTCAGCCATTCCCAGGCAATTTCCTAAGTTAATTAAGTGTTTAAGAGTAATTTTAGTATTTCACTTTTTTGTGCTGAGATCATTTTTAATTGTAAAGGTATTAGGCAAATAATGTTGATGTGAGAAAGTTGACTTGGCAGTCAAATTAATTATAAAACATGCACAGCAGTACATCGCAGCAGTTTAGTAGCTGCTCTTAGCATGGCCAAAAATATTGCACTATAAATATCAATCTGGTAAATCAACCATGAGGGGCAATGAGCATGCCTACATGACTTGTTGCTGCAATGAAAAATGGTTGAAAGCAGAAACAAATGCAATAAAGTAATTTTACTTTATGTAGTGTAGATGCTGGAAAACATATCCAACATATTTGGAAAAAACATGATCCAAAAAACAGTCAAAGGTTGTGTAGATCAGCAAATATCAAAGTCACAAACAAGGATTAACACAAAGCCAAAACCAGAATCACAACACTTGAAAATAAAGGCATGGCAAACCATGACATGAACACATTCCTTACAGTAAGTAGTACATATTAGCCATGTATTTATGCCGTGGTACATTTTGGGGAAAAAAGTTTTTTGCTGAATCCGACCGAGCCCTGGATGTTCCTTTATTTTGGGCATGATATTCTCGGCAGAGGATGGCGTCAAGGACATCAAGGACCAGAAACCACCATTGTTTTTCTGTATCAAGAGTGGTCTTGAAAAGACGGCTGGTTGTCCATCAGTGTCCACCAGTGTTGGTGTTGTTGTGTGGGGACCGTTTATAGAAGACGATTCTGTCTGACTGGGCTTCAGTGTCATGCATGGAGTGATAGTACTAGTCTGGAATATCTTGGTAGTTAGTGCGTATACTGTATATAACTTTGATTTGTCTTAGGGCTTTGTATGTGGCTGTGTATCTGGGATTAATTTTCTTACACCTTTGGGTGCGTCTGAAGCTATTGGTGGCCAGCCAAACTTCGACCCCTGGTTAGTTATGTCTCATAGTCAATAAATTCTTGGAGTAGAAGGATATGGTGTGAAATTTAAGCCTGTTCTCAAACCACTGTGATGGGAACAAAATCTACTGTACTTCCGCTATGAAAGGCTTGAAGGAATCAGGATGCTTTGGGATTGGGGCTGTGGTAAATGCTCTTTTGATCTTTTTGAGGCCTTCTTTGGGTGCATTCTTCCATGTTAAACATTCTTATTAGGGGAGAGATGTAGGCAATGGAGCTAAATCCATGGATGAATTCCCGAAAGAAATGAGCAAAGCCAAGAAATCTCTGCAGATCTTTGACTCCTTTGGGGTGGGCCACTTAGTTATAGTTAAAACCTTGATCCATAGTAATACGCACAATGATATACTGTATACCAGGGTAGAAATTTTGGTCAAATGGAATTTGCATTTCTTCCCTTTAGGTTATATTTGGTGATAAAATAATCTCATGAACAATTACTCAGAAGGGAGAACATAGTTTTCTAAAGCAGAAGAAAGAAAAATTACAATATCATCAATGCCGGTGATGAGGAAACTTCTAAGCATATTGCTCAGGGCATTGTTGATGAGACAGGAGAGCCCGTACAGCATTATATAACACTTGAAGCGGCTAAAAGTTTTCTTCCATTTATTGCCTTTCTGGATGTGGACCAAATTAGATATACTGTGCAGATCAAGCTGTACCCTGTTGCAGTGTTTTTGATGTATTCTCCCATCATTGTTGCTCCGCTATGGAGAGTGGATAAATTTTACTTGAGGTGCCATCCCAAGCAAGAGCTTGAATAAAGTGGCACAGTTTACCTCAGTAATAACATCGCCTTTCTCTTCTGTGATTTTGGGTCGACATCACTTACTTTGGTACTGGGTCGTACCATAATGAATTATGGCCAATGGGAACAACGCTGAATGGCTGGATATGACCCTTACGATCCAGTCTCCTCTGGTGTTTGCCCATAACAAGTCGGTGATATAGACATATTGCAAGATTAATCAAAGAATCAAGTGTCATTTGATCATCTCTACAGTCTATTTCGGAAAAGGATTTGAAGAGTAAGACCCTGAAGGCGGCTTTGAGAGCAGGTTGATTCCATCCACTACCTGCAGTGAGGGTGTGGAATTTCAATGTCTATTCAGCTTTGACCTCAGGATAGAAAGCCATTTCCCCTCCTAGGAATAATAACGCTGTGGGCCAGCTTAGTACTTTGCATATGTTTTTTCTTCTTATACTGCTCTTGACTGGAGGGGTAAAGAGAGCATTGTAACAATACGCTCTTAACCTTAGTGGTTCCCTCTGGGTATTTATTCCATCAGGAAATGAACAAATTCTTCAGCATGGGTGGCCCTCATGGTGTAGCAGGGGGTGAGGTGAGTGCTTGTGAAATCAAGTTCAGATTAGCGGCTAATTCACAAAGCACTCTTTGCGCTCTCCTACCTTAGAGTCCTTATATACTATGTGGTGTTGATTAGGAATTTCACTTTCTTCTTTTCACTGTTCCTTTCTCAGTGGGATAATGGTGTTTAGACAGGATCGTGACAGCCTTTGTGTTCCGCCAAACTCAGAAAGTGATCAAGGAAGTTTGCTTGTGGCACATTTTTGTTTTTTTGTGAGTCCCATTCAGTTTGGACAGAATATCTAGAGGAGATCCAGGTCATTAGTATTGCCGCAATGTCATTTTGTTATCATTTTGCCATGGATTTGGGGAAGGCTTCCATGGCTCCTCAGTGAAAATTTTAGAAAAGACCTGCATCAGTGTTGTGTCACCATGCAGGTCAGTCTGTTCCCTTGGCTTATTGTAATACTGGCTCTTATGACATAGTTCCTTGTTTCACAGTCATCTTCGAACCTACTGTAGCAAACTCACTCACTCAGCCACTGAGCCTCGGTTAGCAGCAAACTGCATCTGTATCTGTATAATGTAAACGTTTCCAATAATGCATTTTGCATTTCCCACATGTTTTATTGAATGACAGTGTGGTTAATCCGTCATGTGTTTTGAAAAAGATAGCATCATACTGTATAGAGCTCAGTTTTCAGTACATCAGGTCATGAAGGTATATACATGACTCTGTTGCATTATGTTTTTTTTTACTTCAGTGATTTAACAGAAGTATTTAATGATATTCTTTTTACATTGTCTCTCCATTTTCACAGGCTTAAAATTACTTGGACTAAGCAACATAATTATAAATATAGGGATTATTTTAATACTTGGATGGAAATCCTTTGCAGTCAAGGACTGTCTGAAGTCTAGAACACATGCAGGGACTGACATTAAGCATTTTTAGCTGCTGGCTTTTCCAAAATAGGAAATGTGGGCTTTTAAAAATAATACAATCTAATTAATAATGTACGGAACAAATTAACAAGGAACAATTAAATGGCAGGAATGATTCTATCTTAACATTTTCCATAGCAAGCAATTAAGAAGTTATTATTTCAACAGGTATTATTAACCCAACATTCTATTTGCAAAGCTTTGGAAGGTACAGTACCGAGGTCCCGTCACTTTTCGCCATTTTTGTACAGTATGTCAACTGAATGCTCTGTGACTGAGATAAAGTGGGATAAAAGAGCATTACATTGTGGGATATTTCACATTTCTTAACATCGCAAAACATTAGTTTACTTTAGGTAGGTCTGACAAAACAGGGGGTCCTGGAGCCTATCCCAGAAGACTTCGGGCATGAGGTCGGGTACACCGTGGATGGGATGCCAATCTATCACAGGGCACACACACAGCACAGGCAGTTTGAGAACGCCAGTTAGCCTTATCAACAAGTCTTTGGACTGTGGGAGGAAACCGGAGTACCCAGAGGAAACCCACCAAGTGCAGGGAGATCAGGCAAACTTCACGCACACAGACCCCGAGGCAGGAATCGAACACAGACCCTGGAGGTGCATGACGACAGTGCTAAGCACTATGCCACTGTGTTGACCATTTTCAATCAATTCTGTTATAATTTCCCTTCGTCTTTTTGCTTTGTAGCCCTGTGGTTCTGTTTTTTCATTTTCTTTTTGCTTCTGTAATGCATGGTGTACCTGTGACTAAGGTGATTGAAGTTTGCAATGTTGGAGATCAGAGAGGCCACACAGTCAAAAATTAATCTGAATGGCTGACAGAGTAAACCCATGGTCTCATGGACGGCTAGTGGATGGCTAACAACAACAGTTATCTCAAAAGTGTCATAGACATCATCAAACTCTGTTGGCCTTTCCTGGAGAACGATGCAAGGAACCGCCCTGTTGGCTTCACTTGTGTGCTCTGTGTTACTGGCTTTTCATCAGGGTGCAATGCGAAGATCCACCCTGCTGGCCTCACATGCTGTCTTTGTGTTGGTGGCCTTTCGTCGGAGTGCACTTCAAGGAACTGCCCTGTTGGCCCCGCTTGTGTGCTCTGTGGTGCTGGCCTTGCGTTGGAGTGCGATATGAGGAGCTGCCGTGTCAGCCTCATTTGCGCACTCTGTGTTGCCAGCCTTTCAGAAGCACAAGTTGGGAGCTAGTCCAGTTGGCTTCTCTTGTGCTCTCTGTGGTGCTGTCGCTGGGCGGGGAACCTGTGCAGTCGGCATGACTACAGTACCTGTACAAACCCCCACTCCCAGTCGATCTGTCACAATTGCTGATTTTGGATGTTTTTGATGGCTTTTCTTTATTAAAAATGAACAAAATCCAACAAGTTCATCAAACAAAGTATCTAAGCATGCATGTCATTGTTAAACCAGTTAAATAGTCAAACAACTAAAAAAAACACAAGATTTTACAAAGGGAACTTATCAAGAACTAACGTAAAACATGTGAACTGAATATAAAAACAAAACAGAAAAAATGAAGCCAGAACACAAGGAACGTCTGTGCCTATGCTATTACTTAATCATATTAGTTTTAAGTAAGTAATGAAATAAGTTAGGTTTTCTAGTATTTATAAAATAAAGGCTTTTGGTTGCCAAAAGTCCATTTTTTTATTTTTTCACATTCAGAACTGCTACCAAGCGTGATTGTGTTCTTTAAACGAAAAACTCACCAAAATCAGGCTTCCAAAAAAAGCCATAGGAACACTACAAGGCAAGAGTGATTTTGTTAGATTGTACGTGAATGAATTTGTAAGAAACACCGGGACACACTGGGTGGGTCATGTTTTTGAATGTTTGAATTTGTGTTTTGCGGCTTGTGATGGCTGAGTGGTGTGAATCTGTGTTTGAGACAACTGAGAGAGATAGAGCGAGCGAGAGAGAGAGAGAGAGAGAGAGAGAGAGGAGAGTGGTTTTGTGATTTATAAAGCAATCTCATATCTCCGTCTGTAATGGACCTCTCATTCCTTTAAATGCATTCCTGGCAGGACTTCTCCCAACTGACGTCTCTTTCACTTTTGCCATCTCTTCTTCTCATTTTCATTTTGTTGATGTTTTTGTTGGAAATGGACCAACAGCCATGCAATGCATACTGTTGGGGTTGGATTTAAAGACAATAAACATAACTCCATCTCTTATTCATTTTTGATGGACGTACTGTAAGTGGGGGGGGGGGGGGGGGATGTCTTGGGGTTGTCTCCCTCTCTCTCTCTGTCGCTCTCTTTTTCTCCCCGCCTCAATCCCCATGTGAGCATAAATAACAGTGTTTGACAGCCAGAGGGAAAAAAACAGCAGAGGAAGAATGAAAAAGAAGAAAGAGTATGGAGAAAGGTGTCACAGCTTAACCCTGACAGTTACAAAGAGGCAGAAACCTTTTGTATTAGGATTATTAAGAGGTGGGGGGGGGGAATAAATCCAAATATCGGTTCTTTGTGCATGCAGTCACATTCTGTTATTTCATTAATTGATTGTGGTGCTTGGCACTTTATTCTCGCTGAAACAATGGTTTGGTGTATTTCTGTGGCTGGTGAGAGCATTCTTTGCTCCTTGTATCCCTGGAAGCTGTTTTGAAGGAGCATTAGGTACCACATTTTATTAAATATTAATGCATTTTTTGAAGTCAAAAGTGCATTGTCTTCGGTGTTCTCTGAAATTGCTGAAACAGCTAATTGTCGCAGCCCCTCTGCTACAATAAAGGTCAGATTATTTGAGCCCCTTATCGAGCATAAGCTTTGTTGAAGCTTTTCTCATTTTTCTTAGCAGTATATCATAATAATGAATAATGGCTGAACAACCCTGGCTCAACAAAACTCCAGTATCCCTAGTGACTTCTTTTTATGAGATAAACAGGGATTGGACTATTTTTCAAGTTTGAAGATCAGAAATGTAACCTACGAATACAACAAAATACTTGCATAATTAATTGTAAAAAATAATGTTTAGGTTAATATTTGGATCATCTTCAGTTTGCGAGCTTGTCTAGTTTGTACAGTATATCTTTCATTTTGGTGATTATGGAGCATGAGGTTAATGAGTGTGAGTTTCTCATTTACTGTTATATTTTCAATAGATCAGCATTTTGATAATCGTGATGAAACAGACTATCCTGATAAAACATGAAATTGCTGATACATCTAGTTTAGAAATGACTGAAAGCAGAAAGTGAATGTCTCCAGTTTAAGTACTTAGTGACCATGCAATTATGGTGACTTACAGTAGTGACTTCATACATAATTATGATATTCCATCCATCCATCCATCCATCCATCCATCCATCTGAAGTCCAACCAGGGACCGTGGAGGCCAGTTGTGACCATTGTATTTATTTCCATTTTGTATGACCGGGGTATGACATCTGGACAACATAACTGTAATATTGTTCCTTTATAATGTCTAAAATGGAAAGTCAAAAACAAGTGTTAAATGTTTCCACTTATTTTGGACATTTTTGCTCCATGATTAAGGAGAAGCGCTTTTGATCTCAAAATCTGGTTTTCATACTGATTTCATTGCTTTATGTCAAAAACATTCACTGTAATCCCTTGAGATAAAAGGAAGAGCTGGAAATTAAATTGTGAACACGACAGATTGGAATTACAATAATGATTGTGTGTACCCATGTGGAAGAGCTGTTTGTTAAAATCCTAAAACAGGACACTTCATGCACACTTGTCTTTTAGGTTCAGCAAAAACAGGACTCAGCTTGCATGTTCCCATGACTAAGCTGGAAAACAGCTTGAATTATGCAAATACTGATGAGCAGACATAATCACCATAACAAGGAGTGATGATAAGCATAGAGAATAGATTTTGTCTTTTGTTCGCAAGGCTTCATCATGGTAGAAGAGAAGTTCAGAGGCATTTTCCTAAATTTTAGGAAACCGTGTAAATATCACAATTATGTGTGCACTCTTAGAAATCCTTTAACGATTTCTCTGTTGTTTGAGCTTTTGTATTCACTAGGTGAAATAGTTTGGGTGCAGATCCTGGCTATTTTCTCACTATAAAATTGCCATGGATTAGCAATAGGAGGTTACAATTGTTAGTTTTATCTGATTGGACAAGTTAGAGTAATCTGATTGGATATACAGCAAGGGTGGTTAGGTGTTTTTTTCCCTCATATTTGGATTATTTATTTATTTATTTTATTATTATTATTATTTTTTTTTCATTTAAAAAATATATTTGATAAAAAATACATTTAAATACAATTCATCTAATGCTGCCAAAAAAGACCAATAGTTTAAAATAATTAAAAATATATATTCTTTTGTCATGTGAGGAATCTGTCATTCAAGTACAGTAGCTAACAGAACTATGGGCAAACAGTTCGTTTTTTAGCCAAGCTACAAGCTAATCGCCATGACTGAGTCAGGGAATCTTAATGTAAAGTTTAAATTCAAATCTGAAGAGGAGCACAGAACATTCCTACCTGAATGGAAAGATTTGTAATTTGTAATGGAACAAAATGGGAAACCCTTCTGCTTATTGAATCACTTCTTTTTCCACTGTCACATTTTAAAGCCTCAAACATGAAGCACCAGTTCACCTTACTCCATGCTAACTCAGCTCTCAGAGACTATCACATTCATAGGCATCATATCAGGTGGCATGGAACATTGCTCATGCTAAGAAGTACTACAGTGAGGGGGAATTTGTGATGACAAGAATAAGAAATCTTGTTCTGTTCCTAGTTGGGTTCCTAAAAATGACAACTTGATGCATTCTGTGTCAGACCTGATATTCTTTTGAACGGAGAATATTAGATATTAACAACTTAATAGAAACACAGTTATACATCAAAGGCCTCAGGAAATGCCGGTATTTCAGCATTGCTTTGGATGAGTCGTGTGACGTTCTAGATAAGCTACACTTAGCAGTATTTATAAGGTCTGTGTCAGAAGACTTGTCAGTTACTTGATACTGTGCTGTTAAAAGATAGAAGCTGTGGCATTGATGTGAAGGAGACGTTCTTGGCTGTTGTCCAGAAAGAAAATGTGTAGTTCGGTCCACCAACGGTCCACCAATAATGTTGGGATTTGCAAATAGCCGTATAGGGCGGTTTAAAGCTGACAATCGTTTCCCGGATTTTTGACATTTCACTGCATCATCCATCAGAGCACCTGGTCTCCAAAAAGCTGAATTTGGAGCATGTGATGAAACTTGTGCTAGAAATTGTCCATTTTCTTGTGCTCATGCTATGAATCACAGACAGTTCAAAAACCTAATCTTTATGAAGACCTTCCCAATGATTAAACGGTTTTTGAGAGATGACATGCTTTTCTGTTTTTTATTTCTTCTTCTTATTCTTGACTCCAAGTTTTTTGTAGGAGACACACAATGACTCCTGAGCTTCATGACCCCAGTGGATTTCAGCTTTGGGATTTCTGGCTGACATACAGCATCATCTGAACAAACTGAATTTAATTCTGAAAGGGAAGTAAAACATGATGCCTGATCTAGTTCAGACATTTGTCAACAAACTCATTCTATATCCATTTGTCAAAAAAGAGAGCTCACACGTTTTGCCTCCTTGTTGACGGCACTTGGAGAGGCAGCTCCAGAAGGGAGAACTGCATGCTACTGTATGCAGCACTGATTTAAAAATCTGCAGCAAAATTTCAATACCAGATTCAGCAACCTGAAGCAAAACCCGCCTCAGATCACATTCCTCATTAACCCATTAACATCTGAATCAGACTGTTTAAAGGTCCCTTTAGTGACAGATCCCAGTTGGACCCTCCCAGTTGGAGATGATTGAACTATCTGAGGATGACAGAATTAAATGTCTTTTGAGAGAAAGAACCACAGAGTTTTGAAAAATTGCGGCCACAGACAGATATCTCAGTGTCAAATAGGCTAGACTCAAGCTAATGTCAATGTCAAATCAAATTCAAATTTTATTTGCCACATACACAGTCATACAGAGTAAGATATGAAGTGAAATGCTTGTATGACTGCCCATGACCTAAAAATGTTTAATAAAATAGGCTATTTAAATAAAGAATATGAAATAAGAACATTATAAAAAAGAAAGATAGGTTATAAAAAAAGAAAATATTAAAATAAAAAATACAAAATATGAAATAATCTAATAATACTGTATATAATAATAAAAATTATACAAAAAATATAGAAAATGTCAAATTTGCACTATGTAATAAAACCCAAGTAATAAAACAAAATGGAAATGGAAAAGCAATGTCCAGTTATAAGCAGAACAATGTGAATGAGTGGTTAATATTATATTGGTAAACATACATCCATTAAATGTATAGACAGTTATTCTGAGTTTCAAAATCTCTAGACTCTCATTTTCCTGCTCAAACATATCAGTGGCAATGTGGCTTAGATGTGCTAGCTTTGCCAAACCAGCTAACAAGGAAAGCTATGTACTGTACACTGTGTTTCTAACTTGGGTGTTTTCACGTAATTTTGTAGTTTTAGCTTTCTCTCTCTCACACACACACACACACACACACACACACACACACACACACACACAAAAACAGCAAGAAGTATCATCACCAAACAGGCTATAAAAGGCATCGTAATTTTACCTTTCACTGCTGCTGCATTCCATTTGGCTCTTTATCATCATTAAGCTAATGGTGAGTATTACGCTGCAGTTTTGCTCTTTGGCACGAAGGAGGTCTTTTTAGAGTGATTGAGGGAATTGATAGGAGGCTGGTGCAGAGAAGAGAGGACTCACAAAAAAAAAAGATCGAGGTGGTAAGATATAAAGGACAGCAGGCTAAAAGGGGTGTTT
Organism: Clarias fuscus; assembly: GCA_030347435.1. NCBI lineage: Eukaryota > Metazoa > Chordata > Actinopteri > Siluriformes > Clariidae > Clarias > Clarias fuscus. The sequence continues at coordinate 1,684,287 of CM059231.1, read as the reverse complement.
GAGTGTGCTGTTTAAAATGGCAGACAAAGAACAAGAGAGGGTAATTATGGGGCAACAGGTGGTTGTCATCCTCATTCATTCATCTTCAATAGCTGCTTTACTCTTGTCAGGATCACAGGTCTTAACAACACTGTTTCTGAGATGGGAACGCATCCGTGATGGATACCATTCCATTGCAGGGCACCGTACACACACACTCACACACACATTTACATGCACACTTGGGGCATAGCCAACCTACCTACTGGAATGTTTTTGGAGGTGGGAGGAAACCAGAGAACATTAAGCAAACCTACACGGACAAGGAGAACATGTAGGCAATTCCACATAATCAATAACAGAAGATTACACTGCACCACCATATTGCTCATAGCAGTTGGTTGTTAGTGGGGGATGAACAGAGTGGAAAGAAAATGTGACAGGAAGTGGACGTTTAACCTTTCTTTGTTAAATGATGGAATGTTGAACATTAAATTGAACCTGTTTGTGTGTGTGAGCGAGAGAGAGAGCAGATGTGAGTGCAAATTAAAATGACCTTTCTGTTAATCACTAGTTATTTTAAACTTTTATCTCACCATGTTGTTCTTGATTCGAAATTACCTAAAGCATAATCCCTGTGATATAATTAGGATTTAAAATGTTCATTAAGGAAAATGAGCCCAACACATAGTACATTTAAATATTAACCATTTTGACCTGAAGAGAAAACAAGGGTTAAGGTATTTATAGCTATTATCAGAAAGGCAGTCATCAGTCATCATCCTCGTCATTTTCCTGAACAGTCATCAGTCTCGGAGAAAGTACAATTTAAGTTGCTAGCTAGATCAATTGGCCTGTTAAATGCTTTAGTGCATCACTCACATCCGTACTCCCTCACTTCCACTGCCTCAGATGTGAACGCGGTAGCTGTTGATTTTTAGCCGTGGCATTTCAGTCTTCAGCCGATGAAAAGCGGAACTAAAATGTCATTTCATACTATTTGTTCTACTATTATGCGTTGCCTGCTTGATTTGAGCGTATTTATATTGTTAAAAGTTGAGAGCTTCTGTGTCTCCTTGTTCTGGTTTGGTTTATAGAAAACAGTCTAGATGAACACCAGGTGGAGGCTGCATGAGGACGACTGGAAATAAAAATTGTATAGAAATGTCAATTTTATTGTAGATATTCTGGCAATAAAAGAGAAATTAGTTTCATCCAGTACTGAATATCACTGGTTCACGTAGACAGATCAGCCATAACATTAAAACCACCTAGCTAATGTTGTGTACAACCCTTGACAAAAATGGAATGACCACACTTAGAGGATGTTTGTCCAACTTTTCTAATTCATAGCAGATAAATACATCACATATAGTATATGACACCAAACAGAAACTAAATCATTTCAATTAAAGGCATGTTTGTTTCCAGATCAGGTACATAAAAATATATTATCACTATGTTGTTTGTTGTAGCTAGTGTTAAATGTAAGACCTTGCAGATATCATTAAATTATATAAGCAACTCTTTTCTTCCGTGAAGGTCTCAGCAGACCACAGTAGACCGTGCCACAGGAGCTCCGTCGGATAGGCAATAGAACAATGCACACTCAGGATTTCCAAATGAAACGAAATTACCTAACTCAATTTCATTTTAATGAAAATATAAGGTATAGGAGTGAATAACAAAGAGAGGAAAACAAAGTCCACAGAGAGTGAGAAGCTCAAGAACCTTCTAACCTAACTCTATTGCTACTACAATATAAATACAGTATATACTTTCTAAAAAAGTAGCATATACTGAGACAGTCGGAAAATGCTCCTGCTTCCTTGTGAAACATACTGTAGAGTAAGATAAGCAATGCATATTCATATTTGCAACAACTCATCTAATGCACACGAGACTGCAACTTCTACATTAGGTAATTCATCACAAGTTAGAAATACCGTAGCGTTGTATCAATCTTTTTCTTGCTCTGTCAAAGTCTGCGTCGTGTTTTCTTGATGTTTACTGCATCTCTTTGTCATCCATTTCTTACTTCCTTTTTTCTTCCTTGCTTGTATGTTGTCACATTTGATGATGTAATAATCCTAGTATGAAGTTTCAATGAGAGAGCGCTAGAATCCCTTCAACATGATTCACTCAATCACTCAATGTCATCATCAAGAACAATAAAAGTAACTGTTGCTTCTTTTTTAGGAGCTTGAATTCGCAATCCAGCTTGTTGTTTTTTTTTTTTTTCCACCAGGAATTTCGAATCCGATTGAGACACTGGCTGTTGATATTCCTTTCCTGATAAAAAGCTGAAAAATGACTTCACCAAATATATTTTCTATTAATGAAGTAAAAAGTGTCCAAACGTTCAAAGTGCACCTGTGCCTGGACGGTGGAGGTAATATGATGTGATTCCATGTGATTGATTGTTTTCTGTAGGCAGTCATCTTTACATGTTTCAATCGAACATCACAAGACAAAAAGTCCCAGCACCATTTCCTTGGACAATGAATATTTATGATTAATCACTGAACATCACTTTCATCCACATTACATCCACTGTAACCTTGTTATCCTCTGTTTAGGCATCAGTGCTTGTGTTCCTTTTGCGTTTCTATCTGTAAATCTCATTTCATTCTGCTGATTTCTTATAGATCTGTCATTGACATTGACTCATCTTTTCACTCATTTTCTTTTTTTCGTGTGTATGTTTTCTATTTTGAAGGCATCGAATTTTTCCATGATGCTTGGTCTGCCCATACTGTATGTCTTCTTTTTATAACCTTCCCATGCTGTTTATTCTTTTTTAAAAAGACCCAGCTGCCTGGGAACAGCCAACATTTTTGCCACACTCCATGTTGTATTTCCTTCTTGAAGGAAATTTTTTTTTTTTAATTGATTAATTGTTCAATGGACAATTCTTGTTCAGGCCATGTTCTTTTTAATTAGTCCAACAGCTTGTCAAGGTCTGTAAGCACTCTCTTTAAAGTGTAGTCATTAATTAGCGTTTTTAGATTTGTTCCTGTGTTTGTTTTAGAAATGCAAACTACAACGGGATTGCGTATTTCTATCCTCAACACTGAGTGATTACATGTTGTTAATCAATTAATCATTTAATATCACAAAAGCAGAATGTTCTGCTAGTAAACAAAAATTGTTTTGTGTCATATCTGTGATTTATGCCTATAAAGTAATAATATTGGTGCACATCTTCTAATGTGGGCCATTCCCACATTCTCAAATTTTATCCCAAACTGGTGCAACCTTGAGATTTTAGAAAATCATAAGGAGATGGTCAGGAGGTTCATGAGAGTACAGCAAGTCACAGTAAGGGAGACATCCTAGCTGGCCAAATAGTTTAATCCATGGTGGAAGTTTAGAAATGCAGTTAAAAAAAAAAAAATGCAGCCATTCTTAAGCTTTGAGCTTTGAGATGTCACTACTGGAGCACTCGTAAAAACCTCACATATAGTGGTGCAGTAAAGCCATTAAAATAGTTACATTCAAACCTAAACAACAACAAATGATCTGAATTATAAAAACACAAATGAGCCGGTGTGCAGAAGAACATTTCCAGTACATATGAGAACTTATATGATATATACAGTATATCTGTGAACTTCTGGTTTGCATGTTATCATCTGTGCCTGTTTCTTACTGGTTCATACCTTAAGGTAGATGGATTTTATGCTTGAATGATTCATAGGTCACTGTGTGGCTTAACAAACATGAAACATTCCTTTAAAATGGACACATACAGGGACTCGACTGAAAATGAGAGCCAGAATACTGGAGAACTTTTCTTCAAAGCAAAGTCTTGCTTTTTGGTGGGAAAAAATGAGGGGTGGCACATTTCTATGTATATATAATATATTCGCCAGCGCCTTCATTAGGTACACCCGTTCAACTGCTTGTTAATGCAAATATTTAATCAGCCAACTGGTAGCAACTCAATGGATTTACGCATGTAAACATTGCAAAGATGATCTGCTGAAGTTCACACCAAGCACCGGAATGATGAAGAAAGGAGAGTGAAGTGACTTGGAATAAGGCACTGCCAGACGGTCTCGTCTGGTCAGAGTATTTCCAAAACTGCTGATGGAAAAACATTGCCTGGTCTCGATTTTTCTGCCGATAGTAGGGTTAGAATTTAGTATAAACAACATGAAAGAGTGGATCCATCCTACCATGTCTCAGCATTTCACACTGCTGTAGGTGGTGTGTAATGGTGTGGGGGAGATTTTCCTGTATATACCTATATAAAATGTATGTTGAAACGGTTTAATATCTTGAAAAAGGTGGCATTCTTTTGAAAATGTACATACTCTGTTTAGTTTAATATTGTAACTCAAAATATTAGAATAATCCTTAGATCTATCAAATAAGGATTTACAGTACAGTACAGACATTCTGAAAAAAATAGGCATGCAAATATTTGGTCAGAGCTCGTTTAGCACAAATTACTGCATCAACGCTGCATGAAGGTGATTAGCCCTTGGCAATGATGATGTGCTATTGAAGAGTAGGCTGCTTTCATAGCAACCTTCAGTTTGTCCGTTTTTTGGAGTTGGTTGTTTCTCATCCTCCTCTTATACTCTCCTCAGTACTCTGTAGATTCTTTATAAGGTTCCGGTCAGGCGATTTGGCTGGGCAATCATAATGAGTATTATCATGGCCAGCAAACCAGTTAGTGGTAGTTTTGGCACCGTGGGCAGGTGCCAAGTCTGCTGAAAAATGCTGGAAATCAGCATTCACATAAATCTTTTCGGTAGATGGAAGCATGGTGTGCTCAAAAATCTACTGGCTATGTTGATTATTTCACTTGATAAAAGACAGTAGACCAACACCAGGAGCAACTTACAGTAACATATATATAAAACACTTTCATGTATATCTCTTTGGGGGGTGATGGCTCAGGTGGCAGCTCATTCAGCATCATTCAGTGCTGGTCCCAAGCCTGGAAAAAATGGAAGGGTATCTTTACACCAGATGCCCTGCATCAGGAAGGGCACCGGTGTAAAACCTGTGCCAAGTTGTTGTGTGGATTGATGATTTGCTGTGGTGACCCCTCGACGATAGCAGCCGAAAGCCTAACAACAAAATTTACTTCCATCTCTTTCTCCTTAGTCCAGGTAGGACACCTTTCAATGTTATCTCAGGTTCAGGAGTGGTTGGACTAGAAATGCAACAGTTGTAGCCCATCCAGAAGATGTCTCTCTGTAAACGTTATAAAAAATCTGTTCTGCTTGCTTTTATTGTACATTGCCTGGAAATAGTGCGCTAACATGGTCAGTGTATCATTTTAATACAGCACAAACAACAAAAAGCAGAAACATGCAGAGATTACTGAAAAACAGCCCATCTTCATCCAGACCATGTGGATATGCTTTTTTTTTTTTTTTTTTTTTACAAAAATATGCAAGGATCAGCAATTAGGGGTGCAATGTCACTCAGATTAGCCTTTATCATGACGGACATTTGTGTTAATTAATGTTCATGTCAGCTTTACCGTCAATCAGGTATGTTCAGGATTTATTATTAACTTCAAAAATCATTACCAGTAACATTACCTTTACAGCTAGGCTGATGTAAATATAACCAATTTTATGGCTTACTTTAGGCGCTAACCAGGAAATGATTTCAATGGAATTGAAAACTGAGAATTTCGTATAACCACTGAACAATACAGCAGGGCTAAGACATAGAAGTCTTACAGTTGAAGAGTGTAAGAAGGACAGTGAGAGGGGGGAAATGAATGAGAGAAAGTGAGGTAGCAGGAGAGCCCGGAGAGGTTAAAGAGGACTAGTAGGAGAATCTAGGGAGCGAAAGACAGATGCGAGGAGGCGGCAAGTAGGAAGGAAGAACGAAGGATCGAGCAGATGGAGAGAGATGAGAGAGACCGAACAGGGAAAAGGATGAAGGGGTTGTTTTTCACTGTCTGCTTTTTAGATGGTATTTATTACATTTCAGTTGGTGTTATCTCCCAGCCGGCCTCACACAAACACACACACAGACACACACACACACATGCACACACAAACACATAAACACATTTAGGATCTTTCCTTCCAGAACTATTTTTCTTCATACTTTGGACATTCTTTCTTTATGTTCCTTGGGTTGCCTTTTTGTGAACTTTGGGCTATATTCAGAGGTCAAGTATATAGTACGACAGCCAATCAGAGGGTTGCAGAGGATTTGTCTGTGAGGTTGTTGTACGTAATCCTGGCCTTAAACCTGAACTTTTCTTATTTATTTATTTTTGGCTATATTTGACTAGTTCCACGGTGTAATCTCTAGTGCCACTGTGACAGTTTGATGTCACCATAATGAAATATATGTTTTGCGCTGTAATTACACTGCTAAAAAATATGGCGTGTTATTTGAATATTTTATATCCATAATTAAATCATCTCTTCAAAATCCAGGTTATAGTTGTCATTCCAATCAGAGACATTGTTTACTTCAAGGACTGAAAATTTTATTGATAAGCTCATAAACAACACTTACTGAGTGAGCTGTATGCATAGCAGATGAGTGCTCAGTCTGTTCATGTGCATGTGTTCTGTAAAATGGAGCGCATCGAATGAGCAAAACATTGATTTTAATTTTAATTGAGCGAAAATAGCAAAATAAGGGCATGATAGAACAGCGTACATTCTGCACACACATTACGGTTTTATGACTTTAATTTACTACCTCATGACTATTATGAATTGAGTATACAATTATCTGTGAACAAATAATAAAAAAACAAAAACATTTTTGGTTGTGCCATGCCCGGTTGTTGTTTTCTTATCCGACTGTCGCTGTTAAGGGTCACCACAGTGGATCATCCTTTTCATGGCAATTAGTTGCCGGATGCTATTCCTTCCACATCCCTTCCCATTTTATTGGGATTGCCTGTTGGAGAATCAAACTTCCGCGAGACAGGTGGAGATACTGTACTCCCACTGTACCAATGGAGCTCACTTTGTTCCATGTTCAGTAACGTGCTATCATTTTCATCGGAAGACACGGCTATTTTTATCCTTGCCTAAGCTTCAATCCGATACTCTTCTTTTAGTGCACTTTTAAATAAATAGGATGTTCTACATCAAGTGCTGTATCATAAGCCTCCAAATATAAGGGTGAAACTTGTAGTCGGCAAAATAACAAAAATTCATTACATCTAGGACTTTCTGACTGAAATATGCACAGATCAGCCTTAACATTAAAACCATTAACATAATGGCAGCTCTGGCCCCGTAGTGCGTGGCTCGAAAGGGCCTCTGGGGGTGTGCTGTGATGCCTCTGGGGGCGGCACTGGAAAGGTAGCAGAGTGGGGATTGGAGGCCTTGGGCTCTTTGCCCACTGAGCCACTGCGATGCACTGGATGTTCTGGTGTGTTTCTATGGTGGCAAGCGTTGTCAGTTTGTGCTGCATTGGCTATTTTTATAGGATCAGGTCAGATAGAATCACATGATCCTGTCACCAGTTTCCTGGTATATAACTGGTGATCAGTGATGTTCATGTCACCTCTCAGTGGTCATAATATCACAGCCAATCACTGAACATTCTATTAGTTATTTATTTTTATGACAGTCATCTTCTGATGTATTCATCATTGTGTTCGTCTCTCCTTTTATTTGTTTATTTTTTTAATTGTTTCTTGCTTTCATGTTACATCATACTGCAGTAAAGTGAAAAAAAAAAGTTCTCTGCTCCTTCTGTCTGCATTATCCCCCTATTTTTAAAGAGGCAAATAGCTGTCTTTAAAAGCGGTTGTCTCGAAGTTACAACCCCTCCAGAGAAACTAGTTATCAGTCTCATTATCTCCTGTTTCATTTCTGGCTCCCCTTCTCCCACATTCTGTCTTTCCCTAATTTTCCCTTTTTTTCCCTTTATACTCCACCTGCTTTCTTCTTCTCTCACTTCCTGGTGTGTTAGTAGGGTGTAAATTGTGTTGCTTTAAATACATGTGTTTCCCACACCCTCAAAGCTGTGCAAGCTCTGTGTGTGTGTGTGTGTGTGTGTGTGTGTGTGTGTGTGTGTGTGTGTGTGTGTGTGTGTGTGTGTGTGTGTGCTTGCATGTATGTGTGTGTCATTGTGTAAAAAAGCAGTGCACATTAAGGCCAACAAGTTTTGACTAGCTTTTGTTGGATGCTGATTGCTTTGTTTTCAGAAATCCATAATGCTTTTACTTTATGCTTTCATTACGTACAGGCAGACACTTTCTTTTTGCCAAATGACAATCTGCCAATTCATTGTCTTGACATAATTATGTTTGGATCTTTGGTTATGCGGCGCTCATGGAATAAACCTACAGCTACAGCTTATGCCTTAGACCTACTGAGTCCTTTATAACTGCTAACATAATGATAATTTCTTGCAAATACTGTTTGTAAGCTAGTGATGCGTGGATTCCCAGGCCATATTTGCACTGGTATTCTGCTTAGCCTGATGGGCAATTTTAACAGAAAATGCTAACATTGGATCAACATAGGGTTACTCTGTTTCCAAGTCATGATTAAAGATTTTTAGACTATACTGACCATAGTGTACTACATTGTACAGAATACAGTATGCAGTCTGGCTAATATTGAATTCATTTGTGTACATGTATTAAAAACAAACAAACCAACAAAAACATCACAACTTTACCAGCTGTTGAATAATTTCCTGTCTGTGTGTGTTTGTCCTGATGTTATTTTGCAGATGTCCTTTAATTTGATCTTGCTTTCGCTGCACATAAAATCATATCGTTACACTGAAAATGCTCTGGACCAAATGTTTTACAGGTCTTTAAAAGAATTTTCAAACACAAATAGCCTCTAACAGTGTCTAAATGCTAATCATGTTTTTGCTAAATGCTGGTTATTTCTGTGATTCTAAACATCTGATTAATTTATTATCAAACTATTTAGCATTAATCATGCTTATGGCAAGCAGTCTTACTTTTAAGAAGTAATACTTGCTTACATTCATCAGTTAAAACATTTCATTTATACTTTCTAATACTACACTATAGTAGTCGTGGAAACATTTTTTACTTTTAATTTACACACACTTTGGAAAAATTATTCCCTAATACCTGAAAATTCGAGACTTTTCAAATCATTTCAAGACTTTCTTTTTTTTCTTTCGTGATTTTTAAAAAAATGCTAAATTGTTGTCATTTTCATATTGCAAATCTCTCATCACACCATCATGGTTCCTCGCCTGATAGGGACATGGGTAGGATTTTTTTAAGCGTATATATAAAATAGTATTTAAAAAACACAAATAAAGACACATTTATTTAAACATATAAATGTTTTAAAAAAATTCATATACGGATTTTTTAGGCAAAAATGAAAAAAAAAAAGATTCTCACAGATGTTAAGTGGTTCTTCACCCAATTAATGAATATTTAAGTTGATTTAGAATTTGGAAGATTTTGGAAAAATGACCAAAATATTTTGGGGAAAAAAAGTACACTGTAAAAAATAAATCGTACATTTTACGGTAAGTAACTGGCAGCTGTGGTTGCCAGAATCTCACCGTAAAAATACGGTAACACCGTTATTGCATTTTTTAAAAATGAACCCGTAAATTGTGGTTGCCAGAATTTTACCGTAAAAATACGGTAGCAATGTTTTAGGTTTTACGGTAGTGCATTCATTATACTGTATATTATACGGATTTAATTGTTTATTTTTATGGTTTATAAATGTATAATTAACATGTTTATGTTGTTATAAAAACAGTTTATACCCGTGGAGCCTATCCCAGGAGCACAAGGTGGGGTACACACTGGACAGGGTTCCAATCCATCACAGGGCACACACACACACTAAGGGCAATTTGGGAACACCAATTAGTCTAATCTGCAGGTATTTGGACTTGCACTTATTTATTTACTTGCATTACTGAGTAGCCCAACTCATACTATATTTTTTTGGGAACACCAATTAGCCTAATCTGCAGGTATTTGGACTGTGTGAGGAAACCAGAGTACCTAGAGGAGCCCACCAAGCACAGGGAAAACATGAGAACACAGGGACAAACACAATGCACACAGAGACAGAAATCAGGCCTGGCCAGGAATCGAACCCAGACCCCAGGGGTGAAAGGCAACAGTGCTAACCACTACACTACTGTGCTTGTTATGCGATTATTGAATTCGTTCAGATATTCTTTACTTGCATTTATTTATTTACTTGCATTACTGAGTAGCCCAACTCATACTATATTTTTTTAGATGTTGCAAATAAAATAAATTGTAAATAATTTTTACACCAGATGCCATTCTCAACACAACCCTCCGATTTTTATCTGAGCAGAGCAGGAATCGAACCCAGGTCTTCCACATGGCAGACTTACCACTGCACCACAAGTACTCTAGATTTTTACATTGGTGGAAGTTTTACTTAAGTTATTGTTACTTAAGTACTTACGATTACATAAAACATCAAATTTGTTCAGCTAACTTAAAAAGTGTCATTTCTACAAACTCATAAATGCCAAAAAGGTCTGAATACTCAAAACGGTCTATTAATTTGACCTCATTGCCATTATTTAAGTTAGCAGTACTCAATGTGTTTAATTACTTTGAGCATTAGGGTTTAGAGTGCATGGCAAGCGAAACACCTACCACTGAGGCACCAGTGCTCTGGTACTTTAGGGTGCCCAGATTTGTAAAGATTATACTTACAGCCTTATGTGAAGACAGACCAATTCACCATCTTGATCAAAACAATTCAATGTGGGCAGTTTACATGTGCATTGATGACGTCAGACACAAAATCGCTGAAAGATTTAAAGTTGGTGGAACTTTAAGGAGACAGTTACTGTGGCTTAAAATATCAAATTTGTTTAGCTCCACTTTTGTTTAGCTTGAAACATGTCATTTCTACCAACTCATAAATACCAAAAAGTTCTAAATACTTAATTTGAACTAATTGTAATTGTTTAAGTTAACAGTACTCAATATGTTTAATGACTTTGAGCATTAGGGTTTACAGTGCAGCAAAACAATATTTAAATTCTCAAAATCAAATATACCATTGTCAGGGTGGACATTTTTAAAGCGTTTTAGGAAGACAATCTAAGCATAGAATTTTACAGAAGGGCTTTTATTATAACTTTACACAGAAAAATATGATTTTATCACACACATGCTAAAACTGTTTATGTCCCCTGTCCTGCATGTTTAAATGCACACTGCACAGGGGTGTCAAATATGTTCATGTATTTTGTAACGGGTTTTATTTAGGGACGGAAAGAGTAAAAGGAGGGAGGAAGGGAAAAAGGAAAGGAAAGGTGTGCACGTGCAGGTCTGGTGGGCAGCGCACAGGCTGGTGAGAGGTCGTGGCAATGAGAAGGGTGGAATACCATTCACAACTTTGAAGTCCTTGGTGTGCGTTCCATTGCCCCGCTTGCGTGCCACTCTTTCTCGGTTTCCCCGCATCCCCTGCACAACTTGCACACTGTGTTTTATAGTGCGGGGAGTGTGATAGTGTAGTAGTGCATTTGCACTAGTTTTCTATTTTAAAAAGGCCAAACAGATATAATTCAGATTTTTAAACTCTATCAACAAGGGTTTAATAAAATATAAACTGATGCTTCAGTATATTAGTAACAAATATCTTCTCTGAGAGTTTATATGTTACATCCATGAGGCATAATGTCATGTTCATAATGCTTATGGAAAACTGTTGAAGACAAAATAATGTTTTCCTTTTCATAAATACAGTATATCGTAAATTTTACTGCAATAAACCATATTTTCACATTTTTAACTGTTAAATTTAAGGTCTTACTCTGTAAAACTAATTACAGTTTTTCACTGTAAATTCTACAGTTATCGCAAGTTTTGTGAAATACGGTTTTATCCTGCATCATTTATACGGTATTTTACTGTTAAATTTACAGACATTTTTTACAGTGTATATTAATGACTGCCCTATAAAGGGTTAAGTATACTTTTTTAGTACTTCCTTGCCATTTTCCAGCAATTAAAATTCACCAGCCAGGACCCTGATGAACCCAGGCCTCTTTATTAATTTCCTGTTTATGCTGATCACATTCCAATGTCAGTGGATCCACTGGGCCTCCATCCAAATCTCGGTTCAGGACAACTTCCTTCCAAAACATGGTTGGCCTTAACCATCAAATCAATACATTCTCCCAAATGAAAACGCATATTACAAAGACAGCAGTTACACCAACTAATCCATAATTACATTCGTTGGCAACTAATTTGCTCACTGGGTTTAGACAACTACAGCGATTCTAGGTATTGTTGAATTACATGATCATGGACTTGTAAAGGGCAAAGAATGAGGCTTAATTTCCCATTTGTTTCAGTTATTTAGCTTTTATAGCTCAGTATCCTGTAGTACAGTTAATATTGGGGCAGATGTTTTGGGCCACCCTGTATGTATAAAAAATATCACAATCAAAAGTACAAGACAAAAGCTCAGGGCAATCCTGTTCAAAAAAAGGTTTTTGCAGTAGTTGATCTACTTAATTTTAGAATCACTATTACGCTGAATTTCAGTCCTTTAATTACTGTCAGGTCCAAAATGAAGCAATCAGGATTTAATTGAAGTGTAGACTTTAATTTAAGGGGTTTGATAAAAAAAGCCTTTTTTTGGTACAAATTCCATCCATTCCACTGAACTGAAAATGACTGTCTGATATTTCATGACAAATTAAAGAGATAAACAAGCTGCAGTTGATTTTAACTTTTGCCATTTCCATTTGTTAGCGGTAAACGGGAACTCTTAATAAGCAGGTCAAAGATTTGCAGACGCGAGTGAGGAAGGTCCCGTTAGAGCCTTCTTTATAATTAGAGTACTAATTATAGTAAAAAAAATAATAAATTATACAGTACCAATCAGGAAGATAAAATAAACTTTTACGATTGGCCCAATGTATAATTTGCCACATTCCTACTAAGAAAGAAATGCTGTAGAACTGTAGAAGTCAGCAACACCAAGAGCCCTGGAAGCTACTGTATATACAGTAGAATGTTCACCTTTATTTTCAATATATTAAAAATACATATTAAAGTATATGTTGACTGTTCCTGTAAAATGAACACCAGCAGGCACACTTATCCGCAGTGTGTCACGGTTAACCTTTCATTTTCAATTCCTCATGTTGACAGTTCATACTGCTCTAATGAAAGCATTGGACTGTGGTCCTGCATATTAAGTACCTTTTTGCAAAAGCATGTGCAGTCTGATTGCTGTTTAGTTTGCGGTTAGAGTCAACATCAACATCCCAGTTTCCAATTTTGTCAGTTTCCTGTTTTGGGTATTTTAAATATGCAATTTATTACCATTTACATGTATGCTTTTAGTCCCCATGTTCCTCCATGCACAGCTGTGACTGTTTTAAAACATCTTTCTCCAATTTTATGAAAGAAAAAGGAACCCATCTGAGGTATGCAGGCTATGTAAATTTGAGGGCTTTTTCACTTGGCTTGAATTACATCGGCATTTTTAGATACAATAGATGAAGACAGATATGACTATAAGCAGCTTTGTAGACCTTGTAAGTAAAAGTTTTTAATAAAAAAAAAAGTTTTCAGAAAGAAGTAACCAGCCTGGGGGATTTTTCTATTGTCAAAGAAAAATAAAGCAGTCTAGGCAGAAGATTTGAGCCTAAGATTTACAGAGGAATTAAACAGCATTGTAGTGATTTGAGATTTGAGAACGGCGGTTTGAGAGAGACTTTGAGAAAGCCTGCACCTCTGCAAAATGCTGCTTATACTGTATGTATGTATATACTGTGTATCTTGGTAGCTTAGTGGCAAGTTCCTCGCCTGCCATGCCATTGACCTGGGTTTAATTCAGTATATGTACAAAGTGTGTGCATGTAGCATGGAGTTGCTGTGTGCATGTTCTCCCTGTGCTTGGTGGCTTTCCTCCAGGTGTTCCGGCTTCCTTCCACAAGACATGCAGTATATGCTACTTTCCGTTTCCAGATTGCCTATAGTGTGTGAATGTGTGTGTGAATGTTGACCAGAGGTCCTACCACGGTCGCGCAAATCGGAATGAATACATTGGACACCATTGGCGTCCACTGATCATCATTGGCCTCCACGGTCCCTGGTTGGACTACAGAGGTTCCTAGATGGATGGATGGATGTACATGGAACTGTGAGATTCCAGCACAACAGCAAAAAAAATTATCAGCCTTAGTCTGCGCATTTTTGTTAAAACTGCAGGTTTTTGTAATGTCAAAAAATTATGGCAAGTTAAATCATGTCAAGGCGGCACGGTCGCTAAGTGGATAGCACTGTCGCCTTGGACCTCCAGGGTCTGGGTCCGATTTTCCACATGTTCTCCACATGTTGTACACATGTTTTCCACGTGTTTGGTGGGTTTCCTCCGGGTACTCTGTTTCATCCCACAGTCCAAAGACATGCAGGTTAGGCAGGTTAGAGGTGTGTCCCTCCTTGTTCTCTAAGTCTCCTGGGATAGGCTTCAGGCCCCCTGCGATCCTGTATACAGGATTAAACGGTATAGACGATGTATTGCTTGCTTGTGAGTGAGTACATCTTGTCACATCTTCAGTCAACAGTTCATGTGATGTATTGATAATATCCAGTAATGTAATTGCATTAATAACCAATCTCAAGTGAAAGGCAAATATTATTCAATTTAGCAATATGCTCTGCACAAGCTGCAGTTCATTTATACTAAACGTGGTCCGGTATTCAGTATAATGTATAATGTGTCTGTTACAGCTATTGTAGGCCAAGGGAACAATACACATTTGGGAAGTTGTACAGTATACCCATATTGTATCTTTTAGGGTACGATTATTTTGCTTGGGGGACAGAAATGCTCCTGCATATTATTATAGTATCATGTACCATTTATGCATATTATTAATTATCTGTAAAATCAGTAAAAGCATGTCTTAAACCCTTGAGCATTCCCCAAACAAGAGCATCAAAGGAAAATACTGCAAAAATCTCAATGTGTATCAGCAGAACAATGATGCTACAGCTTCAGCCAGTTCAGCTGGGCCGTAACTGATAATTATTTTTTTTTTTTAAGTATTTTGTGAACATTTTTGGCAACATTTCTAAAGCTTTAGGATCCACCAAATGTTGTTGATTGCAGGCTGAATAATGCTCGCTGATTAAAAATAGCTGAAGCTAGAGAGAAATTGCTTTAGTGCACAGGTCACAACTCCTGTCTTAGACACACATGTGGAATATAAACAGATCATTTGCACACACACACACACACATGGGCACACACACACTTAGAAGAAGTTTATTCAAATCTACAAACATAAATCCACACAGCAATACATATCTGCTCATTTAAACATACAGATAATGAAAACATCACACACACAAAAACATATAGGTATTTAAACACCAATACACACAATACTGTGTATATAATGTTTATTCTAAGACATGCCTACTAGACAAAAAGATCTGTTTCTATACATGTGTGTGTGTGTGTGTGTGTGTGTGTGTGTGTGTGTGTGTGTGTGTGTGTGTGTGTGTGTATGTGTGTGTGTGTTGTGTGTTCTGGCCATGTGCAGAATCTTTTTGACAGATCTTTTTGTCTAGTAGGCATGTCTTAGAATAAACATTATGACAATACACACACAATAACAAAGACTTGTGGGTGTGTACATAAGAAATCAGAGCCCAGTTGCAGTTGTGCAGTGGTCCAGTAGTGGCTCCATCATATATTTGCATTGAAAATACAAAACGAAAATTATTTTTTAAGTATTAAAATGATTAAATTATTTAAATGTAATTATAATTACATTATTTATTTAGTTATTTAATTAAAGACATTTGTAATAGTTTGTTGGATACATCACTACATTCTAATGCTTTTTATGCTTTCATTTTGTATTCACTATTTGAATAAGCGTGAAATTTATATTTCTTTAACTGATACCCATCCGTTTTATTCAATCCCAGTAATTATAATGGTTTGTATCCAGTTTATAATGGTTATAACCAGCATATAATGGTTTGTAGCCGGGCCCTGTGTTGTAACATGGGAATTTATGGAAATGGGAAATACAAACACTGCACAGATGAGCCATTCTGTCGTGTGTTTGTTCTGCATGCTGTTAGAAAACAAGGTTACATAGTCAGAGGAGACATCTCGCAAAGTTTTAGTGTATTTCTGTGTGTGCATGTATGCCAAGTTTGCCGACATTGTGTCACCTCACTCTAGACGGATTTTACAATTTTTCTTTAGTGTTTCTTTATATTACATCCCACTTTCTGAGCTTTCAGTCTTAATACTTGCCTAACCTTATAGTGCTGATGATACGGTGCTGATGCAGTGTCATGTTGTTTGTGATGTTGTAGACGATGATGAAGATCCTTTCCAACCAGTGACCTCAGACGAGACAGTGGCCGAGGGAGGTACGGTGATTCTGACATGCCGTGTGGCCGAGACCGATAATTCCTCCCTCCAGTGGTCCAACACTGCACAACAGACACTCTACTTTGGAGCTAAAAGAGGTGAGAGACACGGGGATGGATGGGTGGAGAGAAGTGCATGGATGGATGAGTGGTCAGATAAATGAAAGAATGGATGGGTAAACCCAAGGACAAATGGAGTGTGATTTTAAACCTCAAAGCACCCCATGACAGATAGAAATATCCCAAATTGAAGAATGAGAATGTAAGAATGCATGAAGAAGGATGGAAGGAAGGAAAATAATAGGAAATAATAGACAGGACGATTGAAAAGTGAAAAGAGAGAAATCCATAGATATGTTTAATTCATTCTCACACATATTTAACTATGTTTTATACACTTATAAACACACACACACACACTAATCCATTATTCCGCTACATTTTATCTAGGTTCTTTCTACATTCCAAATGTGAACCCTTAAAGAAATATTTTTTCTAGAGATTGGGTGAAACATTTCTGATTAAAAAAAGAACATAATATAATAGAATTCTGTACCATATATCTTGTATTTTCTTTTGTCATTCATTTATTTTATGTATTGTTCTATGGTTGTTTACCTGCCTACATTCCTATGTATTTTACCTTTTTAAATGTATTTACACTTTGAAATTCATTAAAATGTTGTGTAATGATCCCTGATAATCATGTACTTCGTCTTTGTCGCCTTTGCGTTCCACTATCCAACATGGTGTCAGAAGAATGCACATTAAGACATCGAGAATGATGTAATTAAGTGTTTCATTGTATAATGTCCTTATGCATCAGTAAAAAACGAACTTTTATATGTAGCAGTAGAATCCTCAACAGAATATAAAATACAGGACAGCCGTTATGACCATGGCAAGTTCTCAAGCTCATTGTTAGAACAGAATGTCAGGATTAAACCTTTACAATAGTACAGCAATGTGCACATGTTCACTTACAAATCCCTGAAACACTCTTCGTACAACACTTAACACAGTGTTTAATTGTGTAAGTCAAATATTAATGACAAGCTCTTTTTTTTTTTTTTTTTTTTTTTGGTTAATGCTAAGACAGAAAACCCTTCTATATGAAAAGCAGTGAAAACACAGAGCACCACAGGAAGTCATTTAGGGAGCTGAGGCAGGATGGAAGTGCCGAGTGTTCTTTAATAAAGTGAAGTTAATATTATAAAAAAAACAGACACAAAATACAAACCTCAAAATGAAAACGATCATTCTTGCTGAGATGGAAACTATAGATCTCTAATGCTAATGTTCCAGCTAATGCTATCAAAGCCAAAAGCATACTACAACAAGATAACTAGAAGAGTGAAGATCACAGGCGCAACTGAGACATGGATTATAAATAGACGGATGATGAAACTAAACAAGGTGCAGGTGAATACAGTTGACATTATGTGACCGTGACAGGTGAGGTGCAGTGAATACTGGGAAAAATAGTCTGGAAACACGTGTCGTCATAAACGTCCTACAAAACACAAAAGTCAACAGGGACGAATCTTTTCTCAGCGCTTTTCTACAGTAGCTCTACTTTCCAATGTGGGAAAGAAAAAAAAAAAACAGTTTCAGCAAAGAAGCAACAAAGGTTCTCCCTGTGATTGGTGGGTTTTCTCTAAGGAATCCATTTTCCTCTCAAAGTCCAGATGTAAAGTAGGCTTGTCTTACAGATGTCCCCAGTGCGTATGAGTGCTTGTGTGATGGATTGGTACCCCGCCTAGGGTGTACCCCACCTCATGCCCCAAGTCCCTTGTGAGAGACTCGAGACTCCCTGTAAAGGATAAGAAATGTAGTAGGCAGTACGGCAGTGAGTAAGTAAATAAATAACTAAATAAATGCCAAGACCGATAAATATATGACATAACCAATAATACTACTACTACTAATAATAAGGGAGGTTGGACAATAGTTTATAATAAAAGGAAGGTTGCAGCAGATGGATGCGAGTCAATGATCTCCAGTCCCATGATGTTTATAACCAAGTATCTTCGTACCTTATTCCAACAACAAGGCTACCACAAGTCCACTATACACTCTACACAATACCAACCAAGTCTGGTGAGTTTCCACATTGCTCTTCATCTCGTGCAGTCAACTGAATATAAAGGAAACATGTATACAGACATCTGTGCTGATGTTACAATGAAGCGGCATGAAGATGGAAAAGAGAGAGGAAGGAAGAGGTCACCTAGTCAAACAGTGGCAAATAAAATCAAGTTACACCAGTTTACCCTGAAATCAAGCATGGCGTGAGCATGTCTATGTAATACAATGTGCCATTGTGCATGTTGTTTGTGAGTGTGAAGGTAATATATGTCCTGATATGTCCTGCCATCATCATGCATCGGGTCCTCTATCGCCATGAAACACATGATCCATAAACACTGCTCCTCTTGCTTTTCTTGATATACTTCATAATATTCTCCGCTCAGTGAAGGAGATCCATATGGTCAACAGCAGTTGATTCATTACACAGTAGTCTGGGACAGTGTTCCCAGACTACATTCCATTATACAGCAGCTGTTCAATCTGGGTTCCAGAACCATCCAATTTTTCCTATTTTATACACTGCCTGGCAAAAAAAAAAAAAAAAAAAAAGTCACGATTTTTATTTAAATAAGCAAATAATTAAGAGTGTTTGACTGGATAATTACTGCAATATGTTTTAGATGGCAATAGTTTATTTTATTTTTATTTTTTTTTACCACTAACTGAGACAATCAGAAGCTTTTCATTTCCTAAACAACCATGTCAAAATACTTAACCCATGATCATGGATGTACGGTACTGTTTTTTCGGAAGGGTCAAATTATTGGCCTCCACCAGGATAATAAAATGACAAAGGAGATTGCTGAATTAATGGCATTGGGTTTAGAATTATCCGACACATTAAAACCTGGAGGGATAGTACTGATTCAGCACTGCTGAACCATCAAATGCAGAGAAGAGAAGTAATTGGTTGGAAAAGCCACGATTGACCATGATCGGAGACCACAAACAAGTGAAGTTGCATCATTAAAACATCAACAGTAGAAATCATAGCAGTGTTTGTTTATGAAGGTATTTCCACATGCACAGTGTGACAGGATTGGGACTGAACAGCTGTGTAGCCATTAAAAAAAAACAAAACATTAGTGAGGCTTTTCTGAACAAAATGGCTTCAATTTGCTAGGGAGCATAAAGCTTGGACTTTGCAGCAATAGAGAAAGGTTATGTGATATTCTGATGAGCCAGATTGACCCTGTTCCAGAGTGATGGCTACAATCAGTGTACAAGTCTTTGGACGCAGTGATATGATTTGCGGTTGCTTTAGTTAGTCAGGTCTATGCTCAGCATAACTGAAGCAAGCCCAGATCATGACAATCTGATGATTTTTATTCATACATATTTTCTCACTGATCTCATACATATTTCCATCATTTTCTTTTGATTCTGTAAAGCTGCTTTGAGACAATGAGCCCTATACACATAAAATTGAATCGCCTCGGCTTGCACGGTGGCCACTATGCATGATGGGTTCATTACCATGATGCACCTATAGCTCTGGACACTAATCAGATCACACGACCTTTACCATAGCAGCTTTAAACCTTTTCTGATTAGCCTCACTAATGGCCACACCACTCACCAATTTTGTGAGTTCTCATCACATTGTATATAGATGGAAATGCTCTTACTTTCACTATTAAACATAGCTATGCTTCTTATTTGTATTATGATTGTATTTTTTTTTAACCGTGCAACTTCATCAACTGTTTAAGCAGCCTCCATTCATGATTTTTTTTTTTCTCCTGAACACACTCCTTTCACAAACTTGACAGTTCAGCACTATCCTTCCAGTCTTTGATAATGCGTTGAAGGGTTCTTAACCCAGTTCCAATAATTTCAAATCTGAAAAGCTGAAAACCTGAAACATGGCATATTGCCACCTATTATAGCGAAGTCGGACACACTTCGGTCAATAAATCGATTCCCCCCACTGTGCTTGTATAATAGGACAAGGACAGTTAATGGCCTAGTTGAGCTATAACTATAACTCGACTTAACTGTGCATGTAAACATACTGACTGGCGATATAAGAGCATAGACCATGTGATAAGGAGGCTGGTGAAAGGGTCAAGACTAATCTCAAAGGGGCAACTGTGGCTTCCATTATCTGAAGTTTTTAACAAACCAACAGGAATATAATGCATTTCACAGGTGTTTTTAATGAAATGTATCTGCAGAGACACCTCAGCTGTCTGACTGCCCGGGGTGGATAAGTTGCACTAAGCATTTCTATTCAAGGTGCATAGCAAGAGCAGATGTAAGATGTGATGTGGACAAGACCATGTGACCAGTAACTGACAAACATATTAGAACAAGTCTGTGCATTTTTTCATTCTGTTGACTTTTTAAATCGTATTTGGGTTTTTTAATTTCTTGGTTATTTTTTTGTTGGTCACTGGAAGCAATTTAATTTTGCTAATAAAGCGTTTCCTGCAACAATTCTGTCCGCTCTGATGGGATTGTGGCCAGAGAGGCTGCTTTGTTGCCCCCCTGGCAGGGGCATGACTGGGTAGGCCTCCGCATTGGCTTCAAGTAAGAACCCTGGCTGGAGCATGGAACAATCCAGCTATAACCACCCCAAAATTCTAAAAGCAGTGCTACAAGATGAACCTGTTGTGGGGATTTTGACACTGTCATTGTAGTCAGAACGTCATCAAAACTCAATTGCACCAAACTCAAGCCAAATTCATGGAATTCATTACCTGGTTCATGGACTAGATTGTACATACTGTATCTCCAAAAAGTGTGGCTTCCCTTGGCACTTCAGATCAATCCCCCAGCTGCACCCACAGTTTCCCATCTAGCCGGCATCTTACTAAACATGGCTATTATGCTCAAGTGAGTGTCCCCCACCTGTTGCAACTTTTGAGATTGTTACTAGTAATGCCTAACATTTTGGCTGGTGTTACGTCTCCAACATCACTTTCTGTCTAGACAGTCGGTTTGTGGCTAAGTGCTGCTAGCAAATCAAGGTAACACATCAATGCTATGCTTCTCATAGCTACTCTGTTGTATTAGCTACACTAGGCCCGTGTTGTCTTTGCTATTGACATGTCAAGCTGGCAGATATAAACCCACCCAGAATTCAACCTAAATCCTTCCACTATAATAAACAAATAATAAACAGTGTAAAATGCCAAGAAAGTAATCTTCCCGTGGGTTTGGAGAACCAGGCTTCAGACGTAGCAATGTTCGATCCTTGGACTAAAGATGTGCAAATTACTGTAGAATCTCACGTCCTTCAGCAAAGACATCCTTACAGCCCAAAATTTTCCCTCAAATCTCTCATTCCATAAATGATGTTTAGTAAAAGTTGTCTACCCCAGCATCTGGATTCAGCATACTGCCTGGTACCTAATGTACTAGCCTAGAATGCTAGACTGTAAAAAGACCCCCTCTGCACATAAATTGTACGTGGTGGCCATTGCAGCACTTCGCACCACCGTTGATGACATCTTGCTGAGGGCTCCTAAACTTGTCATAACCTTTCTGAAGGGATCTCAGCCTTGTACTGGACTCTTTTATGACCTTCTGTTATGAGCCCACATTGCAAAATGCTGAACTGAAATGAGGGGAAATATTAACCAACCCTGGCTATTATCTGTTACTTCGTAGAGCCACAGTTACGTATGTGACTGTATTAACTAACGAACATATGCTACAAGCTGACAGGCTGACTGATAGTATTGCTTAAATAATTTAAGACCATTCCATGCTGGCATTTCGACAAAAAAAAGAAGAAGAGTTGAATTTTAATTGATTTATATTGTGAGTGCTAAATGAATGTGTTGTTGCCATTGCTGTATTTTCTTTAAAAACCATTGCATCTGTATGAGTCGTGCCTAATATCAGTTGAAGGCAGTGACAGAGTTTCAGTCGGGATAGTTAAAGAGATAAAAGCAAATGAAAGCGAGAGAAAGAGAGACAGAGAGAGAGAGATGAAGCCGAGGTGAGAATGGTGCCGGATAGAGACAAATTAACTGATCTTAATTTGAAAATAACACAAATTGTGACCTCAGAAACCAAAAGGATGTTTGTTTTTTTACTTTCATTTTTTTCTGTATTCTTATTCTTATGGGGTGTAATAGGATCTCACACACACACACACACACGTTCATTGTAATAATAATTACCTACATTTAGTTATCTCTCTGGGCTTATCATTGCATGTTAAACTGAGAAATCTTTCTCACTTTTGCTTGCTTTTTTCCCAGCTTTGAGAGATCACCGCATTCAGCTACATAGGTCCACGCCCACAGAGCTGTCAATCACCATCTCCAATGTGCAGCTGTCAGATGAAGGAGAATATACCTGCTCAATCTTCACCATGCCTGTACGGATTGCACGAGCCACCGTAACAGTACTTGGTATGTGTTAGTGAATGTGTTTTAATGTGTCAAGAAATAAGGCTGTCGCAGGATGCAATTGCAGTTAAAATGTGCTTCAATCAAGACAAGCAATCCAAAAACACAACAAGTAAGAGCGTGGTCAAACAGGAAGAAGATCGGGAAATGTACAGGCAGAATCTCAATCTGCAGAGCAGAAGGGTATGATATAAAGAATAACAGATCAAAGGCAAAAGGCTTGGTCAAATCATTAACAAGTAATCTGAGCGTTTAGTTGCGTTTTAGCACATTTGCCATGACATTGTTCTAACCACCTTATGCAACATAATATTTATTTCCATCCAGAGTTGCATTCATTTTACCCTAAAATCTTGTATTGATTACAGGAGACTTGAGCCACTCCATAAAGTCTTCTCAAGCATATCCCAAAGACTCAATGGTGGGCATTTCATGTGTGAAAATTATTCCTTATACTCCCAGAACTATTCTTTACTCTTTTCAAGCATCTTTGAAAATCTTTACTTTACTTTTTTCAAGTCCTGTGATCTTTATCACAGGATAATGATAAATATATTTTATCATTATATATTATATATATAATATAAAAATATTTATTTTTATCTTTATGCTAAAAATCTTTAGCATCTTTAGCATCTTTAGTCCTGTGAAAATGCCCGAGCCATCAGGAAAGAAAAAAAAATCTGTTGATGTGATAACCTGGTCATTCAGTACATTCAGTTAGTCAGCAAACTTCATTTTATTGCCACATATCGTTGCCTAGTCTAGACCTGACCAACTGAAGTAACCTCAGATCGTAACACTGTCTCCAGAGGCTTGAACAGTGGCCACTATGCATGATGAGTGTTTCACTTCTTACCCTGACGCTCCCAGAGTTAAGGGTCAAGCAGGACTCCTCAGTCCACATGACCACAATTTCTGTCCTCCCTAGCAAATTTAAGCATTTCTTCTACCTTTACTATTAGCTTCACTCACTTTTCTTACAGTACAGTATGCTACAGTTCTTGTTGCATTGTGCAAGCGGAAATGCTTTTACTTTGGTCTTACTTCTTGTGAACATTATAATAATGTTTTCATTACATATGACATGTCTGACTGTTATCTGTCAATCTTTCACTATCATTTTCTTTTTATTCGATTTGGTTCTCCATCCTTTTATCTCTAACTCTACCTATGTCTCATCTTTCCCTTACTTTCTCTTATTTTTTATTTCTTACATTATTTGTTCCCTCTGTGTTTCTTTTTTTCTTTTCTTTTTTTTACTCAGGAGTACCTGGGAAGCCAGTAATAACAGGTTTTGAGGACCCAGTGCAGGAAGGAGGGAGTGTGACACTTACTTGCACTAGCACGGGTAGCAAACCTCCTGCTCAGCTGTACTGGTTTAAAGGACAGGAAAAACTGGATGGTACATACACATATACATACACACAATTTCACATGGAAACACAAATCCTTTGTTGCCAACAAGGCCTGAAATACACTTTGGTGCACAGCAGTCACTGTGGCTCCTTAATTCATTTGAAACATTGGCATGCAGTATGTAACTGTGTAATTACTCAATGGTTAAGGAATTAAACCTTTAATCAGGGGTTCGTGCTTTTGAGGCTCTGCTGGGCCCTTGAGCAAGGCCTGTAACCTCCAACTGTTCAGTTGTATAAAATGTGATAAATTAAAGTCATTCTCTATACGGGTTCAAATGCCAACTACACTGATCAGCCAAAAGATTAAAACCAGCCAATGAATAACATTTGATTATCTTGTTACAGTTGCATTTATCAAGGAGTGGGATATAATAAGCAGCAAATGAAGAGTTAACTCTTGAAGTTGACACACTGGAAGCAGCAAAAATGGCCAAGTGTAAGGACTTAACAAGGTTGTGACCTGATCAGAGCAAGTCTTGTGTGGTGTTCCCAGTGTTCAGTACATAGAAAGAGTGGTCCAAGGAAGGACAACTGGTGACCTGGTAACCGGATGGGTACACAAGGCTTGTTGATGCTTATAGGGGATGAAAGACCATCTGGTCCGCTTCCACAGAAGAGCTCATGTACTGTAGCACAAATTGCTGGGAAATTTATTGACAGTAAAAAAGTATATGAACATAAGGTGCTTAGCAGTTTGGTGCACATGATGCTTTGTAGGGGTAAACCAGTCAGAGTACCCAGGCTGACTCCTGTTCATCAATAAATGCACTTACAATGGGGACAGAACTGAACAATGGAAAACAGCAGTGGAAGACTTGGTGAATGTGAAGAATCATGTTTTTGCTTACATCATATGGAGAGCTGTGGAAAATGAACTATGGGAAACTGGCAGAATTCAGAATAATACTCTGGGCCTGATGTTTCGCTTAGAAAGCTTGGGGCCTGGCGGTCATGTGGCTGTTACTTTGAAACAAACCATCTATCTAATTATTGTTGCATACCAAGGACCACCCCCCAACCCCCGCAACCCTTATGGCAGCAACACTCAGTAATAAAAGTGGCCTCTTTCAGTACGATCATCCATCTGTCAGCAAGTTGTTGACTTGGCCTCCCAATTCCCCATATTGATTGAGCATCTGTGGACTGTTCTGGACTAACAAGTCCAATCCATGGAGATCCCACATTCCAAATTGCAGGACTTAATGTGTCTTGGTGCTATATACAGTACCACAGAATACCTTGTGGAGTCCATGACACAAGGGGTCAGAGCTGTTAGGTGTCACACACAATAATAGGATAGTGGTTTGAATGTTGTGGCTGATCAATGTATGTGTTGAATATACAGTATAAGATAAAAAAAAAGTAATTCTGTCAATGTTAAATTTACAGTTAAATTTATCATTCATAATTACAACATGCGGATACAAATTGATTAGAATTTTACTATAGATTAAGAGTCTTGAAAATGTTAACTTGTTAGCTGGATCATTAGAGATAATTCTGACCTGTCTGTCATTGTTTCATTTTTTTATTTATTATTAATTTAAGCTCGTCCTAATGTGGTGGAATCCAACCCCAGTGAGCCGACATACACAGTGACAAGTGTGCTCACACTGCCCGTGACCAGGACCGATAACAACGCCATGATCGGCTGTGCTGTTGACCATCCATCCATCAACAATGGAGACAAGAAGACAGAACTTCCTTTGAGCGTGCTGTGTAAGACATATACATTACACACGTTACAGCTTCGGCAGAGCCCTGCACAATTTAAAGCAACACGTACAGTATGCATGCGCGGGAATTTAATGTGCATTACAGAGGTTGTACAATGAAACTGAAACGCCTGGTTTTAGACCACAATAATTCATTAGTATGGTGTAGGCCAATACAGCATCAATCCGTCTTGGGAATGACAGATACAAGTCCTGCACAGTGGCCAGAGGGACTTTGAGCCATTCTTCTTGCAGAATAGTGGCCAGGTCACTACGTGATGCTGGTGGAGGAAAACGTTTCCTGACTCGCTCCTCCAAAACACCTCAAAGTGTCTCAATAATATTTAGATCTGGGAGATATTCAACAAACCACTCTGTCACCAGTCTTGCTGTATGCATTGGTGCATTATCATCCTGATAAACGGCACTGCCTTCAGGATACAATGTTTGAACCATTAGGTGCACATGGTCCTCCAGAATGGGTTGGTAGTCCTTGGCAGTGACGCACAAGTATTGGGCTTATGGAATGCCATGATATTGCAGCCCAAACCATAACTGATTCATCCCCATGCTTCACTCTGGTCATGCAACAGTCTGGGTGGTATGCCTCTTTGGGGCTTCCCCACATCATAACTCTCTCGGATGTGGGAAAGGCCGTGAAGGTGGACTCATCAGAGAACAATACATGTTTCATATTGTCCACTGCCCAAGATTTTTGCTGTTGGCACCATTGACACCGACATTTGGCATTATCACGAGTGACCAAAGGTTTGGCATTAGCACCATGTACATTGACCCTGTGGACCTCCCGGCATTCAGTTTTGGTGGAAACAGGAGAGTTGAGGTGCACACTTAATTCTGCAGTGAGTTGGGCAGCTGTGGTTTTATGTTTTTTAGATACAATTTGGGTTAGCACCCGGACATCCCTTTTATCCCTTCCTCTTGCATCCACAGTTACTCCTGTTAGATGTGGTTCGTCCTTCTTGGTGGTATGCTGATATTACCCTGGATACCGTGGCTCTTGATACATCACAAAGACTTGCTGCACCAACGAGGCGCGCACCAACAATTTGTCCTCTTTTGAACTCTGATATGTCACCCATAAGGTTGGGTGCATTGCAATATTTTAAGCAAAACTGTGCTATTAATCTGCTAATTAATCCTTCACATTCTGCTCTTACTGGTGGAATGTGCAGTCAGTGGCCACTAGGCTGGTCATATTTAGCCATGAAAACGGCAACACTAATTTGGCCAATGTTTCAGTTTCATTGTCCAACCCCTGTATATTGTGAGCAATCAAGAAATCATAGTCAGTGCCTGTCGCACTGGTTAAAACACTAAGAGGAAAGCTTCACTCAGGATGATCTGTAATCAACACATTAATAACAGTTGAGAGAACCAGAAAAATGGAATTTGAAAAAAAGGCATTTCAGTGCGTGTGAAAGGGCATTATTACTCTCATGTTTGAAGGTTCTTGAATCCTTTGTAGAAGAAAGAAATCAAACTCTGGAACTGAAAGTAGTTGTTCTTGGATTCAGCGTTGAGTTTATAAATGCTGTGTGTGTGTGTGTGTGTGTGTGTGTGTGTGTGTGTGTGTGTGTGTGTGTGTGTGTGTGTGTGTGTCTTTCCCAAGTCTCTCCGAGTGTCTTGATTAAGCCTGAAAGCGACCTGCCTCGAGAAGGAGAGAGATTTTTTCTGCATTGCATGGGGAATGGAAACCCTGAGTAAGAGTGCACGCTCACTCACACACACACAGGCACACATGGGCAAATGCATATCTACTTGCAACCCTGAGACGGTCAGCTCATTGATCTCTCGTCTCTCTTTCTCTTCCTCAAATCACCTCTCTTTCACACATTTTCTATCTCTTTAAGGAAAAAGAACATCTCTTAACCCTAAAAAAATCTCATAACAGTTATTAAATACATGGTAAAAGTAGTTTAATTCCAATAATAATTAAAAATCTAAAAAAAAAGTAGTATTATAAAAATAGGTGGCACAGTGGCATAGTGGTTATGACTGTCGCACATGCAGGGTCAAGGGTTCGTTTCCTGACTCAGGTCTTTGTAAATCTCTCTGTGCTTAGTGGGTTTCCTCCAGGTGCTACTGTTTCCTCCCACAGTCCAAAGACATGCGAGTGTGCTTATGTGCTCTATAGTGGATTGGCACCCCATACGAGGTGTATCCTGCCTCATGCCTGGCTCTCCTGGGATAGACGTCACGCCTGCCATGAACCTGTACACAATAAGCAGTATAGAGAATGAGTGAATTCATCTTTTCAAAATAATGACCTTTACGAATAAACTGTCTTTTTAGTCTCTGTCTGAAAATACCTCCGCCACCAAGTGGCTTATGATGATATGTTTTCTTTATTATTATTTCCATATTCTGTACAGTTTATTTATATACACCACAAATTGCTGATGAACTTTCCGTATTGTTGTGAGGTCAAAAAGGAACAGAGTGAATAAACAGCACAGCCATTGCTAAGTGAAAAGAACTAAAAGGGAACTTAAAGACACTTGGTTGGAGGTATGAAAAGGTTTATTTTCATTCTTATGCATTAAAATCAGATTTAAAACCAATGCACCATTCTTTCATAACATAAATGCTTCCAGAAGGTTTTAAAGTAGTCAGTTTGCATCCCGCTTGCGTGAAAGCTAACTTAATAGGAGTTCAGGGACTTTGTGTCCTCGAGGCGTTTTATCATTTTGACGCACTGTAGAAAGCAGAGTCAGCCGCGTGTAGTTTTATCATTCGAAGAATCATATCATGTCCTCATGATGGTCTTATAATGTCGTCAGGACTGATAAGTGAAGAGGATGCAGGTGCAGACTAACATCACTGGCACTTTTTGAATTCAATTGCTTGAATCACCAATCAGTTAAAACGTTTGAAATGGTGCAGCAGCTATTAATAATTTAACTGTTGTAATACATGTTAACAATTTTTATTTTATTTTAATGTTTTTTGAGGCCAGGTGACAAAAGATCATTTGTAATATTGCACCCTAGTGCCCCAGTGAAAGCAGCTACATCTTTAACTAAGCCGGATGATTTCATATGATGATTATTGTCCATGTTCTCTACAAATCGAATTTGCTCGCAGCTAATGTTTGCTTGCTTTCAAATTGCAGTCTGGTATTGGTCTGTGATAGGTTCCATCCAAACCCCTATTCAATAGTGCATGTTTAGAATTCATGCATTTTAAACATGCAGGTGTTATATATTCATAAAGAGGGCATAACATTACCACTACCATTTTATTGCAAAAGCATCTTGCTGCAATCAAATGCAAGACGCATTTACTTTCCTATTACACTGCCCAGTGGTAGGAAAGCAAAATTCGATCAAAGATTGAGATCTCACTACTGGAAATTCTAAATGCCAACTAAATGCCAAGGTGAGCTTCTGAGATCAGCGCTTGTACTTTCTTTTTAATGATTGTGAAAACTTTTTTGGGAGCCGTTAAAAGGAATAATATTGCTTATTATTTGGTATGTTATTAGTCTCATGTATCTCATATCGGCGACTTGTTCAGTTACTTTTTCCAGCTTTAATTCATCATTTTGAGAGCTGACCTTAATGCATAAGGATCGTATGGTAGACAAACCAAGGATGTGTAGTTATTTTCATTCGTGCAATTGAAGCTGCTGACATTTGTTCAGCTTTATGCTCTGAGCAGCTGGCCAATTTAACACTGATATACGTATGTCTTTTTTATGTTAACACTTCAGCGCTGTTGTATTCCCAGTAGTGTAACTTCTCAAAGGCATCAGGATACAAAAAAAGAATTGGAACATGAGTGTTATTTGTCACTCATCAATTCATTATTTCATCCATTCGTTCATATAGAGATTCTACTCGTTTAGAAATTCTTGTAAAAATCCCTCCATTCCAGTTAGTTAAATGAAACTTGAATACCATCCATCTATCTATTCATTTTCCCATGAGGCCTTGTGCCTATCCCAGGGAACTCAGAGCATAAGACAGGGGACACCCTGATTGGGATACTTGAATAACAAAATCAAGCAAAATGAGAATGATTTAGAAATGAATCCTTAGACTCTTCCATCTGATGCTCAGCCAGAACAAAGCAATTGCGAAAGATGGTTCCATTTTCTCCTCTTTTTTTTTCTTCCACAGGCATAATCTTCTTAATTGCCAGCATAAAATTATAGCTCACAAATTATATGCTTACATTTTTAGATATTGTCTGATTATCTGACGTCAAATGTGCATCGTGCAAAGCAAGTTGGGATGCTATTTTCTCAACCGCTGAGTTTTAAGGCTTGTTCTTGTTTCCACAGTCGATACCAGAATGTCTGTCTCATCACTCCCTCAACGTCTGGAGGTCAGAATGTAGCGGTGTAACCGATAGGGCTCGGTGTAAGGCATAGTATTACAGCTGTAGGTGATTTTGTTTCAGTGTTATAGGCGAGTTAATGATTCGGTTAATCAAATTCATGAAATAATTCAGTCCAGCACTCCCGAATGGACAGAAACATAGACTAGTTAGCAAAGATTATGTGAAGGGATTTGTGGAGGGAGAAATATTCTCAAGGCTGTTTAATGTTGGGCGGTGTTCGGCTAGGTTGCATTTAGTGTATGATTTTCTCGTCCGTTTGTGGTAAGTATTACAGTAGGTCATGTTTAAGGTATGATTCAGGTTAAGTGAGGTATAGAGGGAGGGTATATACAGTACATATGGTTAAAATGATCTCTAATGGTAGATAGATCATGGTGAAGTTTTGGGGTGGATTACAGTATGTATAGCACATGATAGGGTATGATTAAGATTACAGTAGGTAATATATAAGGTTAAGGCTTGGGTATAGAGGGTTTAAGGATGAGAAAACAATGTATAGTGTGTGGGTTAGATAATGTACATGGCATGTTTAAGTATGAATGGGGTCTGGTAAGCATTAGGGTTGCTTATGTATAAGGTGTACAGTAGGTTGGGGAGGGTAAGAAGTAATGTTATGTATGGTGTATAGTTAAGATTGTTCAGGAGTGATGGGTATATTGTGTACATGGTGTGATTTGGTTTGGGATAGATGTCGGAGTAGATTATATATAATAGGTTGTGATGAATGTTAAAGGGGTAAATGACATATAGTGTGTGGTTCCAGCTAGAGGGAGCTTACAGTAACACATAGGATGTTTATGTAAAGGCTGTGTTGAAGGTGGGGTGGTGGCGTTGGGTAGTGCTGTGGTAGGTGAAGCTGACCACGCTCTCAGTTGAACGAAAATATATACCTCCACCTGCTGGTGTAGTATTGCATTTCAGGTCACTGCTAAATCTGTCTCCCATTAGCGCAGCAGTGTGCTATTCTATACTCTCTATTCTATAGCCATCAGCCATAAGTCAGGAAGATGTATTATATCCCTCTCAGTCTCCTCACACACCCGAGGTGCTATAAATGCACACAATCGAATTCCGCTGCAGTTCTTGCCCTAATCTCCGCGTCCATGTAAAGTGACACAGTCCCCCCCCCCCCCCCCCCCCCCCCAAGTTTCAACATATACCCACTAACTAATAACGCCTTTAGCACATTATGAGACTGATATGCATCTATTAGATTTAATGCCTTTTACACGTATGCACAGATATGCACAAAGCCTTTTGTTTAGCATCTGCTTTATCACCACTGCAGTCGTCGGCATATTTATAGTATATAAAAACGTATTGTTACCTATTCCAGGAGTTATCATTCTCACATATTCTCCTTTTGGTTAAGTGCTACGGTACATGCTTCTACAATAATTGTAATATTTTGTACACACAGACGTTTATTAGACAGTTTAAGAATAGTGTAGACACATGCCGTACTTATAAAATACCACCATTATAGAATATTTGCATTATAAGCACTTTTATAAGAAGTTAAAGCTACAAACACATTAGCTCACTTCATGTCACCTTAATGTACCTTTAGTTAGTGGAATTAATGAGACTTGAAGAACACTGTTGTACCATTAAATTGTTTATGCCTTAGGGAACAAAAATGTACCTGTAGACCAGCTTTTTTTTCTGTCTGTACAAATACTAGGAGATATCCACTCGTCTCTTTTTTTGACATTTTAAATACAATTTTTATACATATCTTTTATTTGTTCTATATCTGTAATTGCTTTCTCTCTCTCTCTCTCTCTCTCTCTCTCTCACTCTCTCTCTCTTTCTCTCTCTAACACATACACTCCCTTTTTTTGGTCATTTACAGTAACAGCAGCACTCTGCACAAAATGTTCATGAATGGATGTGCTTTAGATTAGATGCGAGTAAGGGCTTGTAGGTCATAGTTAAGGTTGGAGGGAGACGTGTAATAATGTATCAGTTACAGCATTATTGTTTCATGAATCTACAGTATACTGTATAATGTATAATGTATAATGCTTGTTATTTATGTTAAGTATAAAACTTTATTTTATCATAGCTGTTTGTCAGTATGGTCTATCCAAGACCAATATACAGTAACGACACAATCAGTAAACTAAGCACTGGATTCTGATTGTCTCTCACACTTTCAGGCCCTTGTCATTCGTGTGGCAAAAGAAAGACGCAGAGTTCCCTCCGCAGGTGAGGCCCGACGGCGCATACCTCCGCTTCGAAGCCCTCAACAAATCCGATAATGGAGTTTACTTGTGTCTCGCAGACAACGGTATTGGCTGGAACCAGGGTTCCTACACCCTGCTAGTACAAGGTAATAAATAGATACGAGAGAAAGGTACAAACAACAGAAATGTTATTTTCTTTCTGTTTTCAACTTTTACTTTCATCCTTCATCTGAATTTATGTTCCTTTTCTTTCCTTTTTTCTCTTATTGCATGGATCCTGATTCTTTTCTTTTTCATTTATACTTTACTGTTTCCTGTTGTACTGTATATCACTCAACCTGTCAATCTTTCCATAATCCCAAACCTCTTAAATTATTATGGCTGCATCTCCTAAGATCTGAAGAATTCCACCCTCTGGAATGAGATGTTGTCCCATTCCTTTACCGCCACCTCACCTTCCCATGTCATTTTTACGTCTCTCCTTCACAATATATCTCCTCGTCCTCCTCAGTCCACTGTCCAGCCCTCTGATGAGTCCTCCACTCTTCTTTCTACCTTGCTTTCATCCCCACCCTCGCTCCCTTCATCCACCTTTTCTTTTTCCTCGCCTCCACTACTTACATCGTCTTTACTTACATCTTTTACCTCTCATTCTTCCTCTCTCCCTCTTTCCACCTTTCCCTCTTCTACTCTGCCTCCCTCCCGCTCTCCCTCATCTCTTGTCCACACCACAACTATCTCAAACTTCCTTTTTCCTGACCTATTTCCTTCTCCCTCCTCCATACCTACTCCCCCAACCTCATCCGCACCTTCCCTCCCTCCCCCTTTTATCACTCCATCCACGGTTTCCTGGCTGAATGGCGTGTACATAACAGGTAATTCATTGCAGAGACACACACACACACACACACAGGCACACACACACACACATGTATATGCACGCCTTAATACAGCATTGCATTATACTGTAATAAGAATAACAAAAGAAATATATTTTTTTCTTGCTAGCTTTGCGTCCTTACGTGTGTATACGTTTGTGTGTATTATGTGGGCACTATGTGTGCGAGCAAAGGTTACAGAATTGTTCTGAATGTAAGCATCCGCTTTACTTTGCAACAATACAGGATTTAACACATTATTTAGCTGCAAATCATTCTTTGCAAATCCTTTTAGCTTGTAAGGTCTTTATTTACTAAGCTCTTTCTGCACGTTTTCCAGTGAAATTGTAAAAAACTGGCATATGATGTATGATATAAACGCTTACAAGGCAACACACAAAGCGCTTTTATCTCTCTCAAGCATATGTGGTTGAAAGGATCAAAGCAAAATCAAAGTAATTAAATATTGGAAGTGAAGATAATTGCATTTGGGCATTTAACCAATTAACAATTAATTAGCAGTTTTGCATATGGCTTTGAACAATATTCAAAACAGTAAAAATGGACTTTCTTTTCAAACTTTTGCTTAGTGGTTTGAAGAATTTTATTGTGGCCTTTAAACAAAATTAGTCAAATTGTACACCGATCAACCACCTTATCCCACTGTGGCACGTCTGGCCCCAAGGTTTGTGGCTCTGCTGGGTCTCACGGTGGGTGTGCTGTGGTCTCCGGCACCAGGGTGTTGGCAGCGAATCATTTGGAGTCTCCGTGGATCGGACATATTTTTCTGTAGCAGAGGTGGCAACCCCACCTTCAGAAAGCAAAAATTCTGCCACATATTTGTTCCATCTATTAACTAAACCAGGACAAAGCAGGTGCTTTCACTAATTAGGTCATGCCTAACTGGCTGAAGAGTTGTGCTAATTAGAATCAGCTATATGTACAGATATGTGGCACCGCTGGTCTGGTGCATCCCATGGATGCTCGATCAGATTGGGATCTGGGGAGTTTGGGCTCTTTGGTTCACTGGATATTCTGGCGCCATTCTATCGTGGCCAACACAGACTTTTTGGGGGTTTTGTTCTCTTTTGTTCTCTTTTCTGTGGGATTGGACGGAATAAGTTGGCCGTTCATCCTGCGTACATGGATGAGCCTTTGGTGCTCATGATCCTGTCACCAGTTTTGCTTGTTGTATAGTAGGTAATTAGTCTTGTCTATGTCACCTATCTTTATATCAATAGGTATAATGTTATGGCTGATTGGTGTAAAGTTGGGTTTTTGTGATTCATGTCCTAACATACACTATAAATTCAAATTTGCTCACTATAATTAAATTTTTTTTTTAGAAACAGCTCAAAACCTTTAATACAATTAAATTAATTCATATGGAATTTACTAGTAGACCTGACACAGTTATTATTACCCTCAAGTGACTTAATGATGTAGGTTAGTTTTTTAACAAGTAGTTTTTAATCTCAATTAAATAGATTGTGTTTTTAAGCACACAATTTTTACATGTGCAGTCTTGTTTAAAAGTTAGTACTTCCTCTTTTATTTCTATGTTTTTACAAAACATAATAAAAAATAATCTGATCATAGTGAGTCTATGAGCAAATACAGCCTCAATAAAGAGCAAAATATAACTTTTTTTTACTGTGCTCACTTTTTTTTTTTTTTTTTTGCTAAAAATGAAAAAAAGAAAAAACATGCTGACAATACTGCTTCCACAGAATTTAGGAGGGTAAGTTGCAGCCAGGTGCGGCTAATCATCAGCTCTTGATTAATTGATCATCAGCAGGTGTACGGACCTCCATGAGCGCAGTAGTTTTGGCAGTTTGCTGCTCTGAAACATACAGGTCTGTGTTAATACGATGTCAAGAGGCAAAGTGTTGCTGCACATCAATCTGACAAAGGTTATAAAACCATTTCCAAACAGTTTGAAGTTTGACATTTCACAGTGAGAAAGATTATTCACAAGTGGAAAGCATTCAAGATAGTTGCCAGTCTTCCCTAGAGTGGATGTCACAGCATATTCACTCCAAGGTCAGAACGGGCAATGCTCAGAGAAATACAAAAAATAAACCACAAGAGTTACCTTACAGGCCTCACTGAGTGAGTTAAATGTTAAAGTCCATGACAACACAATTAGACGAAGACTGAAAAAGTACAGTTTGTGTGGAAAGGTTGCCAGGAGAAAGTATGACTGAGGTGCACAAAAACTGCATCTGAACAAACCACCTCTGGAACAATGCCCTAAATTTTAGACAAATAAACTTGCATATAAATTTGCATAAGATCAAAATGTGTGACAAGGGGGATTAATGTTAACTAACTACTGATTTTGCACTTTTCCCCAGTTACAGGCTTACAGTCACAGAATATAAGAAGTCTCAGTAACACATTCATGTTGCAAGTTTACCAGACTGTGTCATTCGTTCCGGTCCTTACCCAGCCTTACTATACAGCTATTGTTTCATGGTTTTTATCTTGTTTCATGTCATGCCCTGCCTGGGTCTTGCTGATTTCCTGTTGTTGTTGTTGTTGTTGATCAAACTAAGGATCACCCTCCAAATTGGCACACTGCATCTACTGTACAAAGCATTTCCTTACCGATTACTGTAACCACTGAGTATTCTGTTGTATAAAGCTGTCACTGGGTGCAGAACCACGATCCATAGATTTAATGGAATAAATGTGAAATCATGTGCTGGTCCTCCCTTTGACATGCTTACTGTCTATGAGTTTTGTGGTCATAGTAGCAGGAACAATTATAAAAATCCACAGACACAGATTATTGGGAAGATTACTAGATAATTGGAGCTTCATGATATAGTGGTGGCAGTGACTAACTGGACGATATCTACAATCATTAGGAGATTATGCCTCTTCGTGCTGTTTCCTAACGTCTATTGTCAGTTCAGTTGGGGCTTCATCATGCTCCAGCATTTTCCAATGACTTTGTTCTCCTTTAACATAGAGACATAGAGCATATCCAGTGAAACCCATTGGTTAACTAAAGAACTCACCTAACCTTAAGTAGATAAATCAGCCAGACCAGTATCTGGTCGGCTCTGTTCTTGGTTCATTCAGTCTTGCTTTCAATCATCTATCTACTGTAGCTCCCCCCAAAAGCTGTCTGATCCTTCCTTGACAGGAAGATAACAAGACATTGGCTGTGAGTATCTGCAAAGAATGCACAGTGAAGAAAAAAAATTCTCATTTTAGGGATCGATTAATCATTAGGACCCGCTGTTATTTAAATAAGATCAGATTGGATCTGGTTCAGTTCAGACTGGTAGCCCTAATCTGACACATTGTCGACCCATCTGCATTGGTTGCTGTGGTAGCAATGGCAGAGATTTACATGTACTGTAGCATGTTATATACAGTATACTAATATATTGCCTTTTCTCTGTATATTCTCTCATTGGCTGCACTGATACAAACCTCCCAAACTGCTATCATATCATCTATGGGTTACTGTTCTCCATTTCTGTATTGTGGTTAAACCAACCACTCTTCCAGAAAACGCAGCGTTTACTTACATACTGTAGCCGTAGTAGTTCAAAACCAGAAAGCAATTGAGACTTAACTTTCTACAAAATTGTCATTTTTATCGTCTCGCCTCTCATTT
This sequence comes from Clarias fuscus, assembly GCA_030347435.1. NCBI lineage: Eukaryota > Metazoa > Chordata > Actinopteri > Siluriformes > Clariidae > Clarias > Clarias fuscus. The sequence continues at coordinate 1,647,267 of CM059231.1, read as the reverse complement.
TTCAACTTTTCTTCACCGTGGATCCGTGTCCCACATGACAGGATTGTTTGGTGAACATCAACACTGGGTTGTGAGCTATGTTCCAATGTGAGTTCCAGTTTGAACAGACACAATGTCCAGACTGAGATGTCTTTAGGAATCTGATCTGAATCTGATTTCAAACCACCTCTGGATGCGGTTCAGATTGGATTTGCAAAAATCAGGTTCAATGTGTGTTTTATAAACGGTTCCGAAAACGTAAAAGTAATTTAATTCCAAAGTGACTCCAATCTGGATGCGCCATACAGTAGAATAGATTTGGGCTGGCAACCTGAACAGGGCCTTACAAGACACAAAAGCTCCTATAAGTGTATATCAGATATCAGCCTTTCAAACAGCTAAATTAATCTTTCAACACATCTCCTGAAGGATAGAGTAGGTAACCACTTTACCTAAGTGTGGTTTCATGATGAAACTAGGGATATCTGTGGGCTTAACCTCTGAATACCACCTTCAAGTCAATGGCCAAGTACAGAGGGAGGATAAGGAAGTAGGGGGCTTTCCAGAAGTCTTTAGTACTTAAAAAGGGAGGAGTGGACACAATTCTTTACCTGAGCAGAAAATGCCCAGAACGTGGTTCACCTACTTTTATCCTTGGGTATAAAAACTGCTGTTCCCATGAGTAAGGACCTTGAGTGAGCCACACCTGTCCTTAATTATACACCTAATCACAGTGTATAAGAACTCTCAGTACCTCTCATTTCTGTTGTGAAGTATCCGCTCTGCCTTGTTATCCGGTTGTTGTGATCATGCTGTTGATCTCATCTTGCTCTTTCTCTACCTAGCTCTTGCTGAAGGTTGATTGCACCACTGCCCGTATTACATTCTGATTCACATATTTGTTTGCTTAGTTTAATAAAGTCCTGCTGACCTGCACTCGTATCTTACCCTGTGTTCCAGACACATACAGTGCAAATACAAAATGAATGTTTGTTCAAGCACTTGAGCAAATGCTATGGTCAAGTGTATGGCTTATTCAATTACTTATTTTTATTTCCTTTAAAATGCTGCACTGTTTTCTGGTGTTTTCCACACTTTTATAATAATGTGCAGTTAGTTTTCAGTAAGATCTTTTTTGGTAGTGAGAGTGATAAGTGTAATGAATAATTTGTTGTTTTATGTCTAAGTGTGTGCTAATGGCGGCCTGCTTACACAGAGTTGCTTTTTCTGATTTTATATAAATACAATATTTCAGGCACATGTCTTTACTTATTTACTGTTCTTGGTGAAATTGTGTATTTATTTATTTATTGGGGGGAGGGGGTTAAATACAGAACAAACAGGATTGTAGGAAATAAAATATGAAATGAAAATTTTAACTAATTTTCCTCAAGAACATACAGTTCTGTCTTCGTCATCGTGTCAGTTGAAAACAAGTCGTAATAGGGATTGGAAAATGCTATTGCTTTGGCATATTTTAAATGTCATATGCTCTACTGCTTCAAACACACCAGCACAAATACGAAAATATGTCACCATGTGACACAATTGCAGGAATACAAGATCTCTTAGATATGAATTCACACACACACACACACACACACACACACACACACACACACACACACACACACACACACACATACACATTCAGCTCATTAACAGCTTTCTTTTTCATAATCTTTCTTTGCTCTTCTCTCTCTCCACTTTTTCTGGTCCCTCCCTGATGTGGCACTGATCTATTAATCCATCCATTCATCTATTTGAGAAGATACTGAAGGTATTGTCTTCAGTCGTGTGTCTGTCTGTGTTTATTCTTCATATTATCTTTCCGCCTCCTATTGTCACACTACTGTCCTATCACAGGTTTTTTTTTTTTGGTTTGTTTCTGAACTCTTCTGTCTTTTACACCTTCTAGAAGTAAAACAAAAATGCAAATTAGGGGCACAAAATTAATGTTAACTGGATTTTTCTTTTCTTATCCGGGCTAATCTTAATGTGAAATTCTCTTGAGTTTAAAAAGCAAACGATATTCTGTGTTTAAGGAATAATATGTTCAGTGGCCTTGAGCATTGCAAGTTGAAAGTGAATGTTTCAGGAAAGCAAAATGAACACTGTGGCTCCTGGGTCTGTAACAGGTCAGTTGGAAGTAAGCATTTAATTCTTTTTCTTTTGGATTACATCACCTCACCTGTCTTTTTTCCCCTCAAGGGGATTGTTTGAACCATTATGTAATAATAGCCTACAGTATGTTCAAATTGGTCATAATACACTACAGCCTCTCCTTCACTAGTTAAATCGTATATAGATCAATCCCAACCTTTGCCTGTATGCAGTACAGTTAACTGTGCTATCTTGGCATTATGAGGCACTGCAACAGGAAATATAGCAAGCACTACAAAAAAAAGCCTAACCTTTGGTAGGGTTGGCATGGGCAGAACTGCTGGAAATGATGCTAGCTGCGGGGTCAATTAGACGACTTGCCCAACATGACATGGAGAGCAGAAAGCTATTTTTGCTCACCAACAGCCCCTGCATGAACAGTCATAACACATTTCGCTCATTATTGCTTTCTGAATTGATATCATTGGCATATCTTCTTCCATGAAAATGCCAGACAATGCAAATCTAATCTAATAAGCAATAAAGAACCATCAGAGCAAAGACAACAGCTTGACCAGTGTGCAGACAAAATAAATCCAGGCCAATCCAAGAAGCAAAGTACCAAAACAAAAGCATTATTCACTTTCTATGATGCTTCATTGGAGGTACTGTATGGAAATGTGTTTATGAAACATGAATTACTCACCTTCGTAACACCAGGAAAAACTACAGACAAACAGTTGAAATAAGAAAAAATGCCTAATCATTTGGTTCTTTGAAAATATTAAATGTTTATAGTTTATGGTTTGCATAGGTCTGTAAATGTGCAGTAAAAACTAAATCATCATTAAATAAATAATCACACTTTGCCGGAGCTTTATGTGACATTTAATGGCATTATTATAATGTATTTTTCTAAAGTACAGACAGTGCATGTAGTTTTTTAATAATATGTTTACAGACGCATCATTTAAAATTGAGATGTAAGTTGATCTAAGAGAAAATGAATATGTACTTGCTTCCATCTGGCACAAGAATATTAACTTGAATATCCAGTCTCAGAAGTGTTACATATACAGTACAGTACAGTGTTTTCTCCAACTCTTCTGCTCTCTCTCAGACCCCACAGCAATGTCCAGTTCATCAGGTGTCGATCATGCTGTGATTGGGGGAGTGGTGGCTGTCATTGTCTTCATCATGCTTTGCCTCCTCATTGTCCTTGGCAGATACCTCATCAGACACAAAGGTAAGAAAACACATTGCTCTGCACGCACTACAAGAGCAAGAGAACAGTCATAGGGCCCGGATCACAGTCACGTCCATTATCGTATCGCCAACTTTGATATACCCACATATCCACCTCAGCCAAGCAGATAATAATATATTCAAAGTATTAATAGTATAAAAGTTACAGATCAGTGTGTGCCTTGGTTTTGAAGTCAGACATGTGACGTTTTCAGGAAATTAATTTTAATTCATTATGAATTTAAGTTGTAACTTTGGCAAACAATCCTGAACAAATAAGTTATAAATTTTAAATGAGATTTTTTTTTTTTAAAGAATAATTTGTTATGGTTATGGACCTGTTACTATTTTTACACAATTGAGTTAACTGTTCTTACTCAACAGCAGTGTTGGGTATCACTCCGTAGGCTCCCTGCGTAGGCACGTGCAGGTGCGTGAAGGGGCGAGGCCGTCAGGGCTGTCGATAATTAAGGTTAATGGATATCGGGCTTTCTCCGTGTTAAAAAATCCTCCCTTTCACTTCCTCCTTCCTTTAACCCTTCTCCTTGCCTGTTTTTTGTAAATAAAATTTCCCCTTTTTCCAGGTTACAGAATAACATCAAGGTAACATTGCTGCACGCAGGATCAGAAACAAAGTAAAACCTCTTACTGTTAAATTAGTCAATCAACATACAGACAAATCAACATACAGACAAATTCATGTGTTTAAACTACACACTGACGGACTGTTTAAGAAAGAAATATACATCACTCATCTTAATTAGCTGTCTAGCATGGTACTAAAAAAAAAAATTTTAAATGTGAACATTGGAGCCTCCAGTATCCCATTTCATCTGTCGAACTTGGCAAGGTCGAAAGTGATCTAATTCTGACACGCAAATTAGAGCTGAATTATATTTTAAATAAATGTCTTCCTCTGACTTTTCAAACCTGTAACAATTCTATATCTCTGGAGTGATATTTGAACCTTTTGCTACAATTCCTCAGAGACGTACTGCCTGTTCTATTAAGCTGAATTAATGGAGAAAATCGGCCAACAGTAATTAACGCTAGATTCTATTCACTTGGATCACAACACACTCCAAAGCTAATGTCTTGTACTGTTATACGCCGTGTTACTGTATATGTCCACTTCGGTTTCTTTTTTTTTGGTATATATATATATATATATATATATATATATATATATATATATATATATATATATATATATATATATATATGTACTACCTGACTATAGTATAGTATAATGACTACCTCTTGAAGCTCATCAAGAGAATGCCAAGAGTGTGCAAAGTAGTAATCAAAGCAAAAGGTGGCTACTTTGAAAAACCTAGAATATGACATATTTTCAGTTGTTTCACACTTTTTTGTGTATATAATTCCATATGTGTTAATTCATAGTTTTGATGCCTTCAGTGTGAATCTACAATTTTCATAGTCATGAAATAAAGAAAACTCTTTGAATGAGAAGGTGTGTCCAAACTTTTGGTCTGTACTGTATATACACACGTGGACAAAATTGTTGGTACCCTTCGGTCAATGAAAGAAAAACTCACAACTTTAATCTGACAAAAGTAATAATAAATAAGAATTCTATGAATGTTAACCAATGAAAGTCAGACATTGCTTTTCAACCATGCTTCAACGGAATTATTAAAAAAAAAATGAACTCATGGAACAGGTCTGGACAAAAAGATGGTACCCCTAACTTAATAGTTTGTTGCACAACCTTTTGAGGCAATCACTGCAATCAAACGATTCCTGTAACTGTCAATGAGACTTCTGCACCTCTCTACAGGTATTTTGGCCCACTCCTCATGAGCAAGCTGCTCCACTTGTTTCCGGTTTGAAGGGTGCCTTTTCCAGACAGCATGTTTCAGCTCCTTCCAAAGATGCTCAATAGGATTGAGGTCAGGGCTCATAGAAGGCCACTTTAGAATAGTCCAATGTTTTCCTCTTAGCCATTCTTGGGTGTTTTTAGCTGTGTGTTTTGGGTCATTGTCCTGTTGCAAGACCCATGACCTGCGACTGAGACCCAGCTTTCTGACACTGGCCAGCACATTTCTCTCTAGAATCCCTTGATAGTCTTGAGATTTCATTGTACCCTGCACAGATCAAGACACCCTGTGCCAGATGCAGCAAAGCAGCCCCAGAACATACCAGAGCCTCCTCCATGTTTCACAGTAGGGACAGTGTTCTTTTCTTGATATGCTTCATTTTTCCGTCTGTGAACATAGAGCTGATGTGCCTTGGCAAAAAGTTCAATTTTTGTCTCATCTGTCCATAGGACATTCTCCCAGAAGCTTTGTGGACTTGTCAACATGTAGTTTGGCATATTCCAGTCTGGCTTTTTTATGATTTGTTTTCAACAATGGTGTCCTCCTTGGTCGTCTCGAATGTAGTCCACTTTGGCTCAAACAACGACGGATGGTGCGATCTGACACTGATGTTCCTTGAGCATGAAGTTCACCTTGGATCTCTTTAGAAGTCTTTCTGGGCTCTTTTGTTACCATTCGGATTATCCGTCTCTTAAATTGTCATCAATTTTCCTCCTGCGGCCACATCCAGGGAGGTTGGCTACAGTGCCATGGATCTTAAATTTCTGAATAATATGTGCAACTGTAGTCACAGGAACATCTAGCTGCTTGGAAATGGTCTTATAGCCTTTACCTTTAACATGCTTGTCTAATTTTCTTTCGAATCTCCTGAGACAACTCTTTCCTTTGCTTCCTCTGGTTCATGTTGAGTGTGGTACATACCATGTCACCAAACAACACAGTGACTACCTGGAGCCCTATATATAGGCCCACTGACTGATTACAAGATTGTAGACACCTGTGATGCTAATTAGTGGACACACCTTGAATTAACATGTCCCTTTGGTCCCATTATTTTCAGTATTTTCTAGGGGTACCATCATTTTTGTCCAGGCCTGTTCCATGAGTTTATTTTTTAAAATAATTCTCTTGAATCATGGTTGAAAAGCAGTGTCTGACTTTCATTGGTTAACATTCATAGAATTTTTTTTAATTATTACTTTTGTCAGATTAAAGTTATTTATGTGACCATTGTGAGGTTTTCTTTCATTGACCGAAGGGTACCAACAATTTTGTTCACATGTGTATATATATATACATTACTGTGTGTGTATATATATATATACACACAGTAAGTCCCCGATTTACGAACATTTGAGTTAGGAATTTCCGCACAAACGGACCGTGGTTCTGCGAACAACTCATGAAAAACTCACGTGTTTTGTTAAAAAAATAGTCTGAGACAGCTCAGTGCACCAGATACCAATATTTACAATTATATACACTGTTTTCAGTGTGTACTGTAAGTGATTGTATAAAATGTCTTAAGTTTGGTATATTCTGTGTGTGCGTGTCGGGGTGCGGGAAAAATGAGTCAGCATCACCAGTTTCAATAAATTAGTCCAGAAGCACGATGATAAAAATAGCTGTTTTGTAAAGCTGTCCCGATGATGAATAATCTTAATTTCGGAAAAATTCTCAACAAAATGGAATTCACTGTTCAAAAAAGTTGAAAATAGTTGACAAAATGGTGGCATTGCTTTACATTGTATATTCGTATCAAAGGTGTATGACTCACTTTGTCAGACTAAAGAACAAATCCAACTTACGAACATGCTCCAGGAACGGAACAACCTCTGTGTGTGTGTGTGTGTGTGTATACAGTACAGATCAAAAGTTTGGACACACCTTCTCATTCAAAGAGTTTGAATTTGTTTTATGGCAAGAAAAAAGCAGATAAGTAAAGAAAAACGAGTGGCCATCATTACTTTAAGAAATGAAGGTCAGTCAGCTCGAAAAATTTGGAAAACTTTGAAAGTGTCCCCAAGTGCAGTCGCAAAACCCATCAAGCGCTACAAAGAAACTGGCTCACATGCGGACCGCCCCAGGAAAGGAAGACCAAGAGTCACCTCTGCTGCGGAGGATAAGTTCATCCAAGTCACCAGCCTCGGAAATCGCAGGTTAACAGCAGCTCAGATCAGAGAGCAGGTCAATGCCACACAGAGTTCTAGCAGCAGACACATCTCTAGAACAACTGTTAAGAGGAGACTGTGTGAATCAGGCCTTCATGGTAGAATATCTGCTAGGAAACCACTGCTAAGGACAGGCAACAAGCAGAAGAGACTTGTTTGGGCTAAAGAACACAATAAAGAACACAATAAAGAAAACTCTTTGAATGAGAAGGTATGTCCAAACTTTTGGTCTGTACTGTATATATATATATATATATATACAGTAAATAGTTCATTTAAAAAGCTTAACTCTCATATACCTCTAGATTTAGTACATGAAAAGTGACATATTTTATTGTTTTTGTTTCAATGATTACGGCTTACAGTACAGTTTTTCATGGAAAGTTGAGGGGGGAAAATGTGGTAGGAAAAGGTGTACAAGCAACAGGGACGAGCCTGTTTAACAGGATTGTCAAACAAAGCTGATTAAAGAACTTGAAAGAATTTCACAAGAAGTGGAGTAAGGCTGAAATTGGTGCTCACTGGCTTAGAGTCCTCTTTTGAGAAGAAAGTAAACTTTGCATTTAATTTGGAAATTAGGGTCCCAGGAGCCATGTCATCTGTTAGTGTTGCTCCACTGTGTTTTATTAATTAAAAAATCACCACAGCCATGTACCAGGAACTTTTAGAGCACTTCATGCTTCTATGTGCTGACAGGTTTCATGCAGATGTCGATTTCCTTTTCCAGCAGCCCTCAGAACCTGCAGACTGGCCAAAACTAGCACTAACTAGCACTAACAACATTACTGTGCATGGTTGACCAGCCAACTCGACTGACCTCAACCCCACCCCAAGAGTCTATGGCCTATTGTCAAGAATAAGATGAGAAACACCAACAATACTAATGCAATAATAAATAATAAAGATCGTTATCAAAGCAACTTGGTCTTTAATAACGTCTCAGGCTGATTGTCTCCATGTCATCGAGGCAGAAATTTGTGCTAAAGGGGCCTTGACCAAGTATTGTCAAACATACTTTTCAGAAGTTGAACAGTAAGAGTACCAGCAAATATACAGTAATAACATATTTTCTTATAGTCGGAGGTGGTTAATGTATCAAAATTACTTGCTGAATTAAAAGTGACATTATTTTACAAGTAAGAAAAAGTCAACTTTTTCAAAGTCCTGCTTGAATATGAATAAGAGGTTATCAGGTTAAAAAAAAGTAATAATAAAAATACTTATGTAGCTGTTACAGTAGCTGTTCCAGAGGAAAATGGACTGAATGAAAATGAATGTAGATACATCAATTTTAAAACTACTAGGATGAAGATAATAAACCTCTCCTGTTTGCTAACATGTCAACAAACACTGCAATTAAATCATCATTTAATTTTATTTACAAACATCCTGTACATGCATGTAAGAATATTTATAAGACAGACATCAAGCTTAAAAATACTGTAATTGAGTAAATGTAAATGAGCCTAGCACTTTGCTTTCCATCACGACGTTGAGTGGCCTTCCTTGTGGATTGTTGTCAGAGCAATTTCGCTTTGCATTATCACCACCATCTGCTGCATTAGTGGATGAATATCTGTTTATAAATATTTAAAAATCCTGAAGGATTTTTTAAAATACTATTTGATTATATTTTTTTTAAGCCCTAAACACAACAGTCTCCTGAGTTTACACAGAATGGAAGCAAAAAAGCATGCAGTGAGCAGCGGTTCTGTAGATGTAAATGTCTTGTTGATGATGGTCAGGGTTAGAGGAGACCAGAATGGTTTGAGCTTCCAGAAAGCCTAGTTCACACATACTGTACACATGCATAAAAACATCTTTCCACATGAAAATGCACAAACACTGTCGGAACCATGTTGGCCAGTTAGAAGCATCAATAAAATGTTTTCACAGTGCATTTCACACTCCGCTGTCAAATACAGATGATATGTTTCATGCGGCACATCGTCACAAGCCGAAAGCTCAGTCATTTTTCTTCCCACACATTAACACTGAAAACAGAGTTTTCAAACTGGAAGAAATTTTCCAAAAATCCTGTTTTCAGGTCAAGGAAAAGAGGTTGTGATATTCAAAGTTTGATATTCAAATCCTATGACAACACAATTTGACTCACTTTGCTATAATTTGTTCTTCCATGATTTTATCATGATGTGGTTTTAGCATGTATAATTGAAGTGGGAAATCACTTAATGATTTGTATTAGGTCTTGAATTTAAGTATGAATTATAGAAAAACTGAAAATATTTGCCCAAATTATGTCTCCAAAAATAAGTATATTTATGAACACAAAAAAACAAAATGGCACACCCGGTTAAAAAAACTGAAGTGCACCTTCATCATGACAACACGGCAAACCATTCAGCTCATGAAATGGTGAAACTTTCTGGTGACTTGGGATACAAAATTCTGCCTCATTCCTCCTCCTCCCCTGACCTCACCTCCAGTGACTTCTTCCTCTTCCATCACTTGAAGAAACCACTTTGTGGCAAGAAAAGCCAATGCAGCACAAATTGCTGAACAGAATTAATGCTGGTCATGACAGAAAGGTTCGAGAACACTTCACATCGTAGCCTGCCCTGAATGGGCATAGAGCAGGGAAAGAGTTCAAGGTTGTTGATTCCCCAAAGCATTCATGAAATGAGCCAAAAAATAATAATCTCCGATCCATGGGTCCCAAGGCCCCATCCAATAATCCACAGCACCCAAAGGATCCTCCACTAACGTCTTACTCCTAGACACCACAGCACATCCGCAGAGGCTACACAAGGGGAAACTACAAAATATTGGGCATAATGATTTGTGTTTTAATGTTATGGCTGATCGTCATATGTGATGATTGCAGATGAATCATGATATTTTTTTTGTACCAATAATAGTGTTTCATGTTTTTTTTTTTTTTGATTCATTGGTACACTGATATTGATACAGAAATAAATAACCTACTTAGTATTAATCAAATTGGGCAGAATGGAACATTGAAATTAGCAGTGTTTATGTTGGATTCTGGCAGCAATTAGTGGTTAGCACACTCGCCTTGCACCTTCAGGGTCGGGGTTCGATTCCCATCTCGGGTTTGTGTGCATGGAGCTTGTATGTTCTCCCCGTGCTTGGATGTGTTTCCTCCTGGTACTCCGGTTTTGAATGACATTGGGCGTTGAGCTGGCAACCCGACCCAACAACAACAGATACAGGGTGGGGAGTAGCTGTCACCCGATGTGCTGGATGGACCAGAATGTTGTATTCTAGCTAGTAAAAGGTCTCGAACAGTCTTTTAAAAGATCAATACGTTTGGAATTAAAAAATAGTGCTATGGCTTTGTATTGTGTCCTCTGTTGTTAATTCTCTACTCTGAGTTTATCTATGCTTGTAACACCCATCTCAATCCTCTCTGTCAGGTACATATCTGACCCATGAAGCAAAGGGCTCAGACGACGCCCAGGATGCCGACACAGCCATCATCAACGCAGAGGGTGGCCACTCCGGTATCGAGGACAAGAAAGAATACTTCATCTAAGCGTCCCTCCATCACTCCATTTTTTCTTTCTTCCCTTGCTTCAGTTCCTTTCAGTTGGAGAAAATCTAAAAAGGAATGAGTAAAAGAGTGAACAAAAAGCGTGGAACTGAAGAAAGCAGAAAAAGATCAGTTTCAGGCTGTGTTGAAACCAGGGAGTTTTGCACTGACATCAGTATTTAACTGTACACACACACACACACACACACACACACACACACACACACACACACACACACACACACACAAACACACACAAGCATACACACAAATAGACAGCATGCCTATGTGCTCTCGGATTCATGCCTGTACCCAGTCGCTTCATATGCCTCCGTGGTTTATATCCAACAAAGGCAATATGATTATGATGACCATAACCTACTGTATAACCCACAGTGAACACATCTACAATTTAACTAACACGAGCACATTTTTACCAGTGTGTACTTTCACATTCATTTCCCATACATCTGACTTGCATGCACGCACACACACACACACACACACACACACACACACTCACAAGAAGCCAAATTCCAACACCCCATTATCTTTGCCTCATACAAAAGAGACAAATTATATCTTAATACTCGGCAATACACACAATTTGCAAACAGGCAGGCAGATTAGCGCACACGCACACATTGATACACACACAGACACACACAAACAATGCAATCATGCAAAACAGCTTCTGTGCTGTGACTTTATCGAACCCCAGAATAAATGTATAGATATATATAGATGATTATATAGCATTGTTTTTACTTGGGAGAACTGGTCCAGTGTGGTGTAAATATACTCTTTGTCATGCTCTCTCTCTCTCTCTCTCTCTCTCTCTCTCTCTCTCTCTCTCTCTCTGTCTTTTACCTCTTTTCCCCTTTCTCTCCATCCATCTTCCTAACTCATCTCTGTCTGCATTTCATTGTGTCATGTTACAGTATATACTCTAAAAGTCTGCCTGGTTTTCTTATGCGTGAAAAAAAAAAAAAGTGATATATGGGGTACAAAAAAAAAGTTATCCTGAAAATGTCAGTACTGCAAATATTGGTATGAGTTTTTGTTTTTTTCCAGTTGAGTTTCTGGTGTAACTGTTGGTGGCGCAATTTTCGGTGTCAGCTATCATCCCAGGACTTATTGGTATCATCACCATTATTCTCATCACTACAAACGGATGATGAAATAACTTTTTTTTTTTTTTTCCTTTCCTTGTTAGCCCGGTACTTGCATCCCATAACTTATTGTGACATCACTTCCTGTCCTTCGAAGACAGGCGAATGAGCTAAGCAGGGTACTGCATGTGCGAACAAGCAAGCAAAACAAACTAAAACAAGAAGCTAGACTCTTCTGTCTACTGTACTTTCTCTCTTTATGTTTTCGACACTCCCCTCCCTCTCTTCGTCTCCCTATACAGTGTTCTAGTTTTAGTGTGTGTCTGTGAAAGTGCATTCTGGTTCTCCCTTAATACTGTAACTATCCGTAGCCTCGATCTTGTCATACTTGATCCGACCACCCTGGTATTTCTTACTTTTGCAGCTAGCTTCATTAAGGCTAGAAATGCTGAAGTTTATTGTATGACAAATAGCAAGCTGACATATTGATAACCATATTGGATGACTTGTCATGTAAGTTGCATGAATGACAGAACTGATCTTCCCCAGCTCCCTCTGAATTTTGCTTATCCTCTGTAGAGCTGATCCATCGCAAAAAAAAATCTAACGATTTCTATAGACTCTACAGAGCAGCGTTGTCAGAGATCAGTCCTAACACTCTGGAGATGTGTGTTTAATGCTCTTTTAAAACACCACACCATGATCTTTAAGGGCCTTTATAATTAGCTGATGAACTAAACAAGGTATTGATACGATTGGTAGAATTCCTCCAGGATTTGAGACTGACATCATGGCTCTAAAACCCAACGTTTCCCAAACTGGTGCTCAGGGACTTAACGTATATTCAGTATTCTATATGGGTTGGTTGGCGTATGTTGGGTGCTTAAAAAAAAAAAAAAAAAAACCTGTTCGTGGACCTGGAATTTGGGAAACGCTACTCTAAACTACAGCCCTGATCATAGACCTCATGTTTGCTGTTACAACCTTCCACCACTAGATGATGCATTATGTTAGATCCGCCTCTCGCCTCTTCATCTCTCCCCTTTCTTTCTCTGGTACAGGTAGCAGAATTTGTGATGCACCTTATGTTAACGGTGGATCATTGCAGAGGTTTATTTCTAAATTATGTTTATCCCTTTTTCATTTTGTAGCTCTGTATACTATAAGTGTAAAATGTTCTGTTAACTTTTTATTGTATGACTAGATGTTATAGATGGTATAGACATCTATAGTAAGGTGTAGAAGAGTATAGTTTCTGTGACTTATTGTTTTAAAATCAGCCATTTTGTATAATTTTATGTAAATAGTGTTGCCTTGAACAGTCCTCTCCTTACAACAGTTGGTAAGTGCATACCCATGCACACTGACCCACATTAAGGGTTTCGCGAAGTGTGCGTGCACTTACTTATGTAAGATGTTCACAAACAGTGTCATCTCCAACAGGCAAAGAAAACACAATGTGTTGTTTTCCACAGGCATTGTTAATTTGACCGTCTATGTTAGCGCTGTTTTGGAATGAGAAGTCTTCCTTTTCAATAAATATTCATATGTCATTGACATTTTCCCGTTGTTTATGTTTGCTTGCTTTCATCTTCTAGCTGAGAAGAACCTCTAAATGGAGGTTTTGTAAGATAAGATAGGATGAGATATACCTTTATTCGTCCCACAGTGGGGAGATTTCTTTGTCACAGCAGCATAGAAAAATGTGCAGATAGAAAGTAGGGACAGTTCAGTGTGTGAATACAAAAGAAAAATGGTGTTATTGCACAGTTGCTATGTAATTTGCTATCACTGTGTACAAAAAATAGGTTTGATTGGACTGAACATATAATTTTAACGAACGTAGAAATAATGCCTCAGAAATGACTCGCATGGCCCGTGCAAAAAAAACTTTCTATACTTTTCATCTCAGAATCTATATTCATGGGAGAAAAACAATACACTCTCCTTAATTTTATAATGTTATTTATTATGCCTCAAGTGTTATACTATATAACCTCAAGTGACAAAGAAAAGAAAAGAATCAGAAACCTGAACAAAAATTTCAATATAAGTATACCTTTCAATTCAATTTAATTCAGTTTTATTGATAAGCTTTTAACAATGGAAGCAGCTTTAAAGAACAATATATATAGGAAATATGTATGAATCAAAATGATCAAATTGTCCCTGATGAGCAAGCCGAGGGCGATGATGGCAAGGAAAAACCTCTTGAGATGGCAAAAGGAAGAAACGTTGAGAGGAACCAGACTCAACAGGGAACCCAAACTCATTTGGGTGATAACGGATAGCAGGGATTGATTTGCAGTCTACTGTGTGTTTGGCATCTGGAAGTTCAGTGTAACAGGACAGTCCAGTTTCTATTCAGTAGGAGGGTAAACAGCAGTTAGGTGTTACTAACGAAATGCTTAAGAATAGTAAATCATCAAGGAGTGTGACTACCTCTGTAACAGCACAACTTTTGGCAGCTTGGTGTTCTGGAGCACTCAGGTGTGTGTCCACATCATTCCAAGGAGGAAGTACAGTATATCAGCCATGACCTTTGAAAAATTCGAGGCTGCTCTTTAATCTGGAAAGGTGTCTTTGCCATATTCATACAATTTGAAATTCACCATTCTAGAGCAAGATGGTGTGTTAACAAATGTGAAGCCTTTATGACACTTGCCAGTATTCCTAGGAAAGGTCATCCAAGTATCCCAGTCTAAGGTTAGACTTTTTAATGCTCAGAGATATAAAGAAAACCCCCAAACCTATATTGTGTGATCTACAGAAATATAGAAATATTTATTTTCATGAGAACAC
>CM059231.1:1315000-1627500 GCA_030347435.1 Clarias fuscus | reverse complement strand
TGTAATGATGAAGGGATAAAAAGAATGGAGAGATGAGTAGCGTGGGAGGACTGAACCTGTCACAAACATATATGAGACACAGGAACAGGAGGATAGGAGGCGGTATGAACTTAAATGATGTTTTCTTTTAATTAGTGTGTTGCTGTTCTTTCATAAGCATTAACAGGCACTGGTTTAGCCCACCATCTCACATATTGCACTGCTGTTGGTTTTTTTTAATTAAGGAAAATATTTGGAAAATCCTTTGTTTTTTTTTTTTTTTTTTTTAGCAAATACTGGACACCTTACTTGTACAGGATATTACCAAATGTATTATTGGATAATTTGAGTTATTTATATTGTAGTTTTAGAGTTAAATTGAATTTTAATTAAATTTGAGAAAATTATGTAAATCAAAATTTTTTAAAAGAATTTTGTACATTTTATGTCCACTTTATTAGGAATACCCGTACACCTAGAGATTTGTTCAGTTATCTAATCAAGTAATCATGTAGTAGCAATGCAAAAAAAACTTCATGCAGTTACAGTTAAAGAGTTCTGGGTAATGTTCGCATCAAACATCAGAATAAAAAAGTGTGATCTCTGTGACATTGATCGTGACATTGATACTCGTACCAGATGGTTGACAGCAGAAGACCACATCAGGTTCCAGTCATGTCAGCCAAGAACAGGAACCTGAGGCTATCATGGGCACCGACTCACTGATAAAAAACTGACTGACTAAGATAAAAAAAAAAAAAAAAACATCTTTTTTTCCAGTCTTGTCATCCACTTATGGTAACTCTGTGCTCATGAATGAGTCTTGTTGTTGGCTGACAGAACTGAAGCCTGATGTGGTCATCTGTAAATATGCACTGATAATTCTGCCAGTGACCAAAGTCAGACACAGTCTAGTCTCGGAGATAACCAGTTCTGTGCAGATCATGTATGGGATCATAAGTGGTTCAACTTGGTCATCCAGAGATTTTGCTTCAAGTCATCCAGAATCCCATGCCATGGGCAACCGTTGAAGTTTAGAGAGCATACATGCTCTTGACCGAGATTTTATTTGTTCATTTTATTTTGAGATTTGTTTCTTCTGGAAGCTTATGCAGTTTTTGTGAAAATGTAAAAGTGATTTAACAGACCATGTTTTATTATGAACACACAATAGAATTTATAATTAAAGAAAAGTTGCGCAAATGTTTGAGTGCAATATCAATTATAGTTCTTAAAAAGGAAGAAAATAGGACTTGGCCCCCAAAAATTGGTTAACAGGTTAAACCTTACTAAGTCAGAACTCAGAATCTGAGAAGTGCATTTCTGAAATCCAAGCATTATTATTTTTTTTTATTTTAAATGTTTTAACAAGAAAATATTGATTTTAATAAGAAAAATATAAAGAAAATGGTTATTATTTTTTTGGTGTTTGGAGGTCTTAGTGATTACAAATATTGGCTTTAATTTAATCAAAGTCTATAGATTAATAGGCACTGATTATTCATAAATATTAAAATATATATATTATAATCTACACATAATCGACCACAAAACCATTGACATGTGACGTGTATACTATCAGTTATTCCATTACAGTGGCCCCTGCCAAGGAGTGTGATATATTATACGGCACACATACAGTCAGTTTTCAGATAGTGTTGAAAGAACAGCCAGTTGAGATGGTCAGAGCAACTCCAGGTGTTATGGGTTATTTCTAAAGTGCGTTGCAGCTTGCTGTATATTGGGCTTTATAACGGCAGACAGAAATCTGAAATCACCTACAATGTGAGAATCAGAACCTGACCATGGATAATCAAACAAGGTAGCTTGATGAATCAGGATTTCTTTTGCATCATATTTATGTCTGGGTGCTGGTGCAGGGAAGAGATTTCCAGAGACTGTCTAAAGTCTGTGTCTGTACTCATTCAGAAACAGGTACATTTCTAAACCATTTCAAGCAGCTGTTGCAGTTTTACAACTGAGGGCCTCTATGGGCTAGTCTTCTGCTGTTGTAGGCCATTCACTTTCGAGGTTCTATACAGTATGTTGTGCATTCTGATATGCTTTTCTGCTCACTACAGTAATAAATAGCTTGAGTTACTATAGACATTCTGTCAATTCTAATAAGTCTGGTTAGTCCTCAATCACATCCTCAGCAGGAACAATAACATTGGTTGACTAGTGTGTAATGTAGTTGTAAAGTGGTTGTGATAACATCCACCATAAAGACAACATGTAGTCTTAATTTCATCAACGAAAATAATGACGGCAAAATATTCGACTAAGACTCAGCATGCAATATTGTTTATGAAAAAAGACAAGACTAAAATATGGTTTAAAAGAAATAAAAACTAATAAAACATCTGTCTTTATTTTCGTCAACATTTAATTTCGTCGCAATCCGCTGCGATACGGTGTTCATTCACTATGGCATGAGCAGTGACGGGATGTTACAGTCATCTTTAACCCGTCGTCATCACAGCAGTATTACTCGCACGAAAGAGAAGAGACGATATTTCTGCCCATTTTTTTATGTTGAACAAGAGAAAAAAAGCAAATGTGTAGTAATATTGCTTGGAAAAATACCACAAACCTGAAGAGACGCATCAAGGTATACCATAAAAATCTCCAGGTAGTTTTATAGCCTCTTTGTGGTAATCATGTTACCACATGTTAACATAATCATGTTGTGATGTATTTTATTTTATTTTATTTTATTTTATTTTATAGCTAAACCTGCCAAACCTAATAAGCTTAAAGTTTAGCAAATGATTGTGACCCATAGGAGCTATCATTACAACAGTCCAAGTGTGTAAATTCATTAAAAAAAAAAAAAAAAAAAAAAAAGAGTTTCAAAACACTGTATTGTCCATACAGTACTGCTCCTATTGTTTTGTAGTTAAGAAAGAGTATTGGACATGCATCAGTTGTTGGGATGGTTAAAAATAAATATAATTAGCTGAAAACATCAAATGAAAAAATACACTTTAAATGTTAAGATAATTATTTTGTGAAAAACCTGGTTTTTGGCTTGGTTTTGGCTAGACTAGATTGACTTTAGGCTTAATTAATCATAATCTTATTGCTAAAATGTTTCGTTTTCATTGATTAAACTAAAATACTTGCAGGTTCCTCTGACTAAAACTGCACTAAAATGTCCAGACGTTTAGTCGAATAAAACTTGACTAAACAAAAATAGGATAATATTGATTAAATATGAGAAAAACTAACAGGGACATTTATTCCGGGACTAAGACTAAAATTGAAAATAGCTGACAAAATTACCACTACATCGGAGATTGGAATGGAAACATCAACTTTCTGCACAAAGCATGTTTATCTCATGTCATGCAACTCTTAGTTTTGTATTGTATCACTTGGTTTGTTACATCTCAGTTTAGTTTTCTTTCGGAAATATTACTATGAACGGCATCTTAGCTCTCATGGTGTTTACACCGTGTCCAAACTGCATCACATCCAGTTTTACAGAACAGATCTCATATTTTTCGCATATTTTAATTTTATGAGAAAATTCTTCCCAAATTTTTATTCTGTTACCTGATATTTTTTGTGGTGTTCAATGATGTGTATATTCATATTTAGTAGAATCAACAGCATGCTCTTCAATGAACCAGGGGTCATTGAAGAGATCAGAGTTCAAATCCCACCCAGGTTGATGGTTTGATCTTGTTGGTCAAAGCTGGCCACATTAGAAAGGCGCTAGAACACCCAGTGCACCACAGACCACCGTTCAAGCGGCCGTGCAGGCAAATCGATCCAGCTTAAAAACTCCCCAGACCTCATGGGATACGCAGGACAAACAAGTGCGATCATCCACAGCACCCAAAGGATACGCTGTCAACGTTGTGCCGTGCAGAGCCATGCCACCAGAGGCACAAGGGGAACCTGAAACCTACTGTAGGTGGTTTTAATAGTAATGGTTTCAATGAGAGAATATAATGTGTTTTTTCCTTTCTTATATAACAACAATATGATGTATAGTGCATTTGTGTGAACAGGAAGTTCTTCATAGCTTTAATATGAAGTCTGTTTTTTAGACTAAAGTATTAACTGTCCACTAATGGAGATTTGAGTGCAAAAATTATCACAGTTGCAGTCCGAAAGCTGTTAAGGCAGATGTAGTCCTAAGCCATTGTGGCAAAACATTACATATTATTTGCAGTCCCAAGCCATCTCCATGTTTTCTGAAGCCCCTTTCAGGCACATTTCATTTTGCACTTATTTCCATTAATTTTGATGACACCTGAATTTATTGGCTTCTTGTCTGAATAAGCAGACTAGTCACTTTTCCATAAAGTCATGATGACAATCTTACAAGAGCAAACCTAGTAACCATTATGAATGTGGATGGGTGCTTTTAAAATGCAGAAAAATATATCTCTACGATGATATTGAAACAAAGTGCATGCAAATATAATTGATATCACATGGGCTGTTTATGTATTAAAGGGGGAGTATTTTCAGCTCTGCCTAAGCAAGATTTTGTCAGTGTGATCTGGAAACGCTGGCTGCAACTTCATTGCAAGACATCACTTGGAAGCCGTCGGTGTTACAATGAAAAAAAATATTTTTGTTGGAGAGGAAGTAATTTCTTTAACAGGTAGATGAATCTATCAATGTAATGTATCCAGTGTCTGTACGTGGCTTATACAATCATGTGATCTTAACGCTGTCTGGATGGGACCATGCTGAGCAATACTGACAAGAACAGATATTGGGCAACTGGATAGATTGACTAGTGTGCGTGTGTGCGTGTGTGCGTGTGTGTGTGTGTGTGTGTGTGTGTGTGTGTGTGTGTGTGTGTGTGTGTGTGTGAGAGAGAGAGAGAGAGAGATAAGGTGTGTTTCATGTCGCAATAATGGTTAAGAAACACTATGCTTTTTATCTTAGACAAAATATTTAAATGACCTTGACTAAACATATACTGTATATATTTCCAGCCTAGACCTAAACAGCGAGACTGTGTCTGATCCCCAAATACCAATTGCAAGTATGTTCCATAACTCATTGGGCATTGTATGAGAAGGCACTGCCTCCTGCTGTATCCTTCATTATTTAAGGTACCTACAAATAGCCTGCAGCTTTTGATCACAGTAGGCAGGTTAAATAATAAAATATCAGAACCTTGCTCAGGTGCTGCAGCATGAGTCCATTAAGTTCTTTATAGTGCAATACTAGTATTTTATAGTCTGTGTAAAATCTAGTTATTCATCTACTGCAATATACAGACAGCAAGGCATTTTAATTATTCAAGCTATAGGTTTAAAAAAGAGTTCCAAGTTTTTCCGCATTAGGCTGTGATATTTCTTATCTTAACAACATTTCTCATATGAAAGAAGATAATGCTGGTAATATTAAACACAGAACTTTGATTGAAAGATTGGAGTCTATAATCCATTCAAGGTAGTTTACTGCTGCACATGATGAAACAGAAAGGTCCATCCGGAGTTACTGTGTAATCAGAACTCAGAGCTGCATGTGGCCCTAGTACCAGTACTTCTCTCTTATCTCAGGATTAAGAATTTATTTAATTTAGCAAGCAGAGTCTAATGTATTTTAAATATTTCTCAACTTTATTAGGATAGTGTCTCTCATATGGTTTTGCAGAAACATAAAGCTTTTCAACTCCATCATGGAGTTTGGATATATATAAAAAATAATAATTAAAAAAAAAAAAAACAGTTGGCCTAGAACAGAATGTAACAACTTTCAGGTTTGGGGAAATGAAGGGAGACAGGCATGAAATAACACACAGTTTATATATGCAGTTGATTTATTTTGTTCTCATTTCAAAATGAGCCACTTTTTAGTGCTTTCCTTTCCTCTCTCATATATACATATGCACATGCACAAACTTTCTTCTATGTGTGTAGGTCTTGCCTCTGGCTTCTGTGCTCTCTCCCCCTGACAACACAAAAAGAACTTCAATCAATAAAAACTCTAATAGGCCATGGGTGGAAATCATTAAGTTACCTGCTCGTTTCACCTGCCTCTCTCCGTCTGCAGGCTATGCTCAGCCACGCCCCTGCTGCCACATATTCACACTGCCCAGCTTAGGCACATTCCCAGCAAGAAAGGAAATACACCACAACCATCTGTACCCCCAACCTGTGGACCAGATCCAACTTGAATGACTGAAGTGTGTCAATTACGAGAGTGATCCAGTGCCCCAGTAGGTAGTACTGTAGAGCAAAGACAACCCACTTAATGGTTAGGCACTCCTTCTAAGTGGTGCTGCACTTTTTCTCCCTCACAGGGAGAAAAGTAAACCACCAGATGCTCCCTTTTCCACCTGGGACAAAATGGCCCCCAGCCACCAGCTCTCTGTATGTGTGGCACTCTCAGGACGAAAGGAAGAGTGTAACAATGGGCCCCCCTCAAAACCACTTTTACCTAATTAAATCCCATTTGCACAACTCTGTCCACTGGAATGGCTCTGGTGCCCCTGTTTTAGTGAAGTCAGTCAGCAGGCTGGTGATGTCTGACTAAAATATGTATAATAATCTTCCAGTCCCAGGAACTGCTTTACTTACCCCTTTTTGGTCTTAGATCTTGAGCAGACTGCAGTCACTGAAGTGTTTTAAATTTAAGGATGCACCTGCCCAGTACCCATGTGGACTTCCAGATACCAGGCAGTATACTTTTTCGGATTCATCATGAACCCCTGCCTCAGCAGCCTCAAGACACCCCTCAGGTGTTCCATGTGCCACTGCCAATCCTAATTAACATGTTTATTTCATCTAGACTAGCAGCAGTGTAAGTGGCCTGCAGATGTAGGTTTCTGTTCATTAGATGCTAAAATGCTGCGGAGGGGCACTGAACATACCAAACGGAAATGTCACAAATGGGTCTAATCCAAACAATGTGGATTTTTTGTTTCCACCATGTTGAGCCTTGCGTTCCACCTGGCTGCATATAGCCACACCTGGTGGATTCTCAATGTGGTCCTCAGTGAGGTCAAAACATTAGAAAATTTTGAAAATTCCTTCCCAATGTAGTAACCTTTGTGACCGTGATAGGAGATCTTCACATGAACTGGGCCATGCTTTTTAGACTTACCACTGGCCCCAGCTCTGCCCTCTCTGGAACTACCATTTTCAAAAACACTGTGACCACCTACTTCTTTTCTCTTAGCCGAGTGCCCTGTTTTACAGCAGAGATTGACGTTTGAATTTCATCGTTGCTTGAAGAAGGTGCCTCCTTTTCAATTCCCTGATGATGTTAAAGATGCCATACAGCATGTGCCTGTATAGCTGTTCAAATGGGGAAAACCCCATGGAGGCTTGCAGAACCTCACATATTGCAAACAACAGAAGCACAAGCTATTTATCCCACTCCTGAGTGGCATTGAGAAGAAACTTACATTTTCAACATTTGATTAAATCATTCAACCAGACCATCCATTTGTGGTTGGTAAATGATGGTAAGAATAGGATTAATGGCCAACCATTTATATAGTTTGTGCAGTGTGCATGACTTAAAAGCTGTGCCTTGATCAGTCAGAATCTCTTTTGGGATTCCAACTCAGGAAGAGTGTTTCTGCAACCCTGATTGCTAAAATGGTGTGCAAAGGTACTGCTTCCTAGTATCACATTTCATAGTCCACTAGAGCTAACACAAAGTGATGCTCACATGCAGTTCTCTCTAATAGTCCAACAAGGTCTATGCAGATTTTTTCAAAGCAGACCTCAAGTACAGTTTTTTCAATTTGTTCAACTGGCCCTTTTAGGGCCGACAGTGGATGTCTCTGTTGACATTTGCAACATGACGCACACATTGTCACGAATGCTTGGCCAATAGAATTGGGCCAAGATTAAACCCCCTTGTTTACTTACAGTTACAGGTACATTGCTGTTCGATCAGCAGAGGCTTGCGGCATGTCAAAAATCCTGATTGGGTCAGTGTTTCCATTTTGCTGGGGGCACGTTGATCCTGAAAATCTTTTGTGTCCCTGCCATGCTGGCAAGCCTGCCTGGGCTTTACCATAGGGTGCATGGAATGTTATCTGTGGTGAGAGTGAGGGTAAGTGGTACCCTCATCAGGGGAGAGAAAAAAGGTTACTGGTTGGTGAATGGGGAAGGCAAACAATGCATTTAGAGAGCTGGTTTCAGGAAAGTTTTGAGGGGTGGGGATGTGGAACTAGAAGGGCAGAAACGAAAGAATGGGGAAGAGAGAAAGATTGTTGAGGTGTTTTGCCTGCTTCCAGATATCCCGCCGGATGGTCCTCAGCAAGTCACATTGCATCTGCCAGCAGCACCAGATGGTGACTCATGAACCTGCAAAGCCATCTCCTGCAGCAGTCTGTTCGTTTAACTGCTCCAGTGCTACCAAGTCGATGATCTCATCAGCATGATGTTCTTCTGCTGTCTCAAAGCTCCTAAGTGAAAGCCAACAAGTAGAAACGTTGGCATTTTTGATCTGGGGTTTAACCCACCCATTACAGGATTGTCTTCCTTGCACTGGGGTACTCCAGCATACTTGCTGAAGATGGGCTCCCCACTGTGACTTGGGCCAATCCCATGCTATAGCGTTCTCATACAGGTCAAGGAAGGCCTTGTGGTCATTGTGTGGGACCTCATCTTGGTCAGTGTGATGTGGGATGTCGGTGAAAAGACTGAGGAGCTCCTGGTGCTGAGTGTAAGGGCAGGGAGCTGGTAAGGAGTTGGACGGGTTTAGCTTTGGCAAAGGGTGAGGTTTCAGCACCAGTGTAGCACACGCATCACTGTGTCTGCAGGCAATGCTCAATTGCACCCCCACCGCCACATAGAATCTTGCAGAACACCAAACTTTACCTTCGTATCTATAGAGAAGTTACCATTTTTACCTACAAACAGATACCAATCAAATGAGACCCAAGCCAGGAAAGGACTGTTCTCATACCGCAAACGACATTTTCTAATCTATCAAAGACATTAGTATGTTGACAGGTGTTAAATGCTGCTCTAAGGTTAAAAAGCACAAACACGGAGATAAAAAAACCTGATAGTTCTAAGTTATTTACCACTTCAAACTGTGCTATGAGGCCTAATTCCTGCCTGATACATTTCTTGAATGTTATTGTATGTAAGTATGAACAGAACTTTTTAACACAAAAAGCCCCATTTTGTGCTAAAGATTTTCTAGGATTTTGGAAATAACATTCAGTCACCTAACCAGGTTCTGTGGAGGAGACAGTGGTCAAATCATAATTGACATTATTAACAAAACTGGTCAGAAGCTGGTCAATGTGTGTTTCACATGGGTAGCATGACAAGCTTCATATATTATGACCATGACATAAGATAATGATCTCAGATGGCTTAAGATAGCTTCGTACTGTTGAAATGTGGCCATGTTTTCTATCTTTAATCTATCTTTAATTATATTGTTATCATAAATATTTGCATCACTGTGAGGCTGATATAACTCCCAGGAGAACTCAACTTCATTAATGGTACATATTCATTTAGTGAAACCCATGTTTCTATTAAACACAGTGCATTAAATTCCAGATCAGTAATAGTTTCATTAACAATAAGTGCTATACATACAGTATTAAATCTAATACTTTCAGATTCAGAATAAGAGATGCTGGCTGTGCATTTAGTATGATGCAATTCTTTCTTAATTATCATTGCCAGTGTCAGGAGACAGTGTACAGTGTAAAGAGCAAAAATGGACAGCTAACTTAATTTGTGAAGACAGGTTATGGATTGATGATTTCTTTTGCAAAGAAAGGTGGCAGATAGATGATTGTGAGTGCACAGTAGGTGGGTCAGGAAACTACAATGGTCGGTAAAACTTGTCTGGAAGTTCAGGAAGCTACAACGGTATCTGGAAAATCTAGACTCATCTTCTCATCTCAGCAGAGAGCAATTTTACATCCTTAGCCTAAACTGGTGGTGGCACTTAGGGTAGGAGGCTCTGAATGTTCTTTCATTACCCAGTTCTCTGCTTATTTATGAGATTCGGTGTTAAGGTACTGTAGCATAAACATAACCTCCTTTTTCATTAAATGGTGTGAGCTAGATATTGAAAATCTGACTCAAAGTGAAAAGTAAATCCTTCTGGACAGTCCTCCTGTCAATCCTACTTTCATAACATGCATGTCAGACAAGTGTCCATAGAAGAGCAAGCTTTGTGATTTTGAGGGGGCACAGCTTGCATAACAGTTGCTCCAATTGCTCCAACATTTCCCATCATTAGCCCATGAAATTCCCTCTCTCTCTCTCTCTCACACACTGTGCCACTGCATCCATAAAAGAGTTTTCTGTATTGTTTTGGTGAATGAAGCAGGATTTATGTGTGGGTGCTTGGCGTTTTTTTGAAGGACAAAAAAGAGACATTGTTAGAGTCAGTTGCTGGGGTCATTAAATAGAAAGCCATAAACAACATAATTAACAAAACATAAAGTCAAGCAGGCAAGGGCCAAAACCAGAAATTAATGCAGAGCCTGGACTCAGAAACAAAGTGAATCAGGGCTCAGACTTACTGACATTAAATATAATAGCAACGAATGGTACTCAGGGACTTAGTTCTGTGGACTAATGGGACATATGAACGGTTCAAAGTCATAGCAAGTATACATAGAAAAAGTCAGCAAGGGCTACCACAAAACAGGTAAATACACTTAGGCAACAAGTAAATAACAGATAGGAGAATAGAGGATCAAGACAGAATCCCAAACAAATATAAGAGATTGTCAGAATGGATACTATGATGCAAAGAGGAATCAGTAAATGTGTTGCTGCTGGTGTGAACAAACATTACATGATACTATAAATGTGTCTAAAATAGATAAAAAGAAATTAAAAACGGCATAAAATCTTGTGCAATAATAAGCTTCAGGTTTTTGACATAATCAGGAATAACCCGAAAATAAAAACACTTGATAACAACAAGTGACCAACAGTACCGGGGGCCTGGAGGTCCATTAAAAATGGGTATTATGAAACCTGGGCGAAAGCATGAGCAAGGGTGAGGGGTGAAGTTCTCCACATTGCCAGCAGGAGCATCAAAGTAATCTGGGCCGCAAACAGGGGTGGTGGGGAAGCTACGGTGGCTAAGTGGTTAGTCGCCTTGCACCTTCAGGTTCCGGGTTCGATTTCCGCCTCCCTCGTCTGTGGGTATGCAGTTTGCATGTTCTCCCTGTGCTAGATGGGTTTTCTCCCACTGTCCAAAGACAGTATGCAGATTAGCCCCGTAGTGTGTAGTGTTTGTGTGATGAATTGGCACCCTGTCCAGGGTGTACCCTGCCTCGTGTCCTGAGTCTCTTGGTATAGACTCCACCCTGTATAAAGGATAAAGTGGTATAAACGGTGAGTGGGTTACATGTGCAAATTGACTTTTGTCAGGCAAATGTTTGTGTACACAGTTGATGTTGTACACAACCAACCACACCCATGGCTATGCTCGTGCTCGTGTCCATACTTATGCCACAAATAGTTTAAAAATAATATTACATTTATAGCAGATGCCAAAATTCACTTGAAGATTATTATTACATTACGATTCAATTAAAATACTGAATTTTGAAAACAATATTGGACCTGTGTTTCATTTGCTCATCCTAGGGTATGATATCATTGCCTTGTATACCCTCTAATAATTTTAGATGTTCTGCTTTCACTCATGCTGGCGACTGACAGTTAATGCGATTAACGATTGTTGGAACACTGTGATGTGGATTGATAAATACATTTAAACAACCTAGTAGCGTTAAGTTCTATATCATCACTCGAGGAATGCCTCTCATCCAGTCAGGCTACTTAATCTGAACTAACTGTTGTATAATAAATTATATGCTGTATAATGGACAGGGCAGCACGGTGGCGTAGTGGTTGCAATGTGGCCTCGCATCTCCAACGGGCTGAGGGTTTGATTCCTGAGTCTGTGTTAGTGTGTAGTTTGCGTGTTCTCCCCGTGCTTGGTGGGTTTCCTCTGGATACACTGGCTTCCTCCCACAATCCAAAGACATGCAGATTAGGTTTCCCAAATTTCCTGTAGTCAGTTTGTGTGCATGTGTGCCCTGCAATCGACTGGCACCCTGTCCAGAGTGTACCATGCTCCAAGTTTTTTAGGATAGGCTCCAAGCCCCAGCTACCTTGTACATATTATGTAGCGGTATAGAAGATTAATTAATGAATTAATGAAGTAATTAATAGAAAAAATGTATAATAGACGGAAAAGGTTTCCCCAGCATGTGCATATGGTGTAATTGTGTGTCTACATTGTGCCCTGTGATGGAGTGTCTGACTCCCATCAAGGGTGTATTAATACTGTACCTGTATGTACCCAGCATGCACTAGATAGTCTCCACCATGGCCCTGACTGTGGTAATGTTGTTCTTAATGACAAATGAACTACCTGCACAATACGGTTTCCTCCCACTGTCCGACTTGTCAAATAGGCTAACTGGCATTCCAGAATTGCCCATTGTGTGTGTGCGTGTGTAATCATGTACATTTAGGCATTTGGCAGACGACCCTTATCCAGAGCAACATATTATCTCATTATGCATCTGAGGGCCTTGCTCAAGGGCCCATCAGGGAAAACTTGGTCGTTGTTTGATTTGAACCTGAGACCTTCTGAACCGCAGTCTATTGACTTAACCATTGTGCTACCCCTTGACCCCTGGTGTGTGTGCGTGTGTGTGAGAGAGATGGATTGGCACCCTGTCCAGGGTGGACCACGGCTCGTGCACTCCTGGGATAGAACCCAGGCCTTCCGCGACCCTGTGTATAGGATAAAGCGATTTAGAAGACAATAATGTAAAGGAAATATACAAGTAGGATCAAGAAACTGAAATGCAGGTAGACATGCAGCTGACTGCATGCAATTTACTGTATATATTCATATTGCACTAAATCCAAGTACTGCTGTCCCATGCAGTTAATTGTCTTCTGCTTCCTTTTGTATATCATAACTTCCTTGCACAAGTTATTTTTCAATACCTACATGAGCTGTACAATGTGTTAAGAGCAGGGGAAAGGGAACATATTTTTTAGCACATAGTGTCATCCACACTGTGCTTTAGAACTGCTGAATATTCAGTTAATCAGTTAAATTGTGTTTATTGTTTGGAAAAGCTTATATTCATTATGGTTCATTATGCGCTTATCATACTTTTTACTGTATATGGTCAGTTTGATGTTGTGAGGTGAATGGGCAGATCATAAAAAAAAAAAAACCTATACTGTATTTTTCAGTCATTTTGTTTTAAATAAATCTGTTTCTATAGCAACAGTAAGCAGATGTTTTTTTTTTGAGTATGAGAGGGAGCGAGATGGGTAAAAGTAGGGGAGCGAGGCAGAGACGGTTGCCATAGTAATGCAGCAGAGGAGGCGGATTGGGTGGAATCATACAGAAATGTAGGACTCGTCTAAAGTGGGGGTAGCATGAGGTAAAAAGGAACTGTGAAAAGTGGGGTGCTGAAGTACTCGACATTTCCAGAATCAGGCTGTTATTAATGCCTCAAATAGGGCTGTAATGCATTTTATACTACAACGATAACTGGTGATTTGTTTTCTAGCATGGCTTTAGCCAGCTGTGTCCAGCTCATCTTGGTTATATTTTTTATATAGCTAAACTGTTACTTCTGCAAATCTCTCTTCATCGATTGAACCGCTCTAAATGACACTGATGTAAAGGCTAGTTACGTCTGCAGCTTAACATTTCTGCTGAGTTTAGTGTCTTTCAAGATACATCAGGAGCAGATTGCGATCCGACTGGGTTGTAAATGTAAGGTGTTACAGTTGCACGGAATTCCTAGGTTGGTGCGTGAACGAGTGTTAGGATTGATAAGCTCTAGGAAAGGTTGATATCTTCTCACACAGATCGGTTTTAATTGTAATGCATTCTAGAAATTTGGGGATGTAGAGCCCGAAACGATCCTGACCCTTGTCAGTAGAAAACCTTTATGGCACTAAATCAAGAATGTATTGTAGAAGAATGTATCTTTTCCTGATTTCAACCCTTAGATTGATTGATCAAAGTAAATCAGGAAGGGGGTTAAAGGATCATAAAGGGTGGGGTTCCAATACTTATGTACTTAGGTTGGTTACCGTTACTTACTGTAATTGCAGATCTTAGTACCTTGTTAATTTGCTTTTTTTTAAAACACCTGAATTGCATAAAGATCTCCCAAAAAATTTTATTTTTGGAATTGTACTGTTTAGAGTAAACCATGTTTAACCTTTTGAAACCTCCTTAAAGAGAATAGTAGCACTTGCAACTCACACACACAAGTATTAGATTTGTAAAGGCTGCAGCGCTGTTTGGAAAAATAGGTGTGTGTGTGAGAGAGAGAGAGAGAGAGAGGGGGGGAGAGACAGAGGGGGTAATGGACAATATTGTGATAAGTAGATGGGAGAAGAAAGAGGATAAAGTGAAAGTGAGAGAGTGAGAGAAATGGGGTAAGAGGGAAATAAAGAGGTGTATGATAATGAGAGATACGAGTTGCCTCTGTCTTAATGTGCCTTTTGTGTTTTTTAGCCCCGACACTCTGCCTCTCATGATCCCTCTTTTTAGTTACCATGGTGATGGCATGGTTCCTCTCTCTTTCTTTCTCTCTCGGCTTGCTTTCTTGTTCACTCATTTCTGTGTTACCATGGCGATAGCTCTCCGCCATGCTACCTGCTTGCTCCTTCTTTGTATTGCGATGAATGTATTTGTGTGTGTCCACACCTCTATCTGAAGAGGCTGTCTGATTGCATCTGTGTATGCGTTTCTGCTGTCTCTCTTCACGTGTCTGTCTCTTTCATTCGCTCTCATTTTATTTCTTTGTCAGCTTTTGTCCGCACACACACACACACACACACACACACACACACACACACACACACACACACACACACACACAGATCACTTAATTACGTATCTAATATCTAATCAGCCATCACATGGCAGCAACTCAATACATTTAGGACCGTGGACACGGTAAAGATGATCTGCTGAAGTTCAAGCATAGCATCAGCCTGGGGAACAAAGGTGATTTAAGTGACTTTGAATGTGGTATGGTTGTTGGTGCCAGATGGGCTGGCCCGAGTAGTTCCAAAACTGCTGATCTACTGGGATTTTTCATGTACATTCATCTCTAGGGTTTACAGAGAATGGTCTGAAAAGGAGAATATATACAATGAGCAGCAGATGTCTGGGTGAAAATGCCTGGTTGATTCCGGAGGTCAGAGGACAAAGGCCAGTCAGGTTCAAGGCAACAGTAACTCAAATAAAATCTCATTACAACCATAAACAACATGAAAGCATGGATCCATCCTGCCTTGTGTCAAAGGTTTAAGCTGATGGCGGTTGCTGTAATGGTATGGGGATATTCTCTTGGCATATTTTGGGCCCCTTAGTACCTCAGTATTGTTGCTGACCATGTTACAAGTCTATGACTACAGTGACCACAGTCTGATGGCTGTCATCTCAAACTGGTTTCTTGACACGCGCACACACACACACACACACACACACACACACACACACACACACACACACACATACACACACACACACAGTATTCATTATTGTTATATATATTAGCGTTTCCCACAGGTCTGAAATATACTTATGGTGGTAGCCCTCAGAATATATCTGGTATATACTGTACAGACATATATAAACCCCCGTTCCTGAAGGGCCGCAGACCCGCAGGGTTTTGTTCCAACCCTCGAGGACCTGCAGAATTTAGCTTCAACCATAATTAAAAACACTAAGGCTTAAGGCTTATTTGAAAACTACATGGCATAAATGTTGGAGCAGGGTTGGAACAAAACCCTGCGGGTCTGCGGCCCTTCAGGAACGGAGTTTGACAACCCATATACACACTCACCTAAGGGATTATTAGGAACACATGCTCAATTTCTCATTAATGCAATTATCTAATCAACCAATCACATGGCAGTTGCTTCAATGCATTTAAGGGTGTGGTCCTGGTCAAGACAATCTCCTGAACTTCAAACTGAATGTCAGAATGGGAAAGAAAGTTGATTTAAGCAATTTTGAGCGTGGCATGGTTGTTGGTGGCAGACGGGCCGGTCTGAGTATTTCACAATCTGCTCAGTTACTGGGATTTTCACGCACAACCATTTCTAGTGTTTACAAAGAATGGTGTGAAAAGGGAAAAACATCCAGTATGCGGCAGTCCTGTGGGCGAAAATGCCTTGTTGATGCTAGAGGTCAGAGGAGAATGGGCTGACTGATTCAAGCTGATAGAAGAGCAACATTGACTGAAATAACCACTCGTTACAACTGAGGTATGCAGCAAAGCATTTGTGAAGCCACAACACGCACAACCTTGAGGCGGATGGGCTACAACAGCAGAAGACCCCACCGGGTACCACTCATCTCCACTACAAATAGGAAAAATAGGCTACAATTTGCACAAGCTCACCAAAATTGGACAGACTGGAAAAATGTTGCCTGGTCTGATGAGTCTCGATTTCTGTTGAGACATTCAAATGGTAGAGTCAGAATTAGGCGTAAACAGAATGAGAACATGGATCCATCATGCCTTGTTACCACTGTGCAGGCTGGTGGTGGTGGTGGTGTAATGGTGTGGGGGATCTTTTCTTGGCACACTTTAGGCCCCTTAGTGCCAATTGGGCATCGTTTAAGTGCCACGGCCTACCTGAGCATTGTTTCTGACCATGTCCATCCCTTTATGACCACCATGTACCCATCCTCTGATGGCTACTTCCAGCAGGATAATGCACCATGTCGCAAAGCTCGAATCTTTTCAAATTGGTTTCTTGAACATGACAATGAGTTCACTGTACTAAAATGGCCCCCACAGTCACCAGATCTCAACCCAATAGAGCATCTTTGGGATGTGGTGGAACGGGAGCTTCGTGCCCTGGATGTGCATCCCACAAATCTCCATCAACTGCAAGATGCTATCCTATCAATATGGGCCAACGTTTCTAAAGAATGCTTGCAGCACCTTGTTGAATCAATTCCACGCAGAATTAAGGCAGTTCTGAAGGCGAAAGGGGGTCAAACACTGTATTAGTATGGTGTTCCTAATAATCCTTTAGGTGAGTGTATATACACAGTTTATAGGATTGTGCAGTACAGAGTGACATGACTTTTTCTTTAGCAAAACCTAGGAAATATGATGAACTGAATTTAATGTAATTTTAACCAACTAGTGTATATAAACAAGTCTTATAAATTAGGTCGTATAGGCAAAGATCATTTAGTAATTTTTTTATGATTGTTTTTTGATTGTTTCTGTAACATAACAATAATAATAATATGCATATTTTTAGTTCTGCATTTTTGCGATATCATTTCCATATTCCAGACGAGGTACAATTTACACTTTTTAAAAGTAATGACAACTTTGGTTTCATATGACATATCAGAAAACCCAAATGCACAGTGTGATGTCTGAAGTCTCACACTGGCAGGACGTCCGTATAAGCCGATTCGTGTTGCTTTAGTTTTAAGACCTAATCCTTTTGGGTTTTTTTGAAGAGCCTGTTCACTGTGCAGAACTGTGTTTCTCTGCAGAGCCTGTGTGACCGTCACTACGGCCTTTATAACCATTTTATGGCAGCCGACATCCACTGCACTTACTGTGTCTCAGTACACCATGCTCGCGCTACCGCTCCTGTGCCTGTTCATTCTGCTAGCGCGACCACGGGCTGTCCGCTACTAGTTAATCAATTGCAGATGGACAGATTGTTAAAAAAGGATTGGCAAATATATTTGGACGGCCGTCAATATACTTGGGCGGCCTGCCGATGTATACTCTGTGTGGGAAACACTGTGTATATAAACGTGTTAAATAGTAACACCTTTTTTTTTTCTTTTTTAACATAAATGAATCATACAGTATGATTAAAGTTGACACTATCGGCTTCCCATAATAACTGCGCAGTTACCCGGCTGTGTGATAACGGCAGATAATAAGATGACTTGAGGAGACATCACCAGGTGTTTTATGATAAAAAACTTGGATAAAAAGTTGTGCGCTCGAGCTACATTCAAGGGATCTATTTTTATAAGAAATAGAGTAAATCTATTAAATGGGAGTGGTGGCTCAGGTGTCTAAGACTCTAGTTTATTTCTTTCAAGATCTGAGAGTTTTAGCATTAAAATCAAATAAAATCAGTGGATTTGATACTCTCAGCCCCTGCATGCAGTGCTCGTCCCATTCACAAGATTTAAATATTAAATTTGTTACCATGGTGGTGTAGTGGTTAGCACTGTTGCCTTGAACCTCCAGGGTCCGGGTTCTATTCCCGTCTCTGTTTGCATGGAGTTTGCATGTTCTCCCCGTGCTTGGTGGGTTTCCTCCGGGTACTCCGGTTTTCTCCCACAGTCCAAAGACATGTAGGTTAGGCTAATTGCCGTTCCCAAATTGCCCGTAGTATGTGTGAGAGTCAGTGTATGTGTCTGTGCCCTGAGATGGATTGGCACCCTGTCCAGGGTGTACCCTGCCTCATGCCCTAAGCCTCCTGGGATAGGCTCCAGGACCCCCGCGACCCTAAATACTGGATAAAGCGATGAGTTTAAAGCTTTATGTTTAAAGTTGTTGCTGCTTCTGTTGAGGAGTCATCACAGCAGACCAACTGGTCCGCACAACAATTCGGCACAAGTTTTATGCCGGACGCCCCTCCTGACGCAACCCTCCTGTTTTTATCCGGGCTTAGGACCAGCTCCGCATCTAGTGGCTGGGGTTTGGGAAGTGGCTGGGAATCAAACCAGGGCCTTCCGCGTGGTAGCCACTGAGCCAGTAATGCCCCTAATAGATATGTTTAAAGTAAAGTTTATATATTAGGACTTATAAATACAAAATAATCACTGAACAAGGTTGGGAAAAGAATGACAAATGTTGAATCCTGATTATGGTTTAGCAAGCCTTGGTGGGTCTCATGTGCTGCTACAGCCACAGTATCCAGTCTTTAGGTAGTATTAGCTAATGTATACTGACGTTGCTTAAGGGGGGGACTCGGTGTGAACTTACTTATTGTGGTTGTAAATAGATACATTCTGATATTAGGAAAAGTGTTTAAACACCTAGTCTAATTGACATGAATAGTATTTAGTTTAGTGGGAGACGCTATGTGATCAAACCTTTTTTACAATCACACACAAAATTGTTAACTCTTTTGTTAATTTTTAATACATTTTGTGTTTTAATGACTATGACAGTTGGTTAGATCAAAGCTGGATGATTAAAAAATTACTGATGCCATTCTGTGCTTTGTTGTTCTACATACTGTAGAACCTTTATACTGTACAGTTTCCCTGATTGTTAGCTAAAGGATCCTTAAGGATTTTGCGTTTACTGTTGTTTTTATATTTCTGGAAATCCAGCATAATTGACACTATTGACTATGTATCTCTTTGTTATCATAGTAAAGAGCATATCTATACAGTATGTTATTTTCGAGCACGAGCAGCTACTGTAGGTTCTTTCTTTGTCTGGGTATCAGCAGCGTGTCAGAACAGAACTTGGGGACATAAATGGCTAGACACGTCAGTGAAAATGAAGTAGCAGGGTAGTGTTTGCCGTCTGCTACAAGAAATCACTGTGTTGTATTAATGAAATTATAAGTGATTGTTGCTTGCAGCACTTATTTATTATAAAATATACACATATTTAGTTTTCAAATTATTCTATGTTCTAGAAGGAATCCCAATCACAACTCGTACATAAATATTCATAGCTAACTTTATATTACCCAGATTTCATTTTTACTCATAGTTTAAAATTGGATGTTTGTCTCTGAACGGACGAGTTGTATTTGCGTAACCTGATCCGTGTCTGGAGTCAGTGAATCTGTTATCAAGACTGAGATTTGCACCTTTCTTCTTCATGAAATGTTTATATCAGTGAATCTTTCTTTCACGTCCAAGATTTGCTCTTCTCAGGTTCAGCGTGATTGTGCGAGTTGTATTTGCACCTGTGTGTATGCCAAAGATGATGCAATCAGTAAATCTTTGTCATGCCTCTAATTCACTCCTCTCTTGTTCAGCAAATCAGTTAAGCCAGTGATCAGTCCCGTTCAGTCTCATATGATCTGAGCTGGAGATTTACAGCATTTCAGTAAATGCCTTCGCTTTGGTAGTCACATTTTGAAAATGTGAGAAATAAAAACAAGTGACAGGAAAAGCAAGTTCAATGGAAAAGCGCTCATACAGAGATCATGAGTTCAGGGCTAAGAGGCAAGAGGTAAAATTGGCCGTGGCTTTCCGCGGATGAAGGAAGGTATAATCCCTCCCTCCTGTTAATCTCAGTGACACCGGACAAAAATGGATGTAAGTGTAGTTCTATGTGAAGATGATGGCATGTAACACGTCACCTCTGGGTATAAATGCAGACCTGTGAAGCAGCAAGCTGTGCCTCAGAGAAACCCCACCGTAAACGTCTTTATAGATTATTATTTGCACTCATTCATGTACAGGTATGCCATGTTTCAGGCTATGATACTAATTTGAATCCTTTTAATGTTTATTGTCTCTAGAAACTGTTGACTCCTGATTAGTTTGATACACTAGTAGGGTAGTGTATTAGTGGTACACCCTGGATGGGGTGCCAGTTCATCGCAGGGTGCACACACACACACACACACACACACACACTCCTCACACCCTACAGGCAATTTTGGGAACGCCAATCAGCCTGGCTTTGGACTGTGGGAGGAAACCCACAAAGCACGGGGAGAACATGCAAACTCCATTTGCACACCCAAAGTGGGAATCGAACCTGGACCCTAGAGGGGCAAGGCGCCAGTGCTAACCACTAAGCCACCTAGTGGCTATTTTAAGCTATTTCATGTCCTTGTTATCACTTGTATCACAGTGGGCCTCATGCAGAAACATTCTCTTAAATTTCTTACATTGGAGGCGCATAGGGTTAGCACAGGTAATGCCCCTTAACACCATATAAGGGCAGATAGATGTTGTGCCTTTGGCAGATGTGGCAAAAAAAATTGGAGAGATGCTACTAGAGAACGGTGGTGAAAAGGAGAAGTAAAAGAAGAACTACAGCAGTAGAAAGTACTAAGTACTTTGAAATAAGATTTTGGGGGGGATTTTTTTTTTCAGTAAGAGTTGAACTGGATAGTAGATTTCGTAGTTTGAGTTGCAGGACTTTCGGCTGCTCCCATCGAGGGGTCGCCACAGCGGACCCTCCAATCCGCACACAACTTGGCACAGGTTTTACATCGGGCGCCCTTCATGACGCAGCCCTCCCATTTTGTCCGGGCTTGGGAAAGCACTGCATCCAGTGGCTGGGGTTTGGCCATTGGGTGGAAATTGAATCCGAGCCTTGGGTTATATGTTTCAGAGTGCTCGTGGTAATCCAAAACGCCTCAGCACCCATTCATCCGTCTAATCAGATCTTTGCAATCTCTAAAAACATGCTCTCTGCATAAGCCATGGATGACCAGTGCATACGGTATAACAGCTGATGCGTTCAGTTAGAGACTGAACGCATCAAGGGTTTCTATTGACTTCATTGGAACCAATTGATCAATCATATCTCTTTAGCCCAAAAATAAATGATGCAATCATTATCACAAATAACACAATCACAATCGCGATTCCTGCATACTGCATTCGCTTGTTCACTTATTTACTTGGCAACCGATCCTAGATGCTATATTAGTCACACTAACAAATCAACCAAACAAAACATTTTAAAATGTTTAAATTTATCGATCAGACTAGAGATGATTCAATCATACAACTCAAACGCTTCTCTCATCTCGCAGTCACTCCCGAGGCAGACCTAAACTGACCGGAGTAGTATGCCATTTTTTTTTGTGCCAAAAACCTGAGGGAAATATATGAGGGAGTTTCGCGTTTGTTTTATGTTCCAAATTATGTTCCGTATTTATTCTCTCTTAAACTCCTTTTTTTACTAGCACATGCTCAAACTGTATTTTTTACTTTGTGTGCACTCAGTAACACAACACTATAATATTCCGGCCAATCAGCAGCTGGAGGTAGCACAATATCAGCCAATGAGGTACCAGCACAATACCAGCCAATGAAGTGCCTTCTGCTGACCTGTTTCTGATTCTCTCCTTTTCATGGTCTCTCAATACCCTCAATGTGTTTGTGTCAAACCATCATTTTTTTCCCTAATGTTGCGTTTATCATTGCATGTGTTAGTTTATAGTGGTATTATTTTTGTCAGCAGAAGTTAATGCAAACATTACTAATACACTAATGCAAAGTTCCTTATGCTCCTGGGTCAGCAGCCTGGAAACGTACTTGGCAGCAACACAGCACATATTCAGATCACGTGTGAGGATTGGGGTTGAGCTCCTTGAAGGTCTTCCTGGTCCCTTTTCATCCTGCACTGATGTTCTGTAGGCCACTGAAAACATTACGGCATCTGCGTATACTCAATGCAGCATCGGCGTATACAAAGAATTTCACGTTCACCGTTTGTTCTTGTTGTCCATGTTGAAATCACAGATGTGGCACAGGTGCTATTTATTAGTTATTTTGTTTACTATTGTTCAAACTGTTCAACAGCTTTGAAGTTATTCACTTTAAGGGTTCTAAATAAAAGGAAAAGTGTTTTTCCCCCCTTTTTTATTTAGAAAAGAGTTGAAACACCAGTGTCGAGAGCACTTGTTTTTACTTGAGTGCAATAAATAATAATAAAAAAAGAGAGAGAGAGAGAGAGAATCGGGTGACAGAATCGCGATCGCAGTTCTCATGAATAAGAATCGTGATTCACATTTTAGCAAGAATCGTGCAGCCATAAGAAGCACTCACAGACAACGTCAAAAAGAATGCTAATTTGTATATTATTAAGATTTTTTTCACCTTTAAAACAGAGATTTTTCAGGACTGTAAGCGCTCAAAGTAAACTGAATTAAGGGTATATTTTCCCCTCCTGCCTCTCTATCTAAGGAGTTTGCTGATGGAGGGCACGAAGGAGCGCACACATAGTAAGCGAGATTTGGGGGTAATTTTCTGAGACGGCAGCTGTTGCTATGGAAACAGGACTCTCGGACTGGAAGCGGAGAGATAGAAGGAGGTATAGAAAAGTGCGTGTAGAGGCGGAAAGGGAATGAGAGATTGTGGTGAGAGAGAGAGAGAGAGAGAGAGAGCGAAAGGAATGAAGGAATATAGGGGAAACGGTAAAAAGGAGCCTTTTGTGCGGAGTAGTTCAGCACTCACACAGCTGCTCTCTGTGCATTCTATGAACTGAATCTGTCCATCTGAATTTAGATTTGTATAAGTAGTAGGGGGAGGGGAGGGGAAATACAGAAAGGCAGTACTCGAGAGAAAGAGAGACCAAAAAGTGCATATGTATTATTTTAAAGTTAGACAGTGACAGTGGTGTTGGCCAAAGAGGGTTAAAATCCAAGGCAGAGAAGTGCATGTGCCAACAGGCTATGGTGTTAAAGTTTGACAGAAAGATGGCTATACCCATATTACAAGCCATATTGTTCAATTATTATTTTGTCCTTTCATGATTGTGACTTTTATTGGAATCTAATGTGTTCTCTGAAACAGCACACATGAGCACATCAGTACATCTTTATGCACATTATCTAGTTTAAAACACATC
Source organism: Clarias fuscus (assembly GCA_030347435.1). NCBI lineage: Eukaryota > Metazoa > Chordata > Actinopteri > Siluriformes > Clariidae > Clarias > Clarias fuscus. The sequence goes on along the minus strand of CM059231.1, from coordinate 1,603,973 downwards.
ATATTAGTGCATCCAGTCATTCATTTCAAGCAGTGGATGATATTTTAACTGAAAATATGTTTGGAACTTTGCTCTCACATCACTTCAGTTGTTTTAGCAGTCATTGCTAGCACTGCTACTGTATGAAATCCCAGTGTTGCCGATCAGCAAATACCCTACCCGTGCTGAAGGAACACCACACAGGACATAAATATAAAAAAATAATAATTAAGTAGCCAGAATGGCATGCGATTAGGGAAAACAGAAAATGATAGAGATAGAATCGATCATTTATATAGAGCTGTCGAGGGGTCGCCACAGAAGACGATCCAATACGCAACTTGGCACAGGATGTACACTGGATGCCCTTCCTGATGCAACCATTCCATTTTATCCAGGGACCGGCACTGCATGTATTTTGGGTTTGGGCATTGGCTGGAAATGAAACACGGGCTTTCCTCATACCAGGCACAAAAAAAAAACGACCAGCAGAAAAAGAGCGATACATTCAAATGGAAAGTATTGGCTGAAACCAACACTGAAACTCAAAGCCTCCTGCACTGAAAACCAATTCTGAAGACCATTTTGTCATAGCACATAAAGATTAGTGCATGTGAAGCAACATGAGTGGAAAAGCTGGCAGGGTTTCACTATCAGTAACCTGAGTATAAGAAGCTGGAACAAACTTATAGTACAGACGAAGTACAGACGACAAACAATAAAGAAGTCAATACTAGAATGTCAAACAGAACGACAGGCTGGTAGAAACCAGGCAGTAAACATTAGAGCATATAATAGAGCATTAGAGAATGGCTAGATTGTCTGTGAATGGGATTCGGGATACGGTCATGCGATAGATCTGTTGACATGGTGGTGATGTCATTTACTGGGGATCATGGGAAACAATGTTTAGGCATTAGTTTTGGTATTTATTACCACTCTTTATAGTACTGTAGCAATTTATTTAATTTTTGTTGTTTTTCAAATAGAAGAACATTGATTAATGTACTATTACGTAGAAGGGGAAAAAAACCTACTCAAGGTAAATAATTACAGCAGGTGATGAAACAACTTTTTTATTTAGCTTTAATTATTTTCTCCCATTAAATGTTCAGACTCTTTTAATTCTTTAAAAATATTAACATCTTTCACACTGCATAATAATAATAATAATAATAATAATAATAATACTTAATTATATCACTTCATAATCTTTTTTTTTGCTGTGTAATTTCTCAGATTTTTTTTGTACATCATCATCTAGTCCTTCCATCCTCTACAATCTTTAGACTTCTCTCTTGTGCAGGTTGCTGTAAATGAATTACTTAACTAAAGCTATAACAAATTAAGAAATTATTCTGATGCTCATATTCATACACATACAGACTGGAAATGTTTAATAATTCACAATGCAGAAGATGATACTGTAGGTTCCTGTATGAGTCTGGGTTCCTTCAGGTTTCCTTCCTCTTGCTCCTCTTGTCTCATGGAGTCACCATCTCCTTGGGCTTGCTACTCAAGTCAAGTCAAGTCAAGTCAAGTCAAGTAGGCTTTTATTGTCATTCCAACCATATACAGTTAGTACACAGTGAAACGAAACAACGTTCCTCCAGGACCAAGGTGCTACATACATGCAACAACATAAATTTACAATACACATTTTTACATTTTTAAGTTAATCTAAAAGAACTATCAAATTTCTATACAAAAATACACAATAGACAAAGTGCACGTGCAAATGTGCAAACAAAGAGGTACATGACAGACACAAGAATGTAACACATAACAGTACTTTTTTTGATGAAGTATGAGTTGAGGTAGTGGGAAGAGCAGCAGTAAACAGTTTACATTTTGACAAGAGTATCGTGTGCAAATAGCAGTCAAATAAATATTGTGCAAAAAATTGCGAAGAGCAGCACAGGTAGGTAGGTATGAGCAGATTGAGATGGATGTATATCAGTGTGATTGTGCATGTGTGTTTATCAGTTCAGTCCAGATGTTATTTAGTTCGTCTGAGTGATTTGTGTGTGTGTGTGTGTGTGTGTGTGTGTGTGTGTGTGTGTGTGTGTGTGTGTGTGTGTGTGTGTGTGTGTGTGTGTGTTTGTCCGTCCAGTCTCTTTGTGTTGAGGAGATGGATGGCTTGCGGGTAAAAACTGTTTCTCAGTCTGGATGTGAGTGCCCGAATGCTTTGGTACCTTTTTCCAGATGGCAGGATTGTGAAGAGTGAGTGTGAGGGGTGTGTCCGGTCAGCCACAATGCTGGTGGCTTTGCGGATGCAGCGTGTGATGTAAATGTCTTCGATAGAAGGGAGAGAGAGACCCCGATGATCTTCTCAGCTGTCCTCACTATCCGCTGTAGGGTCTTGCGGTCTGATATGGTACAATTCCCAAACCAGCCAGTGATGCAGCTGCTCAGGATGCTCTCAATAGTTCCTCTATAGAAGGTGGTGAGGATCGGTGGTGGAAGCTGTGCCTTTCTCAGCCTTGTCAGGAAGAAAAGATGTTGATGGGCTTTCTTATGCAGAGAGCTGGTGTTGAGGGACCAGGAGAGGTTCTCCTCCAGGTGGACGCCCAGGAATTTTGTACTCTTGACGATCTCCATAGAAGAGCCGTCGATGCTGAGCGGAGAGTGATCGCTCCGTGTCCTCCTGTCTACAACCATCTCTTTTGTCTTTCCGACGTTCAGAGCCAGGTTGTTGTCTTTACACCAGTCCGTTAGCCTCTGCACTTCCTCTCTGTACGCTGACTTGTCGCTCTTGCTGATGAGACCCACCACGGTCGTGCCATCAGCGAACTTGATGATATGATTGGAGCTGTGTGTCGCTAGACAATCATGAGTCAGCAGCGTGAACAGCAGGGGACTGAGCACGCAGCCTTGGGGGGCCCCAGTACTCAGTGTGGTGGTGCTGGAGGTGTAGCTCCCGATCCGCACTGCTTGAGGTCTTTCGGTCAGAAAGTCCAGGATCCAGTTACAGAGGGAGGTGTTCAGGCCCAACAAGCTCAGCTTCCCGATCAGGTGTTGGGGGATGATTGTGTTGAATGCTGAACTGAAGTCTATGTACAGCATTCTGATGTAAGTGTCTTTCTTGTCAAGATGTGACAGTGCCAGGTGGAGTGTGGTGGAGATGGCGTCGTCCGTTGAACGGTTTGGACGATACGCAAACTGCAGGGGGTCTAGTGAGGGGGGCAGCAGGGTCTTGATGTGTCTCATGACGAGCCGCTCGAAGCACTTCATGATGATGGGTGTGAGTGCAACAGGGCGGTAGTCATTGAGACAGGACACAGAAGACTTCTTCGGCACGGGGACGATGGTGGTGGACTTGAAGCACGTGGGAACGACAGCGCTGCTCTGAGAGATGTTGAATATGTCGGTGAGAACACCTGCCAGCTGTTCTGCACATTCTCTGAGCACTCTGCCTGTGATGTTGTCTGGTCCAGCAGCTTTACGTGGGTTGACTCTGCGTAGAGTTTTCCTCACATCAGCCATGGTGAGACACAGCACCTGGTCGTTCGGCGGAGGGGTGGTCTTCCTCACCGTCACGTCGTTCTGCATGTCGAACCGTGCGTAGAAGTTGTTCAGCGCATCTGGAAGGGAGCTGTCACTGTCACAGGTAGGTGATGTCGTCCTGTAGTTAGTGATGGCTTGTATACCCTGCCACATGCACCGTGTGTCACCGCTGTCCCTGAAGTGATTGTGGATTCTTTGGGTGTGTGCGCGCTTCGCCTCTCTGATGGCCCGTGCTGTTCTTAGGGCCACCTTGTCCCTCGCTTTGAAGGCAGAGTCTCTGGTTCTCAGAAGTGCACGCTCCTCCGCAGTAATCCACGGTTTCTTGTTGGGTCGTGAGATGATGTTCTTGGAGACAGTGACGTCATCGGTGCACTTGTTGATGTAGCTGGTCACTGATGACGTGTACTCCTCCAAGTCGGTGTAGTCGCCGTAAGTTGCAGCCTCCCTAAACATGTTCTAGTCAGTGTTCTCGAAACAGTCCTGAAGAGCAGAGATGGCAGCTGCTGGCCAGGTTTTCACCTGCTTCAGAACCGGTTTTGAATGCCTGACGAGTGGTCTGTATGCTGGAATTAGAATAACAGAGATGTGGTCTGAGTAGCCGAGGTGGGGGCGGGGCTCTGCCCGATATGCGCCAGGGATGTTTGTGTAAACAAGATCCAGTGTGTTTTCCCCTCTCGTTGCTCGTTGCTCTCGTTGCTTTCCCCTTTCGTTGCTACTGTAGCTAGGGACACACATTTTCTATTAGGCTATTTTGCGATGATGTCAAATTGCCACACAGATAAAACTGAATTGAATTAACTGAAGCTGAGATACTGTACAGGAGTTTATTGTCTCCAATTTTTTTAATGAATAGTTTGTGAGTTTATCTACCATGAAGCATGCTTACAAAAAGTTCAATTATTCAGAAGAAAGCATTGTGGCATGTATCTTGGAAACTTGGAAACAAGTATACTGAAATTGCCATTTGTGCACTATTGCTCATCTTTTTCTCACCATCCAGAATTCAAAGAAAATCTGATGCCATCTGAAGGGTAGTTAGCATGAACTGTTTTATAATACAGTATGTGCACTGTATGTGCTTTTTACTATTGCAGGCTTGACCGTGGTCTGAATGTGGGTTAAAAATCAATGGTTATGTGCTTGATGTGGGTCGCATTTGTGTCTAAAAATATGTTCATCGTTTGTGTTGTGCTGGCAGTGACGCAACTAAAATGTATTTCAGAGGGATGAGGAAAAATATATTTTTCCCCTTACCTGAGAAATTAAACTGGTAAGCACATCGGGGATAGGAGCAGTGATTACACTATATCTTATTCAGCTTAATTATTTATCATACAATCTCTCGTTTGTGACAGATGTTCCGCTCATGTCAAGTGCTGCATGGGGCCTCTATATTGTTGATTTTTATTAATTTCACAGTTAGTAAAGAAGACCTGCTCTTGCACCCATTTGCCTCTTCTTCGTGACAGAAAACAAGAACATATGCAGCAGAAACAGATAAAATAAAACCCCAGGATGGCAAAATGCCAGAATTATGATGCCAGCATTTAGATAGATCCAATTTTCTTGAAGTGTGGCTGATAGACATTCTAGCTTATGAGGGTATTGAACTAGACCCTAAAGGGTTATTGGTTCGGTATCAAGTAGCATTCTAGCCCGAAGTGTAGTGTGTTTGTTGGACTCCTGAGAAGGGTGAACTTTTTTGTCAGCTAAACCCAGTCAGCTGACCATGAGCTGCTAAATGCCAGAGGCTGCCAGTGTCTCTAGCCAAGCTCCTGCCAGAGGCTTTTAAAGCAGCATCCCCAGATAAGCTTTAGCCAGAGCCTGACGGGGCGGCCTCCCACACACAGCTCAAGACGCAGGCCGACAGGGCAACCAGGGCTTCCAGTGCAGCCTAAGACACGGGCAGACAGGGTCAGCGGATAAAGAGGACTCACAGGCTGAGGACAGGACCTCCTATATGAAATCCAACTTGGTGACTATAGCAGGGACGTACAGTATGTGTCCCCCACCTTGCCCCAGTGAGGACACCATTTTAGTTTGCCCTGGACATCGCTTGCACCACTGAGAATGTTGCTCAGCTGAGGACATGACTTCATATGTGGTGATTCTCAGCATTCAAAGCGACTTGCAGTGCAACAGTATAAAACTATCATATTTTTCATATTATTAATATTAATAATGTTTGCTTAAAACGTATTTAGGCCACTGAAAATGATTAAAATGATAAGATCATAGGGGGAAAATGACACATTATATTGTAAATCCTGACCTTTTCTATATATTGATATACCTGTGGTATAACTATTTTCCTATATTGTCTCATGAAGCCTCAGGATCTGTCTCATGTCAATATATGTCTGGTATTGTGGTTTTAGTGTATCACTGCCTACTAAATAGCCTTTTGCGATATAATGATATTATCGTCCATACGCAATATTACTTTGCCACAATATCCAGTCATGTTTTTCCTGATTATTATATTAACAGACCTACCAACTGTTATTTTACTTAGGAGCTCTGCAAAAACAGCTTGCAGGCATTTTCTGGAAGTTCATTCAAGTAAAAACATCTGATGCTCAAAGTAAAAATATGTTGGTGTATGCCTCTGCCAACAGGTTCATACTTGGCTATACATAGAGCTTTCACCATGATGCTGAGTAAAACATGCTTCCTAAGCATTAGAAAATAGGTTAAAGAAACAAACTTCTAATAAAAATACGAAATATTATACTAACTCACATACACCAATCGGCCATAACATTATGACTACTGACAGGTGAAAGACCAACAACAGTTTATTTAGTTTGCAACAACTAAAACAAATTATAGTATGAGTTAGGCTACAAGTTATAGTATGAGTTAGGTAGACAGAACAGCATGATCACTAACTATATACAGTGCAACCTTGGATTGCGAGCATAATTTGTTCCGGAAGTATATACAATATATCAAAACACTCGTAAATCAAAGCAAATGTCCCCCATAAGAAATAATGGAAACGATTCGTTCCAAAACCCAAAATACTTATATAAAAATAAATACAAAATATAAAGTAAAAATGTTATAAATTAACCTGCATTTTACCTTTGAAAAGAAGCGTGGCTGTAGTGATTGAGACCAGAGAGAGGAGAGGAGAAGGAAGGGGGCTACTGTGTAGGACAACTTTCACACACACACATGCAAACACCAGTTTACTGATTTAGGCTCTCATTCAACACACACACATGCACATGGACACATAACTAGCTTGCAGACAAAGGGGGGGCAGGGGGCGGCTCCTGTAGAATGACTTTCATACATACACACATACATACACACTCCAGTTTACCGAATAGAAGGTTCGGTAAACTGGTGTGGGTGAAAGTCGTCCTACACACACATACAAACAAAATAAAAGATGGTTTATGCGCATATACACGGTCACAGTGTTATAGTAAACAATACATGTGCGCACAGATGTTGACTATACGAGTGACGCATGCGCACTGAGACTAACTGAGAATTCCATAGCACAAGAGGGAGAAAAACCATTGTCTCAGTTGTGATCATGTGATACTCTGTGTTAAAACAAGAAGTGCATGCGTGCTACGTGATACTTTGTGATACACTGTAAACCCTAATGCTTAAAGTAATTAAACATATTGAGTACTGTTAACTTAAACAATTACAATTTGTTCAAATTAATAGACCTTGTTGAATATTTACAATGTTTTGCTATTTATGAGTTTTTGAAATGACACTTTTCAAGTTAGCTGAACAAATTTGATATTTTAAGCCACAGTAACTGTCTCCTTAAAGTTCCACCAACGTAAAATATTTCAAAATTTTGTGTCTGACGTCATCAGTGCATATGTAAACTGCCCACATGGAATTGTTTTAATCAAGATGATGGATTGGTCTGTCTTCAAATAATCTTTACAAATCTGAGCACCCTAAAGTACCAGAGCACTAGTGGCTCTGTGGGAGGTGTTTCGCCAGCCACTGGATGAAGTGCCTGTCCCAAATCTGGATAAAAATGGGAGGGTTGTGTTCAGAATGACATCTGGTGTAAAAACTTGTAACAAACTGCTGTAGCGAGCCATTGCCAGGAGCAGGTGAAAGACCAACAACAGTTTATTTAATTTGCAACAACTAAAACAAATTATAGTATGTGTTAGGCTACTCAGTAATACAAGGAAATAACGATTAATATGAATGAGTACAACAAACTCAAAAACTGATAGCTCTGTTTACTTACAATTGGAAACATCATTACTTAAAAATTTGAGGTAACTGATTACCTAAAATTTTTTGAGTTTTGCCAACTTTTTCGGTTTTACAGTGTACTTGGTATACCCGGATATTAAGAAACGCTTATTTCTTATTAAGTCAAAATTTATTAAAAATTTTTGCCCGTCTTGTGGAACGCGCGCAAACCGGGTTACTCTCAATCCGAGGTAAACTGATGAGCTGGTGACAGAATTATGGACACCCAAGGCTCACCCATACTGGCAGTGACTTAAGCCCAGGCTGTCCAGTCCGATCCCACAGAAAAGCCAATGTTGCACAAATCAGCAAAATAATCAATTATTGTCTGGTCTACAGATGCCCCAGTCCACAACCAACTTCTTTATCAGTGAATCTTTGTCCTCTTAGGGCTTACCCAAACAGGTGAAAGTCAGATGGAGCAAGATCAGGAGGATGCAATGATATGGTTATCAGTCATGAATGTGGGCGGGCGTCCGGCTCTGACACTTGTGCAACCCTTCTTAAACTTCTCTATCCATTTACGCACACAACAAAACAATTCCTTAATAAATAACAGCACCAGGTACACAAGTACTAATCACTGCACGCTGCTCTTCTTTCATGCTAATCACAAATGGGGCATGTACTTTGCTTGCATCACAGTTACAAATGAACTGATGTAACACATTCACACCTGCACAGCAATAACTGGGTATATAGTAGCCTTGATCGAAAAGCGCTGATGGCCAGCATAAGTATAATTCAGTATTACTGGAGTGCGGATCATTTTTGACTCATCCTTATAGGTGATCCCAAAGGAAATTCCAGGTGAGAAGAACCATAATCCAAGAATATCTATATACAGTATGATCAACTGTAACTAAATGTATATTTTGTAATGAACTATATAAAGTATCTTACATTTAATAGTGTCATGTGGTGCTTGTGGGTATCCTGTTGCCACTTTATTTTTATTTTTTAATATACAGAGTCAGCTAAAAAATCAATATACATGATGTATATTATATGAATATACTATTAATAGTTTATTATATTATTATGATAATATTATCATATACTATACAGTATATATAAAACGTATGGCAATAAATTTAGTATTCAAATATTTTTTATTTTAAAAAATAATAAAAAGTTTTTCTTTTCCTTTTTAGATGACTTCTATTTTAATTTTATTAAATAAATATTGCATAGTTAATAGTTAGAGTTAGATAGAATGGTTGTTCATCTGAGGTTGCATTTGCCTAATAGTGAGACCCGCTACAATCTGAAGATTTTTATTTCGTTTTTAAACATAAACAAAAATATATTATACATATTTTCTTATGCCCAGTGTTTCTGAGATTGTTTTTGACTCCAGACAGATTTTTACCACAAACCTGATCAGGATAATCTAGTAGCAGTGATTAACTGTATTTTCATATAGGATTTATTTTTATTTTTAGCGCACACATCGTATACTGTAATAAGTAGTACTATATTTCCTGATTTAGTTCTTTAGTTCCCCTTCAATACTTCAATACATAGCAGATGAGAGCAACTGTACTTTGGTTTCATAAAAGTCCCTACAAAAGTTATTCTTTAAAGTGCTTTTTTTCATGTTCTCGTTTTATAATTCCTTCACACAACCTTTCTTTTTGCTATTTGATTCTTATATACTGGCGGGGAGACATGAAGAGATAAAGAGAAAAAGAAACTAAGGAGATAAAGATATTTTTATCTCTTTAATTTTCAGATATGTACAGATGCATTCTTGAAACAAATATAAACACAATCTATTTTTAAATAATGGGAAAAAAAAAAAAAATATATATATATATATATATATATATATATATTTTTTTTTTTTTTAAAGAAAAAAGCAAATTCTATTTTTAGATAAATGGCTAAATAGTCTTCAAAAAACTACATCGGCTTCATCAATAAGAAATTATGAAATATTTGAAATAATACTGAATCCTGCCTGTGTAAGGAACATTACATTAATGTACTTATGGTGCTATATTTAAGCAAACTATGCAGTATACTATGTGATGGATTTTAAATGTTAAATATTAGGGATGGGTATCACCAGGGACCACCCAATATGATATTATCACAATAACCAGGTTCCGATTCAGTTTGTATAACAGTACGATTCTTTGAAGTTTCACAATTGTTTTTCATATTTTGAAACAGTTCTAAGCAAAGTTAGCAGAACGTTTCTCCCACCATACAGAATTCTGTACTGAGTGATGGGTTTAGAGCACACCATCTAAAGGAAGATTTTACCACTTCAAATATATGAATCGAAAATGTATATAAAAATTGAGTCAGTGTAGCAATACATGAATTGTCTTAAAAAAGAACCACAATGCGTCACTGGACATTTTCCTCCCCAATCTCTACTGAATAGACTTGATTATATGACAGCTTGCAATGAACTAGTTGTTCCCCATTTTAATATTCAGTGTTCCTCGGATTGCTTCCGGATTCCCCATGACACTGACCAGGATCTCAATAATTACCCTGACACACTCACGCATCTACTGTACTCTTATGAAGGAATGAAGTAATGACTCCAAAAATATGACCAGGCACTGATAGCACACTATGAGGCATTTGTACAGGGACGGAGTTGCGGAGTTGCAAAAGACAAAAGCGAGTGCTATAAATACCAGGGCTCATTAAACTTAAGCATGACTCAGGTTCAAATAGACATCCAGTTGGGTGCAGTGACTCATAAGTAAGGTAATGTGCAGTTTAAGGCGCACCCATAACAGAAATTCCTCTTAACACACAGTTCATAATGTATGCAACAAAGGCCCCAAAGCATCTTGTGGAGCTGGAAGAAAGAGTGGCATTTAAAGTGGAGATGGGTGGCATAACAACATTCAAGGCAGAGCGGGAAGGTGCTACAGGGCTGAGGACGCTGTGAGCTGTAATGGCTTTCTCTGTGTGGCAGAAGGATTGTGGGACATCCTCAGCAGAGCAAGGAGGCAGAGTGATGCCTCAGCATGACACGAAGGGGTTATTATTTAACAAAATGTGAACAATACAGTCAACTTAAACCTCATATGAAGGGTAAGCCCTGAGAACAAATAAAAACAAAAGGCTGAAGTAAGACGATGAGTGCTGTACACAACATCTTATAAATACTAGAGGTCATTAAACCAAACAGTCGTGACCCATGATGGCATGAACATATTCTGTATACCAAGGGACGAATTTCTTACAATGACATATAAGATCTAAAAGATGCATTTAACCCCTTATTGTTTTGGCAAATCTATTTGTAATCTATAGTATAATACAAGGCGGTCTCTGTTTACAAGCGCAGTTTTTCCTCCGTTTGTCCCCCCTCAGACGCTTTAAAACCTGGCAGTAGAATTCGATATTGATAGTCTGGCCCCCGTGGACGAATTCTCAATGCACAAGCCCACGAAAAAGGTTTTGAATGTTGCAAAAGATGATGAGCATAAAATTGGTCAAGCTGTACATTTATATCTCATTATACCTCTGAGCAGTTGCATGTTAAGGACCTTGTTCAAGGGCCCAACAGAGACAAATTTAAGGTTCTGGGATTCGAACCTGAGAACTTTCAAATCATAGTCCAATGCCTTAACCACTGAGCTACCCGTCATCTGTAGACTTGCCTCACCTTTTTTTCAGTCATGGAGATGATGGGCTCTTCCACTGTAAAGATCTTTGGTGGTTGAGCTCGTTGAAGGTCTTCCTAGTCTCTCGTTGTCTCCCAGTGATGTTCTTCTGCTTTTTAACTGCGTGGAGTGTGGCTCCACAGGGCTTCTGGAATTGTGCTGGGGTTTCTGGTACATAGTGGCACATGCTTTGGGTGCTGTGGGCTATGCGGTGGAACCTCTATAAAATACTTGTTTGGGTGCTTAATTAGATTGGAATCTTGGGAATTAGGTCAAAAGGCATGAACTCTTGGCCTGCTAAGACCCATGTGATGCAGGTTATGATGCACTCTGTGTTATGATACCTTTCTGTCTGGACAGTCTTTGGTCCCCATTGGTGGAGATGACCCATGGGTGGCCATGATCCTGTGACTACTTACTTGGATCATAATTGATAATAAATGTTATTCAAATCACCTGATGTTGGTGTTAATGTAATGGCTGATTGGTGAGTGTATCCACCCTTCCCCAAAAAAGATGCACACTAGTATTTCAACAGAACTTTATCTATTATTATGACACCCAATGTGGTGGCCAACTTGTTTGTGAAAATGATTCATCGTGCCCCCAGATGCCTTCTTTCTCAGTTTGAGTGCTGGGATATGGCCCTGCCATCAGTGAAGGAAATAATCCATTGATACTATAACCTGGTCATTGAGTGCAATGACAATCTGGTAGTCAGTATCAGTCATATGTTTGCTTGCAAATTTAAAGTCTTAAAATTAGCCTTGATACCAAGTGAGTAACAAGTGAGCCTTAACACACAGTCATTAAGACCAAATCCTTAGAGTTGTGATGCATTGTGCATGGGGAAATGCTCTTATTTTTACTATTAAACATGCTGTAGCTGTGTTCTTACTGTAATACTGTATTTTTTTTTACCAAGCATTTAAATGATCTTCAAACATGGTCAGTTCATTTTTTACTGACCATATTTCTTCTGCAAAGTTGATAAGTCAGCAATATTCTTTCAAGTTTTAATTATGCGTTGGACGGTTCTTAACCTAATTCAGTGTGTGTATTATATTGCACATTTTTTTTTCATCCTTCGTATTTGCTTCTCCCAAATCTTCAACTGTTTCATATCTTGGGGAAAGTAATGAATACTGATGTAACTTTTACTGCAGAACAACCAGCAGAAACACACTTGAAGTGCATTTTTCTGAATCAAAACATGCTGTCTTAGCAAGCAGCAAAGTAAAACTACCCCCATGCACATCACTTCCAGAATACTTGGGGAAGAAGCATCATTGAAGAAATTTTGCCTGTGAGACTTAAAGATGTTTTAATATAGCAATTATTACATAAATTGAAGACTTTTCTGTTCTGCTGAAGCTTCAAAATGGCCTTAACATTAAAATTGTAGTGCTGTTTGTACCGGAGCGCAAACACGCAAGTTCTTGCCGGACCCGGATCACCTACAGTATGTGATTTTGTGAGGCTACTACTAAACAAGATGGCAGTAGCACTTTAATTTGAAACTTTCTTCACTTTTCTCCTGTTTGACTTGTACACCATTCAAACATATTGAATGGCAAGCATTAAATTTTGAGCTGGAATGTTCATGGTTTTACTTTTTCCAAAGCTGATACCAATCATGATACCTTGACTATCAGCTGAGATCTGATACTGTTGGAGTTAAATTGATTTTGCATATTGGATCTGTCAATGAATGAATGAATGAATGTATCTTACCTTTTGGTAAGAAAGTTACCTAGTTAAGTTGGTTCCAGTTGTGTCTTGCAACTATGTATATTGATGAAAAATGCATAAAGTTTTATGTTGTATGGTGATGTAGTGGTCAGCACTGTCGCCTTGCACCTCCAGAGTTTCATTCCCGTCTCTGTGTGCATGGAGTTTGAATGTTCTCCCTGTGCTTGGTAGCTTTCCTCCCAAAGTCCAAAGACATGCAGGTTAGGTTAATTGGCATTCCCAAATTGTAGTGCCGTAGTGTGTAAGTGCCCTGTGATGGATTATCACCCTATCCAGCGAGTACCCTGCCTTGCGCCCTAAGTCTGCTGGGATAGGCTCCAGGCCCCCCGTGACCCTGAATACAAGATTAAGCAGTATAGAAGATGAGGAGTAAGTCTTACGTTACAGAAACAATAAATCATAAAATGCATGTTGCTCTTTTGCAAATGGGAGATCTAATGGGAAAGTCTAATATTTTTAGACAATGCACACTTTTTAGTCAGACAGATGACTTAGTTTTGACAGTTTGGCACACTCATGGCATTTTCTCATGAGTTTCACAAGGTGGTCACCAGGAATTCACAATTTTACCCTGTCAAGTGTTCATTTAGACTTTAGACCATCAGTTGGAAGAGTATTAGTACAACTAGACCTACTGTACAAATCCATAATATGGCAATAAACTCTCAGTTAAGGTAAGAGAAAAGACAGTACATTACTATAAAAAAAATGAAGGTCAGTCAATCCGAAAAATCTTTGAATTTATCCTCAAGTGTATTCATCAAAACCATCAAACGCTACAGGATGATGATACTGGCTCTCATGAGGACTGTCCCAGAAAATAGGAAGACCAAGAGCTACCTCTGGGAAAATGCCAATGGGTGCAAAACTGTCATCAAAGCAAAAGTTAGCTACTTTGAAGAATTGAAAATATAAAACTTGTTCTGGGTTATTTAACACATTTTTGTTGACTACAAATTTCTATCATAATTTCAATGTCATCAGTATTAATAAAAAAAAAACTTGAATAAGAAAGTGTGTCTAAATCTTTAGCTTGTAGTGAATATATAGGGTTTAAAGTGTGATTTGGCAAATTTCCATGGGGAACCCTAAAACACAGTTTTAATCACCTCAGAATAACTCCCATATTAATTTGTGGGGACGTTGCTTGACGTAGATTTCTACAGGGGCACAGGCCTCCAGCGCAAGTCACATGTTTTTTTTTATGACTGTTGCATGTACAGTATAAAACATGTTAATATGTGCGATATAAACTTCCCTTCCTTGGCCCACCATTACTGTTACTGCTAATGATGAAACATCAAAGAATGATGAAATTCTATATTTCATAATAATAAAAATGTATTTTAAAAAGTTTGGTCGCAAATAATACTATCATTATCTAACACTATCAATTTATGAATCGAAAATTGTAGTCTACATTTACTTAATCAACCTCTAGAGTCTACGGTGAGTGGGATCCACTGGAGATCAGCATTTTCTGAAAAACTCAAACCATCTGAGAGAAAAACCATGTCATGGTTAAAGTCACAGAGATCACGCTTCTACTCCATTCTGATGTGATATGAACATTAGCTGAAGCTTTTGACTTGTATCTAGCCAGCTTGTTTTTCACCAGGTGTTACTTCTCTCGCTCCCACCTCTCCCTGGTTACTGTCTGTTTCCATGTCTTTATCTCACCCATAGGATTTTTTGACGTCCATCTACAGGATTCAATAATGTCTGAGACAAAATAAGATCATCATCATTTTGTTAAAATTTGCTTTAGTCCCATTGTGGTAGCTTAACGCTTCTTGTTTTGGGCGCCAACACATGGACAGTCTGCGTCTCAGCTTGTAGTTTGGGTTAAACATTGTGGATTAGAAAAGAAATCCATTATTTCCTGTTATTATCAATCTAAATGAAACAAGTGCCAAAATAGATGCCTGTTCAAACTCGAATTTGCTGGAAAACACTGCTGGGGTACATGCCCCAGTAAAGGAGTTCTAGCGACACCCATGGGAACCAAAGATCAGCCAATCCGTTTATTTATTTATTTATTTATTTATCGAAGGCGCCATTCTGACCCACTTTAACACATGTATATATGATTGCTGAACATTAATAAAATCCTTTTTTGCCTGTGTAGTGAAACTGCATACTTGCGATGATTGTCATTTCGACTCCGTGACAGGCTTCAGAAGCGTTCCCTCCCATTGTGTGGATAGGAGCAGCACTCACATCAGAGCTGAGGGCATTCCAGCAGGGTTCACACTCGCATCGCCAACACACTGAGCCCATTTTGAGAAAAGGCACAAGCATGTAAATTAAACAGATTTACCAAATAATGTTTATATCTGATTGATAATTAATTTCCCCATCTATGCTCATTGCCTAGAGCCATTATTCATGGTTAAGCTAGTGTATGCTCAGTGCAGAACATTCCACAGCTATCCAAAATCACCTTATGAAAGGCAGCATTCAAAACTTTGATACACGAGTAAAAATGGCTGATGTTCTGGTAAGAACATGAACAGGCCAAGGCTTCTCCTGTTAGAGACAGGATATATACTGTAGTAGGAAAGAAACAAAAGAATAAAACGAGAAAGATTAGAAAAAGAGAAAGTAAAAATTATGGGAGTAAAAAAATGGGTCACATGGGAGAAAAGCAGTGTGTGTGTGTGTGAAAGATATCATTGTATATATTGGTGTGAATATAATTACATTCCACTGTGCAAAAGGAAGAGGCAGAGACTAGCGTAACCAGCATTGCATATGCGTATGTCTGATACCACTGCTGGCTGATGCTTACAGTACATAGTGTAAAACCTTATTAAACAATCCACATTATCCATATAGGATTTTAAACAAATTACATATCTTTTATGTTTCACAACATTCCTAAGTAGGTGCTTACGGTTGTTAAAACTCTAACTGATGCTTATGGTGATTATTACTGTTATTGATTAGTAATTAGTGTTTACAGAGGTGGCTGTAGATATACAATAACAGATGCTCTAAAGTATTCACTTGTTTCTTCTATGAGTAATCTGTTAAGCAGTCCAGTTGCAGCTGTGCTTTAGAAATGTCTGCAACAGATAGGGTTAAATGCATTCAATGTAGAAGAGAAATATAAAGAGAATTGTGAGATAGAGGAAGTGAGAGATATTCCGATTCGAGGTCATAATGTAACTCATTTTTCATGAGACAGTCTGGGCTCCTCACTCCGATGATGTCATCGTGTTCTGTCATTGGCGGGGAGACTGCGGTGAGGACGGTCGTTTCAGACGCTTAATGAGATGACATCATCTGTTAATCAGCAGAATATGCTTTATCTATCTGGTCATGTTCTGCTTTTGGATGTTAACAAATCACTTGACACCTATTTTTACTCACAATTTTCCAAACAGCTTAGATTTGGATAGTCCGGATTCCAGGTGTTGTACAATATGCAGTTATGGGTTATTTATGCCTCAAATAAAACAACAGTAGCAAGGTATGTGGGATTATAATGTAAAATAACAAGATCATCCTGTGTATCAGCATCGGCACACTAGTTTCAGCCTTTATGCGCTTTATTTTCTCCCTCGTATAAGAAAAGACAGCAAAATTCTTAATCCCACTCAGTCAATAAGAAAACTAACATTAAATATAAAGTTATTAAGGTGTCCTGCTTACAGGATTGTTTTAAATAATAAGTTTTTATTCATTATATATCATCATAGAAAAGTGAATGCAAAGTTTTTTTTTTTTTTTTTTTTGTGAGTATGGAACATTTTTAATCATTTACACATTATTTTCATTCAAATATGCTTTTAGTATGATGTTACTAGAATGAGGAAAATAAATGAATGGTTTTGGTAGATGTCCATTTCCTAACACTTTAATATAAGGGCCTAATATAGGACTCCAGCAAATGTTCCATGCTGTATTTGACTTAATAACACTTAATAACACTGCCAATGATAAAGAGATCAGAAGATGATAGAAATGATGATCTATTATAAAAGTAATACTATTATATGGTATAGTATCGGTATATATTTTTTAAGTTTTTATATAATAAAACTGTATAGTTGGTGTGTGTTTACATTGAAGATATTTGCGGAAAAAAAATATATAATTTGGGTGGACGTAAAATGAGTAATAGACCACATCAAGATTCAACAGATGGCGCTGTACATTTTTTTAAATATCGAAGCGTTTACGAGTGTGCAACTGAAATCTACTTAATAAAGATCTCACACCTTCATTCTGCGCGCTTCACGATAACACGGTAACACAAAAATTTTAGTTCATTCCAAAATTCAACAGATGCCATTGTGCATTTTTTTAAACCGCATTTATGAGTATGCAATTAAAGTCCATGCAAATAAAGTCATGGGCACATCTAGTATATACAGGTAGTCGATAACTTTTGAACATTTGCGCTACGAAGTTCTTCTACGAATCAATCATTACTTCTACCCACACACACCTGTTCGCAAATAACTTTGAACAGTATTTAGGGACTCATTTCGTTTGCATGTAACAAAGTAATGTTCAGTGTACATTTACCTTAACTTACTGTACCAAGTGTTCTGATTGTGTTATAGCTATTTTGCTTTTTTTGACCATGCCATACTACTATATATGTTTGCAATATTTGTACAGTAGAATTAGTCTTTGCCTGTTATAATAATTTTCTTGAGACTTTAATGTTAAAGTAAATCAGAAGACTGGCCAGAGGCTACTTGGGCTCATGTAATGTTATGTTTTCACACAACATTAAATGTTTTATCAAGGTAATGTGTGACCAGAACAGCTTTATTGTGCTTTGCCTTGGAATTTGTAGGTGTCAGGACCTGTACAAGACAAATTAACACCATTCTTAGGTGTTCAACTGGGCTACGATCTGATGGCTCTGAGGGCTGTATTCTATGATTTAAATATTTTTTACTACAATTTCATTACAGTAATTTCAAACAATTTGTAAACCTTTGTGAGACAAAGGGTCTATAAAGTGATGAACAAAACAATCTGTATTGTACTGTACACAAGTCTTAGGCACCCCAAACCAAAGTCTACAGCTTGTATACAGTAAATGTATACCTCCCCCCCCCAACAACTTATTTAAGCATTTTTTCCATGTTAACTTAAGCGAAGCCTTTATCCATCACATTTACATAACTGGGTTCTAAGCGAAGAGTCAGCCATGATACGGCTCCCATGGAGCAGGACTTGTTCAAGGGCCCTGCAGTGGTAACTTTGAGCCACCACAATCATACAGCACAATCATGTATTAGAGCAGTCTTTTTTAGTAAGAGTCTACTAGCTCTTGATTTGGCAATTTAATTCATCCTTGCAAAAAGGCTTTAGATCTCCTGTGGGATCTCCCGTACACAGCCCTCTTTGAGTCATTCCAAAAGTATTTTAAAGGATTTATATCTGGGCTCTGACTGGGACATTTGAAAATGTTGACCTTCTTTTGAAGTTATTACATTGTTGACTTGGATTTGTACTTTGGGTTGTTGTCATGCTGAGAGGTGAAATGTTTTTCATCTTCAGATGTCTACAGAGACGTACAGGTTTTGTGCCAGAATGAATTGTTATTTGGAGCTATCCATAACTCTACCTCTACCTAGTGTCAAAGTTCCATCTGAAGAGAAGCAGTCCAAAGAATGATGGTGCCCAGTGGGTACATAATTCAGGGCTTTAGCCCCAATCCGAAACATGCTTTGTAAACTTTATTTGCAGACCATTGTTTCAGCAGTTGGATTGAAAAAAGATTATGTCAGGAAATCCTACAGAAATAGCTGATCTTACATTTATTTGCGTTTTTAATTTCAGGGATGTGCAGACTTTTTATAAGCTACTACGTCCCATTTGAAAGACAAATGATTGTTTTTTTTTGCTGTAAACAAAGTGGTTTGAGACCAAAAGATGAATATAAGATGATAGATCAGAATTAATTTACATCTAGAGTCAAAAACGATTTAGAAAATTGCATCTTTGGTGAAAAACCCCTGAATTTTAGGTATGCAAAGTATTGGAACAGAAAGTCTTAAAGTAAATAATCCTTAATATTGATTTCACTTACTTGTGGGCATTGGTGGCTCAGTGTTGGGATTCTTGTCTGCCTTTCAGAATGTCTAGGTTCATGGTCCAGCCATTGCTCCACACCCAGTCACTGCGGTTCCATGCCAACTTAATGCTGATCTGAAGCTCAGATAAAAATGGGAGGATTGCATGAGAAAGGACATCTGGTCTAAACCTTGTGCAGGAATAAAATGTGCACATTGAATGATCATATGATCCTCTGTGTTGACACACTAATGAGGGTAGCTGAAAGAACTACAACACCTGCTTGCAATAACTGCATCAACCAGGAGGCCCACACACATGATCCAATATGGCAGAAAGAATGATTCTGTTGACTTCTTTAAATACATTCAGTTGTTCTTTTCAAGAGTTCCATCAAAAATTAGGATTGAAGTGAGCCCCATTCTAGCGAGGCAAGCCACAAATGTGTGACGCTATCTCTCATGTGCCTTAACCTGTGATCTTGTACGTTTTGTATAATTTGTTTTTCGCACTTTTGCCTTTCAATAACTTACAGTTTAATGCTGAAACGTTTGTGGCTCATCTCAGTATTTTTTATCCACTTCCAGTCTGGCCTTCTGATTTGTACTGCTGATTTGTGCTCTACACCTTTAATGATTGTCACGGTCCGGGCAGGCGTGGTGCATCCAAGCGCAGAGCGCATGTGGAATATAGCGCCGATTATCCTGTGATGAACGCGCTGTTCGTTTCGTGAATGAAAACTCCCGCTGTGCGTAGAGAATGCGGAAGTGAAGAGCCACTGCGTGCTGAACGCAACTCTGGTCCGCGGGGAATGATCGTGGTCGTGAGCGTGCTTGGTTCGAGGTCGTGAAATCAAATGTCCGTGATCCAGTATCGTGATCGTGAAACAAGGGCGAGGGTCGAGATCCAGAAATCCGGTAAAGCAATAATCCTAATCGTGAGACGTGAGATCCGTGAAACTAAGCATGGGTCGAGATCTGAAAGTCAAGGCAAACAAGGACGCTGGAAAATTGGGCATGAGAGCACTTAATAATCTGGCAATGAATGGTGGTTCGTGAGAGGGTTATATAGAGAGGAAATTATTAATGGGATGAGAAACAGGTGTGCTCATGCCGGTGAATGAGGCGGTAAAACAGATGCAGTGAACTGGAGCGTGGAATGGATTCTTGGGTGATCAAGGCTTGGGTCGCGACGTGGGCATGACCTGGCGTACCGTGACAGTACCCCTCCCCCCACGGACGCCACCTGGCGTTCTAGAGGGTGCCTCCGGGTGAAGGTTACGGAAGTCCGTGATGAGGGAACGGTCCAGGATGGATTTGGCCGGGACCCAACTTCTCTCTTCGGGGTCGTAACCTTCCCAGTCCACGAGGTATTGTAGGCCACGGCCTCGGCGGCGAGACTTGAGAAGTCTCCGGACAGTGAAGGCTTCGCCGCCATCTATGAGTCTGGGCGGTGGGGGAGGACAGGTTACTGGGGCCAGAGGGCAAGATACCAGCCTGCGGATCTGGGAGACATGGAAGGTGGGGTTGATGCATCGCATGGACAAAGGAAGGGCCAATCTGACAGAACATGGGTTTATGATGCGTGAGATGGTAAATGGGCCAACAAACCTCAGAGTTTTCTGGATGTGGTTTTGAGAGGCAGATGACATGTGGACAGCATTACTCTTTGGCCGATCCGGTACTTGGGGGCTGCGGAACGCTGGAATGTGCTCACTGTACGTTTCAGCTGAACACGAGCCCTTCGCCATGCGTTCCTACAGCGACGAACAAAGGCTAGAGCTGATGGAACAGCAGTTTCCTCCTCCTGGGTGGGAAACAGTGGTGGTTGGTAACCAAGGCAGCACTGGAAAGGTGACATTCCCGTGGAGGACGTGAGAAGTGTGTTGTGGGCGTACTCCACCCAGGGGAGATAGCGACTCCAAGAAGCTGCATCATGTGAGGCCATGCATCTTAAGGACTTCTCGAGTTCCTGGTTGATGCGTTCCGTCTGTCCATTGCTTTGGGGGTGAAAACCTGAAGAAAGGCTAGGTGCGGCGCCGATGAGGCTACAAAAAGCCTTTCAGAACTGTGCTGAAAACTGGGGTCTGACACTGTCAACTGGTAGTCCATGGAGTCGAAATACGTGGTTGATCAAAAGTTCGGCGGTTTCTTTGGCTGATGGGAGCTTGGGTAACGGGACAAAGTGGGCTGCTTTGGAAAAGCGGACAACAACGGTGAGTCTGCATGTGTTATTGTTTGAGGGGGGCAATCCAGTGACAAAGTCGAGGGCGATGTGAGACCAGGGACGGTGGGGAATGGGGAGGGGCTCAGGAGGATGATTTGAGGTTTTGTTCCTGGTGCAGGTGTCGCATGAGGCCACAAAGTCTTTGACATCATCTATGATGGATGGTCACCAGAAACGTTGCTGTAGTAGAGATAGGGTGCGAGTTGCTCCTGGGTGGCAAGCTAACCTTGAGCTGTGGCCCCAGTCCAGTACCTGGGGGCGGACGGCAGCTGGGACAAAGAGCCATCCCGGGGGAACGTTACTAGGGCCTGGTTCCTGTTCAAGGGACTGCAATACCTGGTTCTCCACCTCCAGACGGGTAGTGGCCACGAGACATTGGGGCGGTAAGATGGTGTCCGGCGCGGGCATGTCCTGAGGGGTGGAGAACTGTCGAGAAAGGGCGTCTGGTTTGACGTTCTTGGAACCTGGGCGATAAGACAGCGTGAAGTTGAATCTTGAGAAAAACAGGGACCAGCGTGCCTGGCTAGAATTGAGCCTTTTAGCAGACTTGAGATACTCTAGGTTCCTGTGATCTGTTCATACAAGAAACGGGTGATCAGCCCCCTCCTGCCAGTGTCTCCACTCCTCCAGGGCGAGTTTCACAGCCAGGAGTTCACGGTCCCCGATGTCGTAGTTGCGTTCGTGGGATGTGAGTCGACGGGAGAAGAATGCACATGGGTGAAGTTTTTGGTCTTGACGTGATCTCTGAGAGAGAACAGCTCTGACTCCTGTTTCAGAGGCGTCCACCTCCACAATGAATTGGAGAGAGGAGTCGGGGAAGACAAGGACAGGAGCCGTGGTGAAACGACGCTTCAGTTCATTAAACACCTCTTCAGTTGCGAAGCTCCACCGGAAAGGAGTCTTAGTGGACTTGAGAGCTGTAAGAGGAGATGCCGCTATGCTATAATTCCTGATGAAGCGCCTGTAGAAATTAGCGAAGCCCAGGAAACATTGGAGTTGTCGTCTCGATGACGGGGTTGGCCAGTTAGTGACCGCTTTCACCTTAGCTGGGTCCATCTGGATGCCTGATGGAGAGATTAGGTAACCCAGGAAGGATGTGGACTCTTGGTGAAACTCACATTTCTCAGCTTTGACAAAGAGTTTGTTCTCCATCAGGCGTTGCAGGACTTGACGTACGTGTCTCCTGTGTTCCTTCAGTGATCTGGAGAAAATCAGGATGTCGTCAAGGTAAGCAAAAACAAAGATGTTTAGGAAGTCTCGAAGGACATCATTGACCAGGTTCTGAAATACTGCTGGTGCGTTGGTTAGACCAAAAGGAACTACCAGATACTCATAATGGCCGGTAGGGGTGTTGAAGGCTGTTTTCCACTCATCTCCTTCCCTGATCCTGACTAGATGATAAGCATTTCTCAGGTCTAGTTTGGTGAAGAAGCGAGCATCTTGCAGTAGTTCGAAGGCTGTGGACATCAAAGGAAGTGGGTAGCGGTTTTTTACTGTGATTTCATTGAGCCCCCTATAATCTATGCATGGACGAAGTGACTTATCCTTCTTCTCCACAAAGAAAAATCCAGCCCCAGCCGGGGAGGAGGAGTGACGGATGATTCCGACGGCCAGGGACTCAGAGATGTACTGTTCCATGGCCTCCCTCTCAGGGCGTGACAACGAGTAGAGGCAGCCTCTTGGGGGACTGGTACCAGGGAGGAGATCAATGGCTCAGTCATAGGGGCGGTGAGGGGGGAGAGGAGTGGCGCGTGATTTGCTGAAGACCTGTTTCAGATCATGGTATTCAGTGGGGACTTTGGACAAACTGGGGATCTCTTCTCGAGAAGGGCTCCATTCCAAGACACTTCTCCTTGTCCAGTCAATGTGGGGGTTATGTTGTTTTAACCAAGGAAGCCCAAGGACGATTGGTGCATGGGGGCATAAAATTGACTTGACTTGACTTGACTCTTGATGATCAGGAAGGAGATGCTTTCTGCATGGTTTCCTGAGCACAGACGTGTGAGTGGGACTGAGCGATGGGTGATCGGAGGAAGTTTGCTGCCATCTAGTACCTGGACGTTGAAGGGTCGACTGAGAGGAACAGAAGGAATCTTGAGCTGAGTGATTGTAGAGGCGGCTATCAGGTTATGATCTGCCCCGGAGTCGATGAGTGCATACAGAACTGTTTATCGTGGGTCAAAGTCACAGAAAACAATGGTCGTGTAACTGGGACGGAATGGAGTGTGGGGGCCCCCTGTACTCCCAGAATTACAGGGGGCCCTGGGCTTTTAATGGACAGGTACGTACTAGGTGACCAGATTGACCACAGTAGAAACAAGCGCCCTCATTGTGGCGTCGTTGACGTTCCATTAACGAGATACGAGTACGACCAATCTGCATGGGCTCTAGTGGGGTTTCGAAGGTAGGTGTAGTGACAATTGAGAATGGTCGTTGAATGGGAGCAGGGGTTATGTGAGGGTCCTGAAGGGCCTCATAGTGGACATGTTTGCGGGCGTCAATACGTGTCGTCAGATCCATGAGTTCTTGAATCGTGGTGGGAAGCTCTCGAGCGGCAAGTTCATGCTTAATATGATCAGAGAGTCCATGGAGAAATGCATCAAATAGTGCCTGCTCATTTCAGCCACAAGAGGGTGCCAGAGTCCTGAAGTCGATGGTGTAATCATGTACAGAGCGGGATCCTTGACTTAACTTGAGTAATTGGCCTGCTGCCTGGCGTCCTGAAAAAGAGCAATCGAACACTCTCCTCATTTCGGCGGTGAATGCCCCATAGGTGGCGCAGCAGGGGACCTGGGCGTCCCATAGTGATGTTCCCCACTCCCTTGCCTTTCCAGTAAGGAGGGTTATGATGTATGCTACCTTGAAGCGTTCTGTGGGGAAGGACGACGCTTGCAACTCCAGTACGAGAGAGCATTGAGAGAGAAATGAACGACAGGTGAGGGGATCGCCGTCGTAGGAGGGCGGCGCAGGGAGGCTTGGTTCATGACGGGTGATAGGTATTTGTGATGGCGGTGGCACCTGAGAAGCAGGAGAAGTAAGATGTAGCTGCTGGATCTGATCAGTGAGGGATGTCAACGTTTGTGTGACAGTGCGAAGCGCAGTCATATGTTGAATGTCCTGCTGGTGAGAGCCTAACAGCTTGCCTTGGTTCTGCAGCGCCATCTCCAGCCGCGCGATGTCTGCTGGATCCATATTTGGCCAGATTATACTGTCACGGTCCAGGCAGGCGTGGTGGATCCAAGCGCAGAGCGCGTGTGGAATATAGCGCCGATTATCCTGTGATGAACGCGCTGTTTGTTTCGCGAATGAAAACTCCCACTGTGCGGAGATTCGGCGAGACGGCGCGAGCCTCGCGTAGAGAATGCGGAAGTGAAGAGCCACTGCGTGCTGAACGCAACTCTGGTCCGCGGGGAATAATCGTGGTCGTGAGCGTGCTTGGTTCGAGGTCGTGAAATCAAATGTCCGTGATCCAGTACCGTGATCGTGAAACAAGGGCGAGGGTCGAGATCCAGAAATCCGGTAAAGCAATAATCCTAATCGTGAGACGTGAGCGAGATCCATGAAACTAAGCATGGGTTGAGATCCGAAAGTCAAGGCAAACAAGGACGCTGGAAAATTGGGCATGAGAGCACTCAATAATCTGGCAATGAATGGTGGTTCGTGAGAGGGTTATATAGAGAGGAAATGATTAATGGGATGAGAAACAGGTGTGCTCATGCCGGTGAATGAGGCGGTAAAACAGATGCAGTGAACTGGAGCGTGGAATGGATTCTTGGGTGATCAAGGCTTGGGTCGCGACGTGGGCATGACCTGGCGTACCGTGACAATGATAGGCTCTTCACAGCCTTCACAATGTTGTTTATATGAACAGTGCCTTGGAAAAGGTAAAATGATGAGCTCAAACCAAAGCTACATGTTATATAAAAATATAAAAAGATACAGTATTTAAAAATAATTTATACAACATATGAAGTAAAAATAAAACAAATTAACCTGTACTTTACATTTAAAAATAATCATGACTGTTATTAGACAATAGAAGAAGCAGGAGCAAAATGTAAAAAATGCTTTACGCATACAGACGTGGTTACCTTATAGTGAACAGTACACGCAAGCACAGATGTTGACTATACCATTGGCGCACATGGACTGAGACTGAACATGGGAGATGATTATCCACAATCCCACAGCATGCGAGAGAGAAGAACACGTGATGCTCGGCAGACAGCATATACGTACTACAGTACTATCAAGTACGTATATCAAGACCTCGCTTGTATAACAAGTTAAAACTTTTTATAAAATGTTGCTCGTCTTGCAAAACACTCGCAGATCAAGTTACTCACAATCCAAGATTCCACTGTACATCCTTCCAGTAGGATTTCTACTCATGCAGAGTATCGGGTGCTCCTATCTGTTAAACTTTCTGAAAGGATGTTTCCCAGGCCCATCTCAAGGTCCATATGAATCATGTAGAGAAGACTGTAGATGGGATGCCTGAGTATTGGAGAGTTAGTAAGAACTGCCTTCAGGGACTGAAATGCCTCCCTTACAGTGTTGTGTTCGTCCTCTTTACCCTGCCTCCTTTATATTCAGGTCTCTGAAAGTGGTGGTTTTAAAGAAGACGTCAGGCACAAAACTGCTATAATATCCACCCCATTTTTGGAGGCCATGTTGCTGTTGGTGATGGTGGTGGTAGTAGTGTTGTTTGATGTGGGTTTGACCTTCTTCTCCTTCAGCTTTAACAGTCCTCTGTCTCAGGTATTTTAGGTCAGGCCCAGGTAATTAGGTCAGGCCTACAGTAGGTGGCATTTGCAAGGGCTACCAGTGAGCGCAGCTTGGCAGGACCTGACCAGAACATCCCGGAGGTGAGAGGGATGATCAGATACTGCAGGTGGCAGAAAAATCATGTCGTCAATATATGGGCTGTGTGGGTGAAGTACAATTTCCATTAAAAATTGTAGGGGCTCTATGTAGGTGGAACGGGAGAACCCAGTACTGCCAGTGTCTGTCAACATTGCCGAATGCTGTTTTTGGCTTGGCTTTTGGGCTTAGGGCTGCCTGCCAATTCTCTCTGGTCAAACAGAAAGTGGAAATAAATCAGGCTCTCCCCAGCTGTCATCCACTAAGTCATCCACTTTGGGTAAGAGAAAGCAGTCAAACTCAGGGACAGGCAGTTAAAGAAGGATGTGTTTGCCTGACTGGAACTCATTACAGATTAAACCATTTAGAGTCCTGGGGCATCTCTCATATGCCAAACAGGACATATACAGTAGAAGGAGAAATGGAGGATGTCCGACTTGCATCCTTCCTTGTCTACATCCTTTCTGACCAGGAAGTTGAGAAGAAAATTGGATTGTGTGTGGTAGATACATATGCAAATGTGCCTCACGTGCAAAAGCCAACATAAATCTGACATTAAGTTCAGCATGAAAGGTGTATCTTGCTTCTCATTATACTCTTAGATAGCCCAGCATGGCTGTACTGGAGAGGTTCCAGCATGGCAAGGGGACATTTGATTGCTCCAATCATGGCTTTCCTGGTGATGCAGGCTTTCATCTTGACAGCCTTTTGCTTCTTTGAAGGTGGGGCTCTAAGAAAATGGTACAGAGGAACCCATTTACCCACTTTGGCTGCTGATAACTGATCCAGTGATGGGCATAGTGTCAGGGATGCCCATCACTGGTCAGTAATCAGGTTGCTGTATACTTCGCATAGTTTTTCTACAAAAAAACTACCGGGAAGAGGCTAGACCCAGGCTAAGTGCGCAGAGTCAGCTCGCAGGCGGTGAGTAGGTGGAGCTTTGTCAGTGGACTATAAGGAAAACAAACAATTTGAGTCAGGTTGTTCCATGCGATGTGAAAGCATCCTTTTTGTCTTCACTAATCTTCTCCTTTATATTCTACTGCTTTCTCCTTTACGGTGAAGGGCAGAGATAATCATGCGGCACCAGCCATTTGTATTTAGCTCACTCTGCCCTGTTGCCATGCCTTGTGTGCTGGTCAATATAGTGGTGGTGCTGAAGCGTCGCTGTCCTTTCAGCACCCAGACAACAAGCGAGTGAGGACTTATGGCATGTGTGTGTGGCATTTCTGTGTTCATGCTAGTTGTTGTCATGGAAGCAATAAAGGAAAGGAAAGGTAAAGAGAAGAAACTTGCCCACACTTTAAACCTTCAGCTATTGCATCATGTAGTAATTCAAATATACACTAGTTTCACCATAGCCTCAGTAGCACTCTGCTTACACAGCTTATTTGTAAGCATCTCTTCTGCATTATTGTTTCAGTAGGAAAGGAAAATATACAATTAGAGAAAGAAGAAAGTAAGAGGCAAAAGTAGAACATTGTCTGGAACCAACACTCCACAAACTTTATTTTGAAAATTGCCTGATGTAACTGCGGTGACAAATTATTATTTACGTGTTTTTTTTATGGTTTACAGTTAGAAACTGTTTGATTTATTTTAAAGAACATCTTCACTTTACAGAATTTTATTTGATATGCATATGTATATTTTTCTTTTTTGTTTCTTTGCCAGTGCTGGCCGGGCCACGCTTCTCTCAGGAGCCGGCAGATCAGTCGGTGGTCTTGGGGGAGCGGGTTGTACTCTCCTGTGTTGTGTTTAACTACACGGGCATCGTCCAGTGGACCAAAGATGGGCTCGCCCTGGGCATTGGAGAGGACTTGCGGGGTGAGATCACAGTGAAACACGTAGACACTCAAGTGCATCCTTGCACCTATTCTGTTATACTATATCTAATATATGTATAATATACTCATCTGTATCCACATGATGTTTTCATTGCCCTGCTGCTAAATGATTGTCTGATTAGATAATTGCTTGAATGTGCATAAGTAGCCGTGTTCTTGATAAAGTGGATGATGAGTGTGTATACAGTATACAAATATGTAAAAAAAAAAAATATAAATAAATAAATAAATAATAAGGCAGCATTTACACACAGGCAGACTTAAAGTATACACTTGCCTATATACAGTATATGGGGTACATATTAAATTTTCTTTTTCATTTCATTCATTAATATTATTATTATTATTATTATTAAGGATAAGAATTATATATTTAAGTAGTTCATGTTCTAGTCACTTATGGTTTGATACTCGGTTCCACACAGTCACAGTCTAGTCTAGTATGTTACTCGGTTCCAGCATACATTTAGCTGGAATTAAATTTCTTTCTCTCTCTCTCTCTCTCCTCGTGGCTCCTCTAGTCTCATCCGTTCTTGCATCTTTCTTTGTCCATTAATTTGGCTCCTTCATGTTAGTTCTCCTTCACCTCATCATGCAATTGGAAGATTCTGACCTATAGATGTGTGAACACACACACACACACACACACACACACACATGCACAATCTGCAAGGATTGGCTGAGCTAAAGGGTGATGTAATCTTTGCCAATACTTTGCTCTAAACCACCCCCCCCCCCCCCGTCGATGATGTCATAACGTGTGTGTCTCTGCGCATGCGAGGAGAGAAGAGAAGAGAAGAGCAGAGGAGAGAAACAGGAGACAGCGCTGATAGAATGCCAATGTATTGGAGTGGAGCCCTCTGGTGGATTAGACATGCTAATACAAGCCTCAACAGACAATTGTCTGTTTTTTTCCTTGCCTTTTTTGTCATTCCCTCCTTTTATTTCCTCTTAGTTTCTCAATGCCTCTCTGACTTTTGTACAGATTTTAAGGGTTTTGTATTCCTGAGTGCATGTGGTACCAAGTATGAGTGTGAGGTCAGTGTGTTACTGGCTGTAAATACAGTAGGGGGGGTTGTATTTGTGTGTGTTCCAGCATGGCCACGTTATCGTGTATTAAGGATCATTGACGTGGGTCAGTATAACCTGGAGATCTCGTCGGCCGAGCTGTCAGACGATTCTCTGTATGAGTGTCAAGCCACCGAAGCGGCTCTGAGATCCAGACGAGCCAAACTCACCGTTCTCAGTAGGAACCCCGTCCACACAAATGCAATTTTGCACCCACAAAATGTTTGTGTGTGTGTGTGTGTGTGTGTGTGTGTGTGTGTGTGTGTGTGTGTGTGTGTGTTTTAGATGAAACCCAAAATGTACTTATATTATGTTTTTTGAATATAATATTGAAAATATGCAATACATATATTTATCTTTAAAGAAGCAGGTTATACACATTTACTTCTTTAAGGATAATAGCTGTTTTTCTAAGGTATCATTGAAATAATATGGTTATTAAGTTTTAAAACCTCAACAGTTGCATCCTAAAATACTGCACCTGTGCTTTTCTCACTGTGTGACGAGTTACTAATAGCACCTGTTTGACTGT
Organism: Clarias fuscus; assembly: GCA_030347435.1. Lineage (NCBI taxonomy): Eukaryota > Metazoa > Chordata > Actinopteri > Siluriformes > Clariidae > Clarias > Clarias fuscus. The sequence continues at coordinate 1,574,271 of CM059231.1, read as the reverse complement.
AATACCTGATCTTCCTAAACTAACATAATAATGATTGTTGGTTAAAACACAAAATATGTTAGAGACAGACCCTTAATTATTATTTTATAATTTTTTTAAATTAATTCAATTAAAAATGCTTGAAAATATTTCACACGTCGTGTTAGAGACGCGTTAAAGGAATACACCTTGCAGTTCAGATAAACAGGTCATTCAGATCTACAGATAGTTGAAAATGTTTGGTCCTCCATAATGTTTCTACTTTTATTGATTTCTTAAATTCAATGATCAGAGATGGAAATATGTTCAATAGTCTACACGTAAAGTATTTTCTTTATTAAAAAATGATTATAAAGTATATGATACAGGTATCTGCATACAGTCTGCTCATTCGGGGCCTGTGAGGGAAGAAGGGACAAATTTGTGACGAATCGGATGAATAAGTGTCATTTAAATTTTTTAATACCTCCTTTTTAGTTCCTCCAGATGATCCGGTGATAGAAGGAGCTCCAGAGATTCTGTTGACGGCAGGAATCTCGTACAACCTGACATGTGTGTCCCGAGGGGCCAAACCACTCTCGACCATAGAGTGGTACAAAGATGGTGTTATAGTGGAAGGAGCTCATACTAGCACTGTGGGTACACACACACACACACACACACACACACACACACACAAACACACAAAGATTTAAAGTTTTCTTTCTAAAGATTACAAATACAGTACTTGAATATAAAGAATTTTCAAGTTAAAAATAATCAAAAATAATATATGCTATAACTTCTAGTTTCTTATAATGTCATAAATTCAACAAAGACTTTTTCCTCAATATTACCATGTTCCCCAGTAACCAGTCAAATCAAGCATAGATAATCAAAAAAGAACTTCCACACATCCTAGTCCCAAATTCAGGTATTATTAAAGGAAAGCAGCGCACCATTATAAGTGTTGCAAAATATTACAGTTGTGCCCATGTGGTCGTCTGGTGTTGCCATGTTTCTAGTCTTTGTGGCGCTCTGGAACATGAGGCTTAACACAGGTTTATCTTTCATTATTTTAAAGACTGGAAACATAATCATTAACTCAAAATACAATATAATTACCACTATTAATCTGAACATGGTAAAGTAACTGTACTGATATTCCTCTCTCTCTCTCTCTCTCTCTCTCTCTCTCTCTCTCTCTCTCTCTCGATCTCCTTCTTCAATCTCTTCAGGAGGTTTTACCTGACAGGAAGCGAGTCACCACACGCAGTTTCCTGCCGATTCAGCCAGTAGACACAGACACCGGACACAACTTTTCCTGTGTCGCCTCCAATCTGGCTGTGCCACTGGGCAAACGAGCCAGTGTCACACTCAACGTGCACCGTGAGTCTTCCTTTGTGTGTGTGTGTGTGTGTGTGTGTGTGTGTGTGTGTGTGTGTGTGTGTGTATACACATATTTGCTTTCAAGCGCATTAGGTTTCCTTATTCTTATTTAATTCTCCCTCTTCCTGTTTTTTTTTGTTTGTTTGTTTGTTTGTTTTTTAGATGCTCCAACAGTTTTATTATCTATCGAACCTCGCTCAGTTCTAGAGGGAGAAAGAGTAACATTTACATGCCAAGCTACAGCCAACCCTCCTATCATGGGCTACAGGTAAGTGTGTGTTTGACTGGTCCGGATGTGGCTAAATGTGGAGTAATACGAGTGGGAGCGAGGCAGAGAGTCAAATGAATGTGTGTTATAGGTGGGCTAAAGGCGGAGTAATCCTGGAGGGAGCCAGGGAAAGCGTGTTCGTGACTACGGCCGATCACTCGTTCTTCACTGAGCCCGTGTCCTGCCAGGTGTTCAATGCTGTGGGCAGCACCAACGTCAGCATATTGGTGGACGTACACTGTACGAAAGCTCTCTCTCTAAACATCAGTCCAGATGTTCATCCATCTCTCTTGCTTTTACATCTGTGGTACCCATGTTTCCATCTCTCAGCTAATTCAGCCATACTGTTCTAAATCACTTTTTTTGATCTGTCTATCTCTTATGGACATAGCACCCTTGGCTTAATGCAGCTTTATTATATAAATAGCTGAAATAAATCTATTAATTATGATTTTAAGGTTCACAATCAAATTAAGTGGAGGAAATTGAATAAATTAAGATTCTTGCATCATAAGACATATTACAAATATCACGGTAGAGATCATACTTTTTCATGACATCTTATATCCAGTTGTACAGCATTGGCATGTCAAGTGTCCTCTGTCTAGCATATGTTTTTCAATTCATAGCAAAATGTATATTTCATCTGCACTTAACATATGAAAAAGTTATGACAGCTCAGAGGGAAGCTTCAGCTGAACTTTGGAATGCATTTTTCCACGGAAGAAGCACCATCGTATGAAGGTGCCAATTACTTACAGTATCTTTTACTCGAGTTACAGGTGACAAACACGGCCTGTGTGCAGAGCAGGAAAATTTATAAAAACCAAGAGGTACTTACTATATATGCAAGTCGATTTTGATTTAACCCATAAGAGCCAAGACCAAGTATTTAATCCTTTAAGGGAAACTATAGTAGATATAACACTGACCAAATAGATCACATTTTGAAAGAATCTTGACGATCTTAAGGTCCTACAGTATATGACATACGTCACAGCAATATTTTCTTAATTTTTTTTTTATGTCAATTTGGTTAAATATAATACACAATATGTTATTAAAACATTATAGTTGTTAAATATGATGAAACTTTCTTTCATTAACTAAAAAAAAAACAACTTAAAATGAACCAATTCCATCACATGTGCTACTCAGACACACTCTCATTTTGTAAATGAAGCTAGGGGTCACAAATTCACATACTGTATTGTCACATGACTGCACCAGGATGTTCATTAGATGTAACTTGGCAACTTCATAAGATAAAGTCTAAGATAAGGAGGAATTAGGAACTTTCCAGAACATTTACTGTAAATGGTTTGTGATGCCTATATAGACATTTATATACAATCCTCATCAGCATAATTTGCATTGGGATATCAGAAAACGAAAAAAGTAAGTAAAATATGTGCCAAATTCTTTTTTTTTTTTTTTTGTTCTAATAAAGATGCAGTATGTACAGTGATTCTTTCACGGGTAAAGATAAGCTCAGAGAAATCAGTAGAAGCATAACATTGCCATGATATTCCTGTTCATGATGATGGCAACTGTATTATAGTTTTTACTCAAACTTCTGGTTCCAAGTTCTCGATTAAGATCCCACTGATCGTTTTTTTAGCTTAATAAAATATCTTACATGTTTTGTACTACAGTGCAGTATATCATATAGTTTTATTAATTTATTCTGTATCATTTAGAGTTGTCCTGTTTTTTTAAGACATTGTACTAGTAATCTGGATAAATCTGCTGGTGAATTGAATGTGCTCAAATTTTCAATAAATTAATAAATGAATGAATGAATAAATGACCAATTGAACATTTTGTTCATCTTCATCACTGCATATTTATTTTCCTCATGTCTTGCTCCTCTTATCCACCCAGCCTTCTTGCTGTCTCCTTCCATGTCGCACGTTCTGATCCCACAAAACCTTTATAAGAATATTAATGTCTTCCCCTTTGCCCAGTCGGTCCGATCCTGGTAGTGGAACCAAGGCCGGTAACGGTGGACGTGGACTCTGATGTAACACTGAACTGTAAATGGGCAGGAAATCCTCCTCTTACACTCACCTGGACAAAAAAGGGCTCCAGTATGGTACTTAAACACTATTATGCATTATCTCTAAATACCATACAACAAACACAACAACTAACAAAGTTACAAGAGTAGTAGTTTTAGCAATGTCGTCATAGGTATATTATTGAAACAAAACAAAAAATAACGCTAACTAAATTTGTATAAAACCAACTATTTGGCATTCTCATTGGTGTTGAGCTGTTGACTATTTGTATGTAGACCAAAGAAGTGAAACATAAAGGTTATTATTACCAATTTGTTTTCTCTTTTTTGACTTTTACAAGTCTTCAGTCATGAAAAAAAATTTTATATATATATATATATATACACACACACACACGTGGACAAAATTGTTGGTACCCTTTGGTCAGTGAAAGAAAAACTCACAATGGTCACAGAAATAACTTTAATCTGACAAAAGTAATAATAAATAAGAATTCTATGAATGTTAACCAATGAAAGTCAGACATTGCTTTTCAACCATGCTTCAACGGAATTATAAAAAAAAATGAACTCATGGAACAGGCCTGGACAAAAATGATGGTACCCCTAACTTAATAGTTTGTTGCGCAACCTTTTGAGGTAATCACTGCAATCGAACGATTCCTGTAACTGTCAATGAGACCTCTGCACCTCTCTGCAGGTATTTTGGCCCACTCCTCATGAGCAAGCTGCTCCAGTTGTTTCCGGTTTGAAGGGTGCCTTTTCCAGACAGCATGTTTCAGCTCCTTCCAAAGATGCTCAATAGGATTGAGGTCAGGGCTCATAGAAGGCCACTTTAGAATAGTCCAATGTTTTCCTCTGAGCCATTCTTGGGTGTTTTTAGCTGTGTGTTTTGGGTCATTGTCCTGTTGCAAGACCCATGACCTGTGACTGAGACCCAGCTTTCTGACACTGGCCAGCACATTTCTCTCTAGAATCCCTTGATAGTCTTGAGATTTCATTGTACCCTGCTCAGATTCAAGACACCCTGTGCCAGATGCAGCAAAGCAGCCCCAGAACATAACAGAGCCTCCTCCATGTTTCACAGTAGGGACAGTGTTCTTTTCTTGATATGCTTCATTTTTCCGTCTGTGAACATAGAGCTGATGTGCCTTGGCAAAAAGTTCCATTTTTGTCTCATCTGTCCATAGGACATTCTCCCAGAAGCTTTGTGGCTTGTCAACATGTAGTTTGGCATATTCCAGTCTGGCTTTTTTATGATTTGCTTTCAACAATAGTGTCCTCCTTGGTCGTCTCCCATGTAGTCCACTTTGGCTCAAACAACGACGGATGGTGCGATCTGACACTGATGTTCCTTGAGCATGAAGTTCACCTTGGATCTCTTTAGAAGTCTTAGAGCCCTATATATAGGCCCACTGACGGATTACGAGATTGTAGACACCTGTGATGCTAATTAGTGGACACACCTTGAATTAACATGTCCCTTTGATCACATTATTTTCAGTATTTTCTAGGGGTACCATCATTTTTGTCCAAGCCTGTTGCATGAGTTTTTTTTTTTTAATAATTCTGTTGAAGCATGGTTGAAAAGCAATGTCTGATTTTCATTGGTTAACATTCATAGAATTCTTATTTATTATTACCTTTGTCAGATTAAAGTTATTTATGTGATCATTGTGAGTTTTTCTTTCATTGACCGAAGGGTACCAACAATTTTGTCCACGTCTGTATAAAGGGAGAAAAATTAATTATATAAATGTGTAATTTGGCTGCTGAGAAGTGAACAGATATTTATTACTTGAAAACAAGTATTATTAACAGGGCTTGTATCATAACTTGTTCATTTACTTTTGGTCCAGATTTTAAGGGAAGGGTTATGTACATGAAATGCTGGGAAATTATGATGATGTGATTCTCTCAATATGAATATAAATAAATTTAAAGCTATCTTCATTTTAACATTAACCACAATGATAACTGAGCAAATGTATCACTGTACAGATAGATAGACAGATAGATAAACATTTAATAAATAAATACAAGAATTAAGTATCTTACATATACTGACTCCAAAAAAACACAATTTTACATATTGTTTCAGTTTTTGTAAACAATTTTGTAAAGTTATACATTTTTGACCTGAACAGAAGGATTTACTACAGCGAGTAAAGACTACATATATTTAAAAAAAAAAAAATGATTACATCATCTTAGTTATATACACGCTACATTTTACATGATCACATTTCATTGCAGAATCTGTCCTGTGTATTCCTATATTGCTGAGTCCTCACATTTCTGTTATTGCTTTGTTGTGTTTCTCTGGCAGGTTCTCAGTAATAATAATCAGTTGTATTTGAAGTCAGTGAGTCAGGCTGATGCAGGACAGTATGTGTGTAAAGCCATCGTACCCAGGATTGGTGTTGGAGAGACAGAGGTCACACTCACAGTCAATGGTTTGTACAACACACACACACACACATTTATTTGTGCTCATATCCAAGTAGTCAAGCAGGAGTGATTGCAAAAAATAAAAAATAAAAAATTAAGAGCAGGACACTGAACCAGAAAATTCTTACATAAGCATGATTAGGGACGTGCCAGGCACTGTGAAGGAATGAAATGAAATCATTATTTCACATTTTGTACTGAAATTAGTGTAATAATAAAAAAAAAGATAAAATAAAATAGAATAGAATAGGGTGGCACGGTGGTGTAGTGGTTAGCACTGTCGCCTTGCACCTCCAGTGTCCGGGTTCAATTCCCGTCTCTGCGTGCATGGAGTTTGCATGTTCTCCCTGTGCTTGTTTCCGGTTTCCTCCCACAGTCCAAAGACAGTTGGAGGTATCTTGCAGACATGTAGGTTAGGTTAATTGGCATTCCCAAATTGGCCGTAGTGAGTGAATGTGTATGTGTGTGCCCTGCGATGGATTCGCACCCTGTCCTCGTGCCCTAAGTCTCCTGGGATAGGCTCCAGACCCCCCATGACCCTGAATACAGGATTAAGTAGAGCAGATGATGAGTGAGTGAGAATAGAATAGAATAATAATAAAATGAATGAATACTCTGCAGTCCATGTCAATTCCTTAAGTTTTCCAAGTGATTCTGGGATTATTGCTGTTATGTGGTGTAAATGTGACATATCTTCCATGTAGCAAGTAATTTTGTGCAGCTTTCGAAGGACTTGCATCAACATAATGTGTAAGCCTTTTAGCATAGAGCATTTAGCCATATTTTTTTTTTTTTTTTGATAAAAACATATACTGTATAGGACTCTTTTTTTTTTTTTTTTCTCGGCACACCCAACCAATATAACCAACTAGTCAAAGATGACTGAGCATAGGCAAAGAAATAGCACAGATATACATGCTCATGTGTTTTTATTGTTGTTTTCAGTTGCTTCAATGACCAAAAAAAAAATTATAATCATATGCTTAGTTTGAAAATTCTACAATTTTGCGACATCATTCCCATATTCCAGTAGTGGTAAAAATTTACCCTTTATAAAATTAATGATGACTTTTTTTCTACCTGACATAGTAACTAAAATAGTTGATTTAGTGTGTAACATACTGTAGAAGTAACTTCGCTATGGCTTGGTATTAATAATATAATTTTTTTATTTTTACCTCTGAATATTGGACAGGTCCACCAATTATTTCAAGTGAACCAGTTCAGTATGCTGTAAGAGGTGAGAAGGGTGAGATCAAATGCTACATTGCGAGCACACCCCCTCCTGACAAAATTGTGAGTACACACACACACACACACACACACACACACACACACACACACACACACACACACACACACACCTAAACACACGCACATTAACTGTGGATGTTTTTTATAAAATATATGAAGTGATCAGACCTGTGACTGAATCTGTATCCATGTCTCTCACACACAGTGTCCCTAGGATAATCACCAGATACATTTTAAATCTTTGCAACCTGTACAACAGTTACTTCTAGTCCACTAGTTTGATTGCTCATGTGTTGTCTCAAGAGTGGTGATATTTAGTATAACAGTACTGGGACTCAATTTTTTCTGTGATTGCTACATAGATTTCTAACAATAGCTGTTACTTCATTAACTTTGGGCTTATAGACTGTGTGTTGCCTGGCAACGTGTAATGCTCTATACAGATGTGGGTTCATGGAGAGCAAAAATAGACCTAAATATTTGGGCTTTTTTAGGTATGGTGAAAAAGATCATTCTATATATATGAATAAGAGAAAGGTTTTGTCTGTACATTGGTCAGAACCCACGCTTTCAATTATATCGTTAGGTTACTTGCGTAACCGTGGTTCTCTGAAAACAGAGCGAGGTATTATCTCACTATGGGAAACGCCTCAGGCGTGATAGACTATGGAAGCACCAATCACACCACGTCTGTACGCAGGGCAGACCAATCACAGCTAAGATAGTGGCCCGCCTCCTTCACATATAACCAGCTGTGATGCCCTGGAACGGCATTCTTAAGCACGCTCTTCCCCTGTGTAATGCGAGAAGGGAAGCTTGGTGAGATACCTCGCTCTGTTTTCGGGGAACCGGCGTTACGCAAATAACCTAACGTTCTCTTTCAACAATCGTTCGGTATCTCACTATGCTAATGATATGGCCCACTCCCGTAGTGCATGCTTTCCGAAGCCGCTGACAGACCTGGTGAAATGAAACTGAAACCAACCTCTTATTTCCTTCATGAGGCGATCTTGAGCACTGCATGAGCCAATGTCGGCGCAGTGACGTCCAGATGGTAAAATCTGATAAACGTATGAGGGGAAGTCCAGCTTGCAGCTGCGCAAATGTCTCCTACCGAGATCCCCTTAAGCAAAGCCCATGAAGTGGCCATACCCCGCATCGAATGGGCCTTTAAGCCCATCGGGGAATCAAGACCCATAGCTGTATAAGCCAACTCGGTTGCCTCCACCATCCAGTGAGAGAGACGTTGCGATGAGATCGGCTTGCCTATACACTGAGCATCCCATGAGACGAACAGCTGATCATTCTTCCTGAACGCTCGTGTTCTATTCACATACAGTGGAACCTTGGATTACGAGCATAATTCGTTCCGGAAGTGGGCTCGTATTCCAAAACACTCTTAAACCAAATCATCATTTCCCATAAGAAATAATGAAAACTCAAATTATTCGTTCCACAGCCCCCAAAAATAAATACATAAAAATAATTAATACAATCTATAAAATGTAAATAAAACAAATTAATCTGCACTTTACCTTTAAAAAAAGTACAAGTAAATCCTGACAGATAAGTGTTTCCATTGGTGCGCGCACGCGCCGTGTGTGTGTGTGTGTGTGTGTGTGTGTGTGTATGTGTGTGTGTGTGTGGAATTAGCCCCTTCCCTCGCCTCGTTTTACACAGTAACATTCCTCCTCCCTCTCCCCACCTCGCTTTTTCACAACAGTTTCACAACAAACACACGCACACACACACACACACACACACAACAGAAACACCGTTTTAACAGGAAAAAAAGAAATCTCTCTGAGACTGACATGGGCGTATATTAACAGACACACTTTTTAAGTTTTACAACAAGCGCATAAACACAGCGGAAACACCGGTTTAACGGAAAAAAAGCGAGACTGGCACGAGCGCATACTAAAGGAATCACTTAAGTTTCACAACAAACGGACACACACACAAACACGGAAACACCGTTTTAACAGGGAAAAAAATGAAATCTCTCTGACCAGGCGTGAGCGCATACTAAGGGAATCACTGCTGTAAAGTAAAAAAAACAAAAAACAAATGAACCAGCACCTTACCTTTGAAAAGAATCACGACAGAGCAGAGTTTCTGTGTCTTTGTGAAGCCGGGAGGGGTGAAAAGGGGAGAGAGCGTCTGTGCGTGTGTGTGTGTTTCAGTGTCAAATTGCGCACGCACGAGCAGAGTTTCTGTGTTTGCGAAGCCGTGGGGGGAGGGTGGTAGGGGGAAGGGGGAGGGGGGGGATAAACGTTGCATGTGTGAAGCATGATACTCGGCGCTCGTAAACTAATACTTGCTCGGTTTCCGAATAAAAAATTATTTACAATCTTTGCTCGGTTTGCGGAACACTCGTAAACCACGTTACTCGCAATCCGAGGTTCCACTGTACTGTCATAACGCCCGCACCGGACATAACGTATGCAAAATGCGTTCCTCCTCCGAAGAAAACGGTGGCGGATAAAAAGCATTCAACTCTAAGGTTGTGCAGTTATAGCCCGAGTCCCAGACCTTAGGAACAAAGGCCGGGTTAGGCAATAGTGCAACCCTTTTGCCATCCGGACTAAATTCCAGACATGCCTCATGCACTGACAACGCATGTAACTCCCCCACTCGCTTAGCCGAAACTAAGGCGAGGAGCAAGACCGTTTTCAGAGATAAGAGTTTTATATGAACCGTCTCCAAAGGTTCAAAAGGAGCCCGGGTTAAGGCATTCAGGACCTTGGCTAAGTCCCATGATGGGATGCGCTGCTTTAGTACTGGTCTCAGACGCCTCACTCCCTTCATAAAACGGCATATAAGAGGGTGACGACCAACCGAAGCTTTTCCAATGCCAATGTGGCATGCCGAAATAGCTGCCAGATAAACCTTAATGGTGGAAAAGGCTCTGCCGCTGTCCATTAAGTTCTGCAAAAAGCAGAGAATATCCGCTACCAAACATTGGAAAAGAATAACCCCTCTAACCCCTCATGTTCTCGAAAACATGCCATTTGAGATTATATAATGAGCGCGTTGACGAAGCTCGAGCACACTGGATAGTGTTTATAACTTCCTGGGGAAGCCCGAGCGCATTCAAATTCAACCCTTCACGGGCCAGACCCAAAGGTTGAGTCTCTCTGGGTGGGGGTGAAGTATCTGACCTCCTGCTTGTGACAGCAGGTCCCTGCGTAGCGGAAGTTGCCAGGGCTCTCCCTGAAGGAGCTGGACAATCTCCGCCAGCCACAGCCTCCCTGTCCAACGAGGAGCTACAAGGAGGAGAGATAATCCTTTTAACACATTGAGAATCCCTGGAACGTGTGTCGCGACCAGTGAGCTGAAATGCGCGCTGCTCCAAACAATCAGCTTGCGTGCTAGATTGTGGAGTTGTAGCGAGCGCGTTCCCCCTTGACGATTGATATATGCCACCACCGTCGTGTTGTCTGTTCTGACTAAGACGTGGCATCCCGTTAAAAATGGTAGGAAATGTCTCAGAGCCAGAAATACCGCCAATAGCTCCAAAAGGTTTATGTGCACCATGCGGAGCTGGGGCATCCAACGACCGTTCACCGATCTGCCCTGAAAGACAGCTCCCCATCCTAGGAGGGACGCATCCGTTGTCACAACCTTCCTCATGGACATGCTGCCCGTCCTGAATAAGGAGGGGTCTCTCCATTGATGAAGAGCCTCCACACGCTCCGCGTCCGCTCTCACTCTGCACGCGAGGTGTCGGCGAGGACACAGGTGTTTCGCCGCTACCCATCGCTGGAAGTCTCTCATTTTGAGCAAACCCAGTGAGATCACTGATAGCGACGAGGCCATCATACCCAGAAGGCGAAGGCACAGCCTGAATGACACCAGGTTTCCCCTGCGGAAATGGCTCAGACACCGAAAAAAACGCAGTTATTCTCCTTTCTGAAAGAATAGCGCGATAGGTCACAGAGTCTATTCTCAGACCCAGATACTCTATCTGCTGAGACGCCATCAGCCGGCTCTTGGCATAGTTGATTCTGAACCCCAAACCCGTGAGATGGGACGTGAGCAACCTTGTGTCCCGCTCCGCGCGCTCCCGTGATTGCGCGCATACTAGATAATCATCCAGATAAGCTGATATCCTGAGACCTCTGTGTCTCAGTGGTGACAGAGCTGCCTCTATGCACCTGCTGAACACACGTGGTGCTAGGCTCAGCCCGAATGGAAGAGTAACAAATTCGTATGCTCTGAAAAGAAAACCTGAGATATTTCCTGTGCGCGGGATAGATGCTTATGTGAAAATACGCATCTTTGAGATCTACCGCGGAAAACCAGTCCCCCCTGCGGATGGAGCGAGTCAGAGCTCCGACCGTGAGCATCCTGAATTTGTATTTTCTTAAGTGCCTGTTCAGAGCACGCAGGTCCAGAATCGGGCGTAACCCCCCTCCTTTCTTTGGGATTAGAAAATAACGGGAGTAATAGCCGTTCTGAGTTTCCCCCACTGGAACTCGTCTTATAGCCCTCTTTTCCAAGAGGGTGGAAATTTCCTCCTCCAAAACCCGAACTGAGTCCCCTTTTGCCATAGATGCTATAACCCCGTTGAAAGGAGGGGGTTTTACAGCAAACTGAAGCCTGTAACCCTTGGTTACCGTAGCGCGGACCCATGGAATAGGAGAGCATTTCATCCAAGCCTCCCGATGAAGCGTCAGAGGATTTAGGCAAACCGATTCCATAGATGGAGCGTGGGCGCCATCCAGTGGGTGAGGAAAAAACCGGCCAGGATCGGTCTGGCTCAGAGACCGGCTTATCTCCCGGTTCATCGATTTTATTGCTCTTTTGGCTTCCTGCGCCCTTGGCAATGAGCCTGGATGCGACAGGTGACTTTTTATTTGCTCTGGGCTCAGAAACTGGAGTGCTTCGTGAACCTGCACTTGAGAACTTGTGCTTGAACTCAGCAGACCACATTGAACTGATGGTTGCTTTTGCACTTGAGGCTTTTTCGTAAGCCCTCCTTGGAACGTTGTGTGTTGAGGAAAAACTGAACTGGCCTGAACACAGCCTAACATTCCTTCTTTCGAACTCCACATCCTCTGCTTCTTTGCGGGTGGGGGAAAAGATGTGTTTAGCTCAGGAGAGGACATTGCAGAAAACCCTAGGTGCTGCCCGTCTCTCCAATGTAGTGCTTGTGTCCTAGGTCTCCTTCTTCTTTTTGCTAGAAGGGTTAGAGGACCTGGACCTCACAGCCGCTGCAGTGAATGATTGCTTTCCCCATGGCTTAGCGCTTGGAGCTGCGGGGGGGGGGGGGGGGCGAGCTGTCTGCTCCGCGCTCTGGGGTCTTGCAGGTCTGGGCACGTTCACGAACCTCCTGTTCTGTGTCGGAGGGATTGGCCGAGGGGGAACAGGAGGACTCATTGGCATTTTTCTCGGCAAACAGATGTCAAATGCCTCTCCTTCCTTCTTCTGGAGATCGCACCTCTGTCTCATCGCTTCCACCGCTGGACCGAACAGCCCGCTCGCATTCAAGGGAGCGTCGAGAAAATCTAATTTCTCCCGTTCCCCGATGCTTGAGAGGTTTAGCCATAGCGAACTTTTGCTCGCGACGGCGAGAGCCATAGTGCGGCCAGAGCTCTGCCCCTGCACCGCGCGAGGCACGCAGATTGAGATCTGTTATGTTACAGATCTCTTCCCAGACAGATGGGCTTGGGTTACCGGCATCTAGCTGCTTGCCTAGCTCCTCCAATAATTCGGCTTGGTAGGCCATCAACATTGAAGTCGCGTTAAGAGCTCTGACTGCCAACGCCGAAGACTTATATATTTTTTGGTACATGGATGCGGTGAGGCGATCCATTTTACCCGCAAGCGCTGGACTAGTGGATGAGAGGGTGGTCCGCCTGTTTGGATGCAGGTGGTGAGCAACCGAGAAAGAGAACAAGAATGCCATTTCAGAGCATCACAGCTGGTTATATGTGAAGGAGGCGGGCCACTATCTTAGCTGTGATTGGTCTGCCCTGCGTGCAGACGTGGTGTGATTGGTGCTTCCATAGTCTATCACGCCTGAGGCGTTTCTCATAGTGAGATACCGAGCGATTGTTGAAAGAGAACTTTATATTTCATACATTGGAGTACCATAAAAGTCGGAAAAATGTCTGTATGTCTTTATGTCTGTCCAGCTGAGTTTGTCACAATGAAATGAAACTCTGCCAGTTGTTTGGCATTTGCCTGAAGTTATAAATGAAATATATAACTGTGCCATAAATGAAATCAAAATGTTGAGCAGAAGGGACATTATGACCAGTTTTGTGCCAGATTACGTCACAGCAGCCAGCGCTTTTTTGGAAAAATATATTACCTTTAGGTGGGCGTGGCTGTACGTATCATTCAATAGAGCCAATGAACTCTAGATAGTTTACCGTAAATACTATGTCTTTTGGCTTACTCCAAAAAAGTCAAATACACTATCAAAAATGAACCTTGCAAGATGAATGGACAGACCAATGTCTGCTGGAAGTTTAAAACCAGTTTGTTGCAGGTTCCAAAACCGTGGCGCTAATGAAAAGCAGTGATGTGTACAGTAAGTGTCACTATCACATTAAACACGGGTTTGTTAAAGCAAACATACCCACAGAAGTCCAAGGTGAGGGCATGTAAAATACCTGAACTGATACTCCAGTGTAATGTGATAAAATCTAAATATTGAATGATCATGATGACATAATCTACTTTAATCAGGGAGGGTTTTTGGCTGACGATGAAAGAAGGACAACTTAGCGTAAAGAAGGCGCAAGATACTCAACCTTACTTTTTTTTTGTATAAATAATTTAAGCAGAGAGTTCTGCTGTAAAAAAAAAAATAAAAAAGACAGGCAGACATGTATGTGGGCTTCAACCTGAAATAATATCACTGATTACATTAAAGCAGAATCAGCTTATTTTTAGCTGTAACCTTTTAGCTATTTCTAAAAACCCTTTATCCGTCAATGACTGACGGGTACTAACGCTATTCCGCTATTTATCCTGCTGAGTTTATTTTATCCTGCTGTTTAAATGTATTTGGTTGCATGCATATAAAATATATCTGGATGCCTGTAGCAAAATTTAGAAATATATTTTTAATAAACACTGCTTGTTTTTTTTGTTTTTTTTCCGGCTTTCCAGCTTTTATTTTAAAAGGCATTTCAGAGCAAGTGTTATTTTTTAGAAAGAATTTTACTGCCTAAATACTTTGCACTGTTTTTTTAAGCTGAAAAAGTCAGCGCAACAGAAGGGAAGGTTTAACTGTAAATGCAGGCAAAGTCCAAGTACTGTACAAAAGTCACAATAAACTGTGCCAATGGAAATAAGCTATTTGGTGTTTTCATGTGTGTTCCATGTTTTATAGACACTGTAAACCCTAAATGCTCAAAGTAATTAAACATATTGAGTACTGTTAACTTAAACAATTACAATTAGTTTAAATTAATAGACCTTGATGAGTATTTAGAACTTTTTGGTATTTATGAGTTTGTAACTTTTCAAGTTAGCGGACCAAATTTGATATTTTAAGCCACAGTAACTGTCTCCTTAAAGTTCCACCAACTTTAAATCTTTCAGCGATTTTGTGTCTGACGTCATCAATGCACATGTAAACTGCCCACATTGAATTGTTTTGATCAAGATGGTGGATTGCTCTGTGTTTGGATGAGCACTGGTGGCTCAGTGGTAGGTGTTTCGCCTGCCACGTGAAAGGGTCCGGGTTCGATTCCCAGCCACTGGATGAAGTTCCTGTCCCAAGCCCAGATAAAAATGGGAGGGTTGCGTCAGGAAGGACATCTGGTGTAAAAAAAAAAACTTGTGACAAATCACTGTGGCGACCCATTGCCAGGAGCAGGTGAAAGACCAACATCGATTTATTTGAATTGCAACAACTAAAAAAAGATTATAGAGAGTTGGGCTACTCAGTAATGCAGGTAAAGAACGATTAATATGAATGAGTACAACAAACTCAAAAACTGATAGTTCTGTTTACTTAAAATTGGAAACATAATTACTTAAAAACATTGATGTAACTGATTACCTGAATTTTTTTTTTAGTTTTGCCAAATTATTCGGGTTTACAGTGTACTGTAATTATATATACACACACAGCAAAAGGCTCAAATTTGGACCCAAGTTTGGATTTAATTTATACATTCTATAACAATTTCTATAGATTAAATATACTGTAGGAAATCATCTCAGGAAAGCAAGATCATTATTATTATTATCCTTTATTAAAAGGAGATTATTGCATTATTTTTACAATGTGAATGTAATGCATTAGAAAGTGTGTCCCGACTTTTGACTGGTAGTGTATGTGTGCGTGTACAGTGTACTGTAGTATATAGATAATTTCTATAGAGCGATATGTGCAGTGATCCATTAAAAAGAAAAAAAAATCCTCCACAAGTCCAGCAAAGAGGTTTTCCGGAAGAAGATTGCATTTCTGTGTCCGTCCTGACCCTGCTGAAGATAACACGGGCACTTTAATAACAAGCCCATCACCAGCACTTTGTTAAGGACAAAGTCATGTACTCTTTAGTGTGGCTCATGAGAAGCAGACAGCGGGACATGACAAATGAGTGCTTTTAACAATCTCAGCACTTTAGTCGTGTCTCCCTGTTGCCTCCTCCCTTCTTCTCCTTCTCCTCTACCCTCATCCTCTTATTTTTTTTTCTCCCACCTGGATTTTTCTCTCACTTCCACCTCCCCTCCCACACCCAGTGCGCGTGACTACTCTGCAGATAATGAGACATGACATTACAGGGCAACTCTTAATGCACACACTACTTATGAAATATAACATATGAAATAAACGAGGGTTAAGGTCCAGAGAAAATAAAGGACGATTGAAGGAGATGAAAAGAGGACGTGCATTTTTTTTGTTCTTTTATCCTTGTCACCTGTCCTTTATCAACCTTTTTTTAAAGGGATATCATCATCTGTGATAGAAAGATGCTTATCTAAATTGGCTGGCCAAAAAAAGTTGCACCCTTTAATAATAATTTCTTTGCACCACTTTTAGCTATTGATTTTGATTATCAGACAAACTTCTGCAACTTCACAACATTTATTTCCGTCAATTGTTACATAAATTTTTGGATGAAATCTTGTACTTGATGACGTGAGCGTTGAAGCACTACGAAATCCCAAAGACTGTCAGTGGGGTTCAGGTGGCCAATTCATGTGTGAAAATGATTCCTCATTTTCTTTCACAATTTAAGCCCAATGAACCCAGGCATTGTCACCCTGGAATATGTCTGTGTTATCATGGGAAAAACAAATCCATTATGGGACAACATGTGTATTCAGAACATTCAGGGATCAGGTCAGCTGTCTCAAACAGTCAAGGACTATAAATGTTGGAACAAAGTTAATTCTTTCGCATTTGGCCTCTATACACTACCATATGTCATTTAAACACTCTTGCAACACTCAAGATGTGAGCTAAGCCAAGACTTTAATTCAAAGTGTTGACAAAACTGTGCATTCAGGGACAACAGCCATTTTCAGGGCCTGACTGCAACACTGCCTGCAGAACATTATCCTCCTTTTTTTTTTTGTCTTTAATAGCCTCAATGTAGCTGGCTTATGCAATGTTTATGAATAATTACAGGTAGCATGCATAAGCAGTGTACCTTGGATAAATCCTTGCAGAACAGCAGAGCTTAACTTCTGTATGAGTAATTCTATAATTTGGGGTACATTTCACATAGTGTAAGTAAAAAAGTATAAAAGCAACGTTCTTTCTTAATAGAACAAATAATGGTTCGAGTAAAATATCTGCTAGTTGCATAAATATTAAAATTATTTTAAAGGTAGAGGATGGTTCATCTACAGTATGTTATGCAGAACTTCCTCCTGCAACTCGAAAAAAAAAATTTTTCTCTCCAAATGATGTCATGTTGCTCTGAGGCATAATTCTTTGAATATTAATAAATTGGTATAAAGATATATTTTTTGTGTTTAGACTTTTAAAATACATTTTAAAATAGTAGTGAACTCAAATGGTTTTATCCATTATTGTGAAATCACAAAATCCTCAAATGCAAAGGCAGACATGGTAAAAATTGTACTTTTTGCAAGTGACTCATAGGATGCACATAATGTGATGTTTTTAAAGAACATTTAGAATAAATATACAGTTCTTATTATCAACAGACATGTAATGTAGCTCATTAATTATAGGAATAGGAATTACTATAGGAATTATAGTCTGCATGTGAAATAAGACTGATAGGATCCGTTCCCACGGATATAAACAAATATTGTAAAGCAGTCACATCTGCTGTTATGCATATAAAATCCTGACTCTATAACTGCCCGAAAGACCACATGTCACTGTTTCATCTGTATGGCCAGTATGATGTACAGTACTAGGCGGCTTCTTATAGGCTACAGTACATGTGGTAGGTCATGTGAGTGTGTTTGCTTTTGCAGGTATGGGCCTGGAAGGAGAATGTGTGGGAGAAAGACAGAGGTACTCTGTCCGAGCGATACACAGTAGAGCAGAGCAAGCCAGCATCAGAAGGGGGCGCTGTGCTCTCCACCCTCACCATCAATAACGTGATAGAGTCAGACTTTCAATCAACATACAACTGCACAGCCTGGAACTCATTCGGACCAGGAACCATGATCATCACTCTGGCGGAGACAGGTGAGATAGCGCTGCTATTTGGATCAGCGAGGACATTAAAATTCCATCATATAATAAAACATTAAAAACCTGCTTAAAATCTACTTCAATTTCTCAGTAACCACCAGGAGTCTTAAGCAGTCAAAAGATTTCTTGTTAATGGTTATAATAATTTTTTTTCCTCTGAATGTATGCAGTATATTTGAAGAAGGAATGCACATGCTATTTAATTAACATTTCATTCAAACATTTTTGTATATTTCTTTTAATCATATGGACATTGTGTCAAAGCAGCTTTACAGAAAGAAAAAAAATATATATAACATTCCAGAACGGTGCTTCAGACAGTTGATGATCACAGGTTGATTATCTTTTTATGACTTAGAAAACTTCTAACCAATAATCGAACCATGTAGAGACATGATATGGAAGCACTTGTACTGTAAGTCTTTTTTATGTCACCTTTTTTCTCAGATATTGTCCCTGTGGGAATAATAGCTGGTGGGACAGTTGGCTCCTCCATCCTGCTTCTTCTTTTCTTGCTCACCCTGGCCTTCTACCTCTACCGCCAACGAAAAGCCCGTGAGTACAATATGTTATATTTCTTTAGGAACATCTCATAGCAATGCATTTAGACCACGGACCATGTGTCCATTTACTGTCCATTTTATGAAAACACTGAATGTGATTTATGACGTTTTGAAACTTCATTTGCCGAATGTTGTTTGGATACAGCTATTAAATGTACATAGAGTATCTCTTAATTTAATGGATATTAATATACAGTACATTAGCTGTATAAAAAAATGGTAAAAAATGGTATTTGATCAGGGCAGCAGTTGGTGTCGTGATTGGAAGCAAGTTCTCTAAGGTGACATGCTGAAAGCAGGAACAAGGGAAACCATAAGGATCCGAGTGTCTTTGATGGGGGACAAATTATATAGGCTCAAGTTCCCAGTATGCAGTAGTAGTAGTAACTACCAAAAGTAGTCCAAGGAAGGACAATGGGTGAACTGGCAACAGAGTCATGGGCACTCAAGGCTCATTTACTGTCTACAATGGTACATGAGCATCCGGACTGAACCACTGAGCAACGGATGAAGGTGACCTGGTCTGATGTATTATTTTCTTTTCCATCATGTTACTTTGGATGGTGATTATACTTGGTCAGGTGGTTGATTAATTTACTATAAAAGCAAGATTCTTACTCTAGTGCCGGCTGCAAGACACATTATAGATAAAACTTGACACAGTTATCAGAATACCATTCTATTTCTATTGTAAGAACTAATTAAAAGGGACATTCCTAAAACACTTCTATCTAAAACCATTCTTGGGAATAGTTAATACAGTCAAACATTGGATTGCAAGAATAATTCATTCCAGAAGCGTGCTTCTTGAATATCAAAGCACTCACATATAAAAGCACATGTCCCCATAAGAACCAATGGAAACTAAGCTGATTTGTTTCACAACCCAAAAATATTCAGATAAACTACTGAATACAAAATATAAAGTAACAAAACAACAAATTAACCTGCACTTCACCTTTAAAAAGAATCATGCCTGTTGTTAGACGATAGAAGAAGCAGTGGCAGGGGGGCTACTGTGTAGGACGAGTTTCACACACACATTAACAGAATCACTCCTCTCTGGTAGAGAGTCTGGTAACTGGAATCTTCTTCTTTTTGCATGACTTTAACAGGGAACCTCTCTAATGACACTTGCTTTTGCCTCCTTTTGAGGATTTCGCAGAAATGTGATTTTGCATTGCATTGTTGTTAAACAGATTCATCTCCCGCACTGCTACAGTCTTATTAATCTTTTTTTTCTTCACGGGGGACGTTGTTGCAGTACAGTTACTAAAGAAAAGTAACTACACTAATATACAAAATAAAACAAAAAAATTATTTATGTGCACACAAAAACACATGGTTATAATGTTGTAAACAACACACACGTGCAAGGATGTTGACTATATGAGTGACACACTGAGACTAAGCATGGGAGACAATTACCCAGAATCCCACAGCCTAAGAGAGTAAAGAATCATTAGTTCAGTTGTGATCATGTGACACTCGGCAGACAAAGCGTATACAGTACTGTACATACTACAGTACTCGTATATCAAGACCTCACTCGTTTAACATGTTAAAATTCATTTTAAGAAATTTTGCTCGTCTTGCAAAACACTCGCAATCCAATGTTTTAGAATTATATTATATATACACACATAATAGCTATCTCTATCTATCTAAAACAGTTTTGGGGAATTATTTATATTATATATATGTCAAGTCAAGTCAATTTTATTTATATAGCGCTTTTAACAATTGACGTTGTCGCAAAGCAGCTTTACACAATAAAAGAAGTAAGTTTGTATGCAATGTGTATGAATCAAAATGATAAGATTGTCCCTGATGAGCAAGCCGAGGGCGACGGTGGCAAGGAAAAACTTCCTGAGATGGTAATAGGAAGAAACCTTGAGAGGAACCAGACTCAACAGGGAACCCATCCTCATTTGGGTGATAACAGATAGCAGGGATTGATCTGCATAATAATGTGTACTGGAAGTTCAGTATAACAGGAGATGTGTTTAAAATTAAAATTAAAAGGAGTCCAGTTTGATAGACTGTAGGAGATTCCAGTCCTGAGCTATCGAACAACTGAAGTCACAGGTCCCCAGAGCATCAATCGATGACAGGACAGTCTTCATGGAAACCATCCCCAGCCACCATACGAATCCAGGCAGACCACACGGGGCATCCATGCGACGAGATCTCCAACCAGAAGCAGGACTCCAGGACGGGTTAGACGGGTCCAGAGGGCAGAGGGGTCTGGATCACTGGCAACTCAGGAGTGACATGTATAGCTCGACAGAGAGACAGAGAGAGGGAAAGGAGAGAGAGAGAGAGAGAGAGGAGAGAGCAGAAGAGGAGAGAACAGAAAATAAGGAGAGATGACAGTTAGGTATGGTCACAGTCAACATGTATAAGGTGAATGTATATTTAGTGCAAAGTGCAAGCAGGGATTCCGGCAGGTCTAACTATAACAGCATAACTAAAAGGGAGAGCCAGAAGGAAACACAGGCATGAGGGCTCCCTGAGATGTAAAGCAACCAATCACCTCACCGTCGACAAACCTGAGTGAACAATGAGAGTGGGGAGGACAGCATCTAAACATACCAGTTCACCAGAATACTCTACGTCCATGAGTTCCCCAGATCTGCTCCTTTACCTAAGGTTAATCTATTTACAAAAATGCTTGGCTAAATAAATAGGTTTTTAGCATATGTAGTATATATATATGTAGATGTTTCAGTGTTATATCCAATATACTGTAGAGTAGAGCCTTTTGTCTTGTCTCTATCTTGTTTTATAAAAGACAAGACAAAAGGCTCTACTCTACAGTATATTGGATAATAATATTTATAATTGGATATAATATTAATATAATAAGATTTATTATATTATTACACAGCATAAGAAGTACATATTAATCAGTTTCTCTGTTGGTTTGGTTTGCAGGTCGTCGAGGTGTTGCACTGAAGCCTGACATTAAAGTGGAGACGGTTAACAAGGAGACACCAAGCCTAGAGGAAGATACAGCAGGTGTCTCTACAGCATCTCGCATGGTAATGTCACTGTACTCTGTGAGTGTGGTAGAAACAGAACCACAAACCCTGCGTTCCAGTTCAGTTTTCAACAGACCATCATCAACTCCTGTACTGTATATGAATTCTGCGCTTGTGTTGTGTTGCCTTCAGTACTCTCCAGGCTCTAATGCTCTGCTTAACAAATACACCATTTGCTATCAATTAATATTTAATGACAGCCAGGATGGTGGAACGCAGACGGTGTCGGAACGAAGGGAAGATCTCACTGTCTCACTAAAAAAATATCTCAGTCACCTTTAATATCCTTTCTGATAGGTGAAACAAATAGAGTAGAATCATACTCTGGCTGCAGTATCCAGCCTCAACTAGGTGAGACGCCGATAAAGATAGTTGTTCTTTTATGGCATGGTAATGTAGAACCATAATTACAGTGCCGTGACAAGGTGCCCCTTTCTGATTTTTTATTTTTTGCATAGTTTGTATAAATGATTCATATCACGAGACAAATTGTAATATTACACAAAGATGAATACAAACTGCAGTTTTTAAATTATTTATTAACAGGAAAAAAAAAAACTGTTCAAATCTTCCTGTCTCGATGTAAAAAACGTAATTGCCCCTATACCTAATAACTGATTGTGCCACCCTTGGGGGCAACAACTGTAATCAAATATTTGCGATAACTGCCAATAAGTCTTTCAGATCGCTTGGAGCAATCTTGGCTCAGATCCAATGGGATGTAAGGAGACGCACACCTACCAAAACGTTTTGACCAACTTTTGTCTCATCAGTCCATAGAATATTTGCCCCAAAATCTTGAGGATAATCAAGATGTTTTTTAGCAAATTTGAGATGAGCCTTTGTGATCTTTTGGTCAGCATTGGCTTTCGCCCAGGAACTCTTCCATGCATGGCATTTTTGCCCCAGTCTCTTTCTTATAGTTGAATCATGAACACTGACAAAGGAAAGAGAGGCCTGCAGTTTTTTAGATTCTTTTATGAGCCCTTGGATTAGTCGTTGTTGTGCCGGCCACTCCTGGGAAGGTTCACCACTGTTCCAGGGTTTCTCCATGTGTGGACAATAGGTCTCACAATGGTTTGCTGGAGTTCCAAAACACACTATACATTTTGTATTTACTCAGGTTATCTTCCTGTAATGTTAAAAAAACAAAAAAAACAGGAAGGCATTGTATATGTGTAAGTATTTAAATTCACAAATATTGTTTTTGATCTGTTGGCCCAATGGCGTAGTGGTTACCTTCATCTCCTCCCAGGTTAGAGGGTCCTGCCTTCGGGTTTGTGTGCGTGAAGTTCGCGTTGTCCCAGATGGTTTCCACAGTCCAAAGACATATGCAGAGTGGGCTAACTGGCACATTGCCTGCAGTGTGTGAATGATTGATTGGTATCCCAGGTGTACCCTGCCCTGTTCCCTGAATCCCCTGCGATAGGCTCCAGCTCTCCCATGACCATAAACAGGATAAGAACTATAGAGAATGAGTGAGTGAGAGAGTGCTTTTTACCCGACACTTTGTAATGCGGTACTGACTAAAATGTACTTATTACCTAGCTCATATAGTCTTTAATTAATCCAGAATTACAAGTAGGGATGAGATGTAACAAAACAAAGGTAGCCTTGTATCTACAGATATCATCAGATATGCAACTTAATTTTAAGCTGAGATTTTGTAATGGTTAAAATGGCCATCATGTGTGTTCGTTTTAGGCTTTTACAGAAAAACATTATTTTCTGCATACAGTACATCGCATAAACGGGCAGGCAGGATCTAAAACCAAGAAAAAACTGAAAGGAAACCAGGGAAACTAGAACTAGAAAGGAAAATTTAAAGAGGTGATTTCTTTATCTCAGATCTTGTCTACTCTACTACTCTACCCTATAAAAACCAAAAGACATGCTCTGGGTCAGTGTTGCATCCATAATCAGCCATGTGCAGTCCATTCCTCCATAGCACTTTTTCTTCCTTTCCTTTTCTTCTGCTGATCAACCTGATGTGGTGTTTTCCTCTTCCCTCCCTCTTTCTCTCCCTCTCCTCTCTCCTTTGTGTGTGTTTGTTTTGTGGTGTTTTGATGGTTTAGTTTCTTCCCTCTGTCTCCCTCTCTCCCTCCACTCAGCCTTTCAAGGAGGAGACCGAACTGAAGCAGGAGACACGCAGTGAAACACTGGAGACCAAGGAGGAGTACGAGCTGAAGGTGAGGAGCGAGTACTCGTATCGCAAGTTACCAGAGAACGAATGTCGACATTCTGAAAACTCGGATATCTCCGGTATGTAGCAAAAACAAAAGAACCGACCCTGCCGTTCCAATACTTTTGGAGAGGAGTGTACCTAATGGCGATCTCATTGGAATGTCTCTAGTCCTGGAGATTTTCCATCTCACGAAGACTGGTCCAGACCAAATCAAACATTAGATGTTAACATTTCAGTGCACTCGCTCGGGCTTATCAGCTGCGTTATATTATGCTTAGTATTAAAGTCGAATGGGGAGATTTAGGATGAAAAATATTAAACATGTATTGTAATGCTGCTGTATATTATATTATACAGATTTACTGTTAGATAAAGATTGCCTCATTGGTGCAATATGGAGATTGTTACAACAATTATTAGTTACTATATATTGCTAGTGTTAGTCTTGTTAGTCAGATCACTCCTTAAGCGGTAACCTTATAAAAATAAAAAATAAACTATTTAATAAGTGTGGGTTAATTTTGAAGCTAAGAAAACTTGGGAGTGACTGCAGGTTTTTGTTTTAACCATTTTTTTCCCGAAAGTATATTTTTGGGTAGCTGTCCAGGAAAAGCGGATGGGAACCTGAGAACAAATAGCTTTTTTCACAAAATTAATTGTAATCCATATGCACTATGCGATAATGTTGCATCCTTATGCTCTTTCAGGATCCAACAAACGGCTATTACAACGTACGAGCGACGACCCACGAAGAAGGGCGCGCCACGGCTCGCTACCAGGAATTCCGCCCACAAAATCCGGCCGCAGCCTCCACCTCTGCAGCAGGCCCAGCACCAGGTATTAACCCCGCACCCATCGGCCGCTACGAACCGCGCCCACCATCCCGGATTACTCACAACACCTACGCCCACTTCAGCACTATTGCCAGGACCAAACAAAGCCAGGGTCCACCGAAAGCAGCGCTTCAGACCACGGATTATTCCAGAGAATGCGGTCTGCTGGAATCGACCAACCCACTCACTTACGACACGTACGGATACCAATCCACGGCGCAGTACGCTCAGTACAGGCTTGGTTTTGCTCCGCCGCTTGAGGAAGGCCCAGCGTATGAGATGTACCCCACAGGACAGGGAGTGGGGCCGAGTCAAGCGGTCGGGCCAGATGCTGGACTGGGAAAGTATGGGAGCTCGACACGCTTCTCCTATTCGTCTCCACCTACAGAATACTCTCAGAGACACACCCAGAGGATGCAGACACATGTATGAGAGTGTACCAGGACCGTGATACACACACACACACACACACACACACACACACACACACACACACACACACTTTAGTGAGGACTTTAAATGGTGGTTAATCAAATGCTAGAGTCACAGATTAGTGTAGCTATCTCATTCTCTCTCTCTCACACTCACACACATGCATACATACTCACACATACACACAAACACACACAACTTGTCTTCATTCTGTGCCATTACTATAGTGCCAAACCAAGATTAAATATAAAATGCAAAGAGAACATATTAAAAGGCTGGAGGGACATGGTCATTACGTCTATACAGTATATTCTCTCCTCTCTTCTTCCCTCATCACAGTTTCACTTTTCCTATCATATGTAAATATACAGAAAAGAATTGTCAACAGAAACGAGGATTGTTTCCTGAAGTTGATAACTGCCCTACTATAACAAGCGGGATAGCGGAGAAGAAGCAATAGGTTTGTCCATGTAAAGGGGACATTGAGACCCGACCCAGCCCGACTTTTTTTCTGTCGGGAATCTGCAGATGGCACCACTTTGGGAAACGTTGGGAAACGTCTCCTGCCTCAATTAACCCAGTCTGTGCCACTGGATAATATGAAGGACAGTGTATGTGTGTAAAGTGTATGCTCTAAAGTGCAAAGCCTCATTGGTGTCAAACCTGCAAGAGTAGCCGAATGTCATCAGATCTGAAATATTCGACGGTTAGATTTTTGCTTGTAGCAAATGAGCGACTCATTCCACTGTTCTCGGTAGCCCATAAACTGCTGATGAGAGTCTGCATAATTTATAGTCATGTTGTCCTTAGCAGTATATCAATAACTGGCAGCTATTGCAAAACTTGCATTTTATAAAAACTTTGGTGGGATTCTTGGTATTTAGACCAAGTGTGATAGATTTGGTCCAAATTTCATCTGGAGACCAGCTTATTCCAGCTATATGAATGCATTAATAAGAGCATTTGCACTGCCCTTTTGTGAAGGGATTTGTGTAGTGTTGAGCAAAAAACAAAAAGAAAAAATTGTCTGGGACTGCAAACACTGAATTACAACGAACTTTTGAGACAACACTGCACATGTGTGTGAGCGACAGCTTAGTTTCGCGTTGTTCTGGAAGACAAAAGGCAGATAAATCCTGTAAGCCTATATTCATAAACCTTTATGACTGCACTTTTTGCAATTTTGGTACCAGTGCATTAGAAAATGTATAACTCACTACAATACCTCATAAAGCTTTAAGGAAATGAATTATATACTTTATTAGTGACTTCAATAAGTTGTAATATAAATGACATAATTCATAATAATGCACTGTGGTTCAGAGAATTACTGCCTTGAGTAACTGTGTGCTGTGTACACTGATCAGCCGTAACATTAAAACCACCTAGGTTTTGGGCTCCCGAGGCGGCTCTGGTCCCTCAGGGTGTAGCTCTGCAGGGGATGTGGTGTCTGGCGCCAGTACCACCAGCCCATTGGCAGCAGATCCTTTGGGTGCTGTGATGTTGGGTGGAGCCTCTGTAGATTGGACTGTTTGTCTGGTGCATCCCATGGATGTTTAATCTGAGTGGGATCTGAGGAGTTTGGAGGCTGGGTGGGAGGCCTTGGGATTTTCGCCTCCTGGGCCTTGTGTACGGCAGGCTGTGGTGCACTGGCTGTCCTGGTGCCACCTATGTTCAGTTCACCTACTGTAGTGTCATGGCTGATTGGTGTATATAATGCACTTTGAATAGCTGTTAAGCTATTGATGTAATGATTTCTTTTATTTATATTACAACTTTAAAGCTGCTACACACCATGTACATAGGCATTTTAATCATATTGATGCTGTTAAATGTCATTACAAAGCATTACTTTTACCAAAATTAGAAATAACAATAAGTACAGTCATAAAGCTTTATACAGTACATTCAGGCTTTATATAAGTGTTACTAGAAAAAAAAGGAAAAAAACAACAATTTTGAGATGCTTTTTCATGCTTGGTACTCAAGAAGTACTAAAAAAAAAAAAAAGCAGAAGAGGTGACGGCCTCACTTCCATAAAACCTATATTGTTTGCTACTTTTTATGTCTGTGTGGGCGAGCACACAATCTCATAAACGTGGGGATGTTCCATAGGGGAACAATTGAACCTTTTCTATCTGTACAGTCCTCTTTGTCCTACATCACATATTTGCCCCTGCAAAGTAGAAGAGTGCTTTTTCCACATTTGTATCTGAACTTAGAACATGGCATTTGAAAGCATTTTTTATATTTTTATACAAAAGAAAAAAAAACGGAGACCGAACCAACAGTTCAGAAAATGTGTGGAAAGCCATTTGTTTTCAAGTTGTTTCTGTGAGCGATTTGTACTTTTACAATTCCATTACCAAGACAGCGTCAACTGAATAATAATATTTAAAAAAAAACAATGCCCATGTTTATTTTAAACATTGAAAAAACACTACTGTAGAAGCTTATTTATTAAATTAACTGTAGCTACACAGAAATTACAGTGTGCCATTACTTTTTCTCTCCAGATCGGTGGACTAACATTGCCATTAGCCATATTATTGGCGCCCGTTTTGTTCAATCTGAATGAAACATGCCAAATTGTAACTAGGACAGATTTAATCTATACGCATTATATAGATATTAATTAATGATGTTTCCTGACGCCTATTGTTTAAGTGGAATTTAAAAATCCGTCCTTCCATTAAATTGCCTTACATGACAGATTTGCTAAGTATTTGCAAATTTAGTAAATAATTGGTTTCAAGAAATTAATAACACCCTGTGGACAGGCAGTTCTTGGTGGGTGAATCTTTCCCACCGCTGTCCCATTGAGAATACAGCACTTACTGGAGATGAAGGAAGGAACGAATGCCAATTCAACTAAAATTCCTTTTTGTAGAAAGTTCTGGGTACCACTGAAATGCTAAATGAATTCACTTTCTTTAACAGTACAAAATGCCATTTTGTATTTAATGCCACAGATGTAAACGTAGATATCACACTATGAGTCAGTCTCTCTCTCTCTCTCATATCCACAAGTATAATGGATAATCAGTGAACGAATGTGCAGTATTCATCGTGGATGTGTCATAGCGTGAATGTTGCCTACTCACCTGATTACTGTATCTAGCTTACTCCTGTTATAAAAGCCTATTTAGTATTATTGTGTTTATATTGGGTCTTTTACTTGTTCTTGTGAATTTCATAATTTTATTCATCTTTTAAATGTGTATAAAAATCCAAATTTTTATTATTCATATTTGTCTTATTCCCTAATCTTATTTTACACGAGATTTTTTATTGTGTGATTATTTTTCCATATTATTAAATAAAATACACCTTTTTCATAGTAAACAAAGCTCATGTCATTCCCTTACAGGTGGAAAAATATGAATATTCGGTACAGGCATGGGTGAAAGTATGCAGGTGCCTTCCAATGTTTTGGAAAACAGTGTTTTCCATTCAAAAACCAGTTATGGAAGCATTTTCAGCAAGATTTTGTTATCTTAACACAACACTTTGCTACAAAGCTAACTAGCTTCTAACACAAAACTGACCCACAAATCCTGAACAAAAACATCACTGAGTGTGTGGAACAAGGGATCACACACCCTAGCGAGCTAACTTTCCATTTACAGCCGTTTGGGGTTCAACCCCCAAACCCCGACGTTAGCCGATATCCAAAGTGGAATGAATGTAAATATAAACAAAATCTTGCAAGTTTCTCAGGACTGTACTGTATATCACCTCCATGGCTTATTCTCCTCACATTTTGGCTACAAAGTACTGATAAGAATATAAAACTACTCCTGTTAATTACACTGTCAGTCTCCAGCTTAAAGCTAGTTCAGGATGGGTACAGATGTGGCCATTAGGAATGCACGCTTTTTCTCGCAAAAGACTGCAATTCGAATCCCACAAGCACTGTTTAAGAATTTCAATAAATGTGTTGTGTTTCACTGAACAGATGGCGCAAAAACTAAAATAAAAAAAAATGAAATCTAAAAGCCAGACCAAGTTCAATGAATAATTGTGTATAATTAGTTAGTCTAAAACAATATTGTTTCCAATGCTGAAGCAAACATGATTTAAAAAAAATTTTTTTTACAATCTTTCATGATTTCACCTTGCAATACTTATATGTTAAAACTGTCAGGTCTAGCAAGATTACAATGTGTGAGACACAGGAAAGTGACAAAGAAGTCTTTTATTTCGACTCTACAGCAGCAGACACTTGTTCTCCATAAAATATGTATGACATTAGTTTCCAAATTAAAAAAAAAAAAAAAAAAAAAAACAGAATTAATAAATACTTGCATAATATGATTCTATCAATGACAAGTTCCATCAAGGCTCATAAACAGAAATGCTAAAACGAATGTTAATATGTTAATGTAGCTCCGTAAAAATAAATAAATAAATCAGTATATCAACATTTTTGGGATTAAACTTAAACTGACATGAATGTATGTTCATCATCCTAGTAGTGAAAACAGTGATTTTTTTTTTTTATAGGCATTCGCAAGATGCACACAGATGTTGATCTTTCAGGCAAAAGCGCTGCAAGTCGACCAAAAGGAAGAAAACACTCACAGGATTTACATTTGTACAGAAGGGAACAGTATAGTGCATGACAGTCAACACCGCTGAACACGAAATGTACATTACTTTTTCCTGAAGGGAGTTTTCTATTTAACATAAAGTACACAGCAGCAAAACACTGTGTGAGTGTGGTGCAGTCAATGGGAGGATGGTTCCTTCTTTACACCAGTTTCCTTTAAAATGGGGGCCAGTTTAATTTGTTGGTGCAGGTTATCCTCACTGATTTATCCTGCAAAGGGTTAAAGTGAATCTAAAGGTTATCAATGGAACAGCTGTTAGGAACACATCCTGGTCATGATGCAGAAAACCTGAACACTTCATGCTGCACCATCATACCACGCATTATTATTATTATTATCATTATTATTAGTAGTAGTAGTAAATTTAGGGCAGCACAGTGATGCAGCAGTTCTCCCCATGTCCTTGGTGGTTTCCTCCCAACTTAAAAAAACATGGCAGTAGGATTAGCAAATAAGCTATGCTAAATTGCCCCATGTGACTGTGTGTATGTATGTACTGTACATGATGCCATGCAATGGACTGGCGTCCCATCCAACATAGATTCTCTCCACTGTACCCACTGGTGTGCTCCAGAAATAAGCCCCGTCACCTGACCATTATAGTGATTACTGAAGATAAAGCAATGAATGCATCATTTAAAATAACTGTCTTTTTTTGTTCATGCACAGCTGTCCAGACTGTAAGGACATTTCACAAAGAATAATTAATTGAAGCATAAAAGTACAGAATGATGAGGTTAGTTTGAAATACCTGGCTGGCTGGAATGACTGAGTAAATCCTAAAGCTTTAAGCAGTAAGTGATCTATGAACCAAGGCACCATATGAAATACACAGCACACAGAAACATCTATTCACAAGGTTCAGACAGAACACAAGGATCTGCGGCATGTGTCTTTGCACACTTCAAATTGTGTCACTTTTACAGTATGTTAAAAAAAATTGGGACAGAAAGAGTTAATAGTTTTGGTCTTAAAACAGGGAAAATTAAAAAATAAAAACAAATACTTAAATATTAAAATGGTCATGGATGTGGACAGGCTGCTCTTTTTCAAGCGGTAAGATTTGGCCTGAAGAACAGTCTGACCTTCGTTTATACTCTGCATCACTGAGAACTGTGCATAAAGACATGATGGGACATCATTCTCAGAGTTCTCAGTTTCATTCCAGTTTGTCCTCCGTCTGTGCATCTCACCATTTTTCTTCTTTTTCATCCTTTCTTATTTCTCGCTTGTATCACTCCACTGACCATCTCACACTTACTGTAAATATTTGTTCACCTTTTTACTCACCCTACATCTGAAAATATCAGACAGCATCTGAGTCTTCTAAATCGAGACTAATTTTGTAATGCTGGTTTGATATGCACTATAAAAAGGTATCCCATAATTTCCACATCCCTCTCTGGCCAAATGTGATTTAATGGGAGCCAAATGACAGTGCAGATGATCTCAGAGTCAGATCTCCAGCTTCGAGTTCCAGAATGAAATACAGTATGCATAACATTATTTAACTACAAAGTTGTTCCGCCATTATTATTATTATGGGTCAGGCAGGAGATATTTGCTTCTAGAAAGTTAACACGTTACAGACTTGGGCACCGCAGAAATGGGAGACAAACTCCTGGAACTCTGAGAAATCTGACAAGATGCAGTATGTCCAACTCAAAGTTTAATGCTGACTTTTTCAGCACCTATATTTCATAATAAAACGTGATGTGTCTATTTTTGCATTTTAGAAATCATGTAGTTGACGTTACTTTCATGTGGTTCATGGAGTGCTCTGTACATGTGCGACTTTGACCAATTTACTTGTTTCGCTCTGTTTTTATTAATAAAGCAGCATATATTATTCTGCAGACGGGAAATGCTGAAAACACCTGGAACCATGTAGCTTGTGAGAAAATGATGCAACTGATACTATTTACGGCACATTGAGAAAGTAGAGGCAAGGAATAGCGGCTGTCACAGAGCAAAAACGAACACAGAAATAATAAATACAGACACATGCGCGCACACATACACACACACACACACACACCACATGCACACACACACACAGTATTTACAGTTTCATCTAACTGGAGCACTTTAACAGTAAAGCGAGTTGTGCGGTGAGAGAAGGTTCTATGTGTTGTGCGTCCAGAGGGTGACTGTGCGATCGGCAGACGAGGAGAGGAAGGAGAGGTCCTGCGGGTGCCACCTGCACTGAATTACTTTATCACTGTGCTCACCTACTGTTGTCAATGGCAGCGGCTTCGTCAGGTCTCCTACACACACACAAATTACAATGTAAAGCCAAACTGAATGTTCCTGTTTAACTGACAAATGGGCAGATTTCCAACATAGAGGATATAATATTGCTAGTATTGATGGAAAAGAGAAAAATCTAATGTATAAAATGTGTGTTTTTCTTTTAAATGCATCGCAAGTACAGGTAAAATTGTAATACTTTATTTTTGGATTACCCCCAAAAGTGAAAAGGGAGAAAAATCCCTTCTAAAGACATTCCTTCATTCAAAGACCCTTCATTCAGCCTTTACTCTGGACCATTTATGTTTTACTTCTCCGCAGCTTTTTTAGACAACCTTATGTGATTTATTCTTCTATTATTAATGACAAACCGTTCTGTAAAATCTTCTCCAGGACATCCCAAAGACTTTCAATGCGGCAGGTTTCCTTCATGTTATATTGTACGTGTGGCAATGCTTTTACTTTCAATATTAATAATAGCGGTCAACTTTTTTATGATGTAATTTTAACAAACGTTTAGGTGATCATTCATGATTTTTTTCTGACATTTCTCCCGTGAAATTCACAGTTCCCACTTATTCCCCGAAGCTTTTATAACCGAAGTTCGATTCCAGTCATTTCAGCAGTCTCCTTAGTTGTCTTTGCTTGATGCAAGTAAATAATTTGACTCTTCTTAAAAAAAACAAACGTAACATCTTTTGCATGACTGTGGAATATGTCTTCTGACACGGTTGTTTAAGGAATGAGGAGCTGAATCAGTGAATAAGCTAGGAGGTAAAAGAACTGTTTCTTATTTACACTGTAGTAATTATCCAATCAAAGGATCTTAAGTATTTGCCTGTTTAAATCCAACCAGCAATTTTATTTTGTTGGACAGTCTGCTACTCCCTCATGTTTTTCCTTGTCCAAGAAACCGACCTAATTTTCACCTTAAATGCAACACAAACTCAAAGTTTAATCACTACTCCTAATTTTGCCTGTAAAAGGCCTTTTTTTTTTTTTTTTTTTTTTTTTTTTTAAATACGACATACATCATTTTTTAAAAGTAAAATCTAAATAAATTAAGGTTCTAAGGGCCAGCCATTAGCCCTGGGTTAGAATGATCTGATAAAGTTCTCGATACTGGATTGGTTTTTGGAGCTAAAGCTGTAAATACTGGTTGGGTTTCGGCTAAAGTGCTAAGTAAATGCTGTGTTAAATCTGTAGGTATGGCAAAGCTAAAGCTGTTATCTGTGTTGCAGGTAGGAACAGCAGCCTGTTACCTTGTAGATCTGTGGTGATAACTTTTGTGTCGTAGGAGCCAGTAAGAAGGTAGTGAGCTCCAGGGGAAAAGCGTACTGAACGCACATCACTCGAGTGTGGGCGGTACGTCTGCACCATCCTACCGCCTCTAATGTCATACAGCATACAGGCGCTGTCCTCCTGGCCTGTAGCGAGCAGACGCCCACTTGGATCCACGGCCACTGAGGCTACTGGGCTTCCTGAAGTATGTACAGAAACACACGCACACACGCACACACGCACACAAAACAACATATATTAAAAGAAAGTAGGTTTCCAAATAAAGTGGAAAAGCTAAATTCCTAGCAGGGGAAAAGAAAATGCAAAACTTTTCACATTTACATTAGAAAAAATGATAAGCCCATTCGCCTAGCACAGTCATATTTTGATGTCTAATACTGATCAACGAATGTATTCAAATTATTACTCAATATGAATTACAGTAAATACACAATATGCTGTTTGATATGATCCAATCACCATGATATATGAAAAAAGTCTCAGTGACAACTATGTATGACGGCAGAATATTTTATTTAAAGTTTATTTAAATATGAAAACATCAACTATACACGCAGCAAAATGCAAATAATGTTTCCAAAACATCTTTAATGTTTTAGCTAATCAATGCATTTCTCGATAACACCAGATGTGTTTTTGAGACCTGCATTCTCCACTACTGAATCTGAACTTCACATTCATCACTATGATTTCTTTACCATGGACTAAATCAGTGAGGATCTGCTGCCTCATACAGCATACACCATAGAGATCACTGCGCTGGTATTTGTGTATAGTCATGTGCAAGGTTGCATAGCGTGTTATCTGAAACATCCAATCAGAATTGTGCACTTCATATTAATTAAAACACATTTCCTGTTATACAATTGCACTTACGACCCTAAAGCAGTACAGTTACAGACTATTGTATCCTATTTGGTATCACCCAGATGAGGATGGGTTCCCTTTTGTGTTTGGTTCTTTCAATTTTAAATTAAATCTTTTTAAATGTTCTTGTCATATCAGACATTATGTCATATCAACAAGTTTTTTTTTTCTTTTCTCGTCACTGTCACCTCAAGCTTAATCATTATATTCAGAATTTTTATTTTAAGCTGTATATGTTTCTTTTTTTATGTAAAGTCGCCTTTTGACAAATGTCGATTGCTAAATATAAATTCATAAAATATACAATATTTGTACTTCCTCCAGTCTCTGGACTGCACAAGCCTGCTATTTTACATGAGAGTCATAAATATAAAACCATAAAGTAGTGGTACTAGCAGAAGTGTATTGCATATATACTTGGTGAATTTTGCAAAATATGAGGTTTCACAAAACTTATGTTTGGTTTTCTCTAAAAATAAAATATATAAGTGGTGGTAGTGGTGGTGTAAGAAGACCAACTGACAGATATTAGAAGACCAAGAGAAATATATACAACACTTTTATATATCAAACAAATTTTTATATTTTTTCCATATCAACTGCTGCGTGCTTAATGTATACCCACCTGACCCATGGAAAGCTGTCCCTACAACTCTGACACAACTAGGAACACGTAGGTCCCAGAAACGCACGGTCTTATCCTGTGAACCAGATGCAATCATCCAGCCTCCCCATGTGTACAGAGACAATATGTGGCCTGTGGAGAGAAAAAAACATACTGCACAATGGACGGACAACTTAGTTGAAATTACCGAACTGGACAGAACTGGACTGTGCTCCTGCAGCTGCATGAAGAGTTTATTACTGGTATTTCACGTGTCCAACAGGTTCGCTCTCCTCAGTGATGTACCCGCTGAGAAACCTGAAAGAGCTCTGGTTATAGGAGACTCTATACTGAGACATGTGAAATTAGCTAGGCCTTTAGGGGCGCCAGCGGCAGTGGTCAGGTGTATCCCGGGAGCCAGAGCACCGGACATAGCAGGTTATCTTAGGGCTCTTGGACAGCATAGGTTCTCCAAGATAGTGGTACATGGTAGATAGTGGTGTTTAAAATAGCGAAGGCGATGTCCGAAGAAGTAGTTTGCTCTGGTCCCATCCCAATGAGACGTGGTGACATAGCTTACAGCAGGTTATGGTCGCTGAACCGCTGGATGTCCAGGTGGTGCTCCGAAAACAACGTGGGCTACATAGACAATTGGAAGACCTTTGAGGGCAAAACTGGCCTGTTAGGGCGGGACGGTGTCCATCCCACTCGGGAAGGTGCTGCTCTCATTTCTTGCAGTATAGCACATAGTCTCAGAAGAGGCCTAGTTAATCGGTGACAATCCAGAACCCAGGCCAGGGAGCAGACAGACAGAGGCTAAACCAACCGTCTGCCAGCTGCAGAGAGTCGTCACTCAGGGTTCATCATATTGAGACTGTGTCTGTTCCCCGAGCTAAACATAAACATAAATTTAGAAAGACTCAGAAAGTCTGTTTTAGTAATTTAATTAACATGGATACCACAAACTCAGAGTACACTGAATTCGCAGCCGGCACCTCTGATCTGAAGCTAGGACTGTTAAATATTAGATCTCTCGCATCTAAAGCAGTTATTGTTAATGCAATTATCACAGATCAGGAGTTTGATATATTATGTTTAACAGAAACCTGGATTAAACAGGACGAGTATGTAGCTCTAAATGAAGCTAGTCCTCCTGGATACAGCTACATACACCAACCTCGGCTAACTGGTAGAGGAGGAGGAGTCGCAGTTATTTATAACATTAATCTGTCTCTCGTACAAAAACACAGTTTTAAATTTAATGCATTTGAAGTTCTCTATAAGTCAGCTCAGTCGATCCCGCTAATCATCATTTACAGACCCCCAGGGCCGTACTCGGAGTTTCTCTGTGAATTTGCAGATTTCCTCTCAAACCTTGTTGTTTCTGTAGACAAAGCGTTAATTGCTGGAGACTTTAATATTCATTTTGAGAATCCAGAAGACCCTCTGAGAACAGCATTCTTGTCCATACTGGACTCAGTAGGAGTAAATCAGTGTGTAGTAGGACCCACTCATAAAGCAGGTCACACTTTAGATTTAATATTATCCTTCGGATTAAGTATAGGAAATATAATCACAATTACACAGTCTGAAGTTATCTCAGATCACTATCTTGTCTCGATTAAAGCGTGTTATAGTAATAATGTATGCACAGCACAGCGCTTCCACCTTAAACGTACATTTACATCAAATACCGCACAGAGCTTTATCAATAATCTTCCAGAGTTATCAACTTTGATTGGATCGCCATCTGACTTCACAGAACTCGAACAGGCGAATGAATATCTAGAGTCAGCACTTCGTTATAGCTTAGATAACGTAGCTCCAGTTAAAAGGAAAATGATTAGAGATAAGAAACTCGCTCCTTGGTATGACCACACACGTGCTTTCAAACAAACCGCTCGAAAATCTGAACGTAAATGGCTCCAAACTAAATAGTTAGTATTCAAAATAGCTTAGAAGGAGAGCACCCTGAACTATAAAAAAGCTCTCAGTGATGCTAGATCAACGTATCTCTCCACTCTTATAGAAAATAACAAAAACAACCTGAGATTTTTATTTAATACCGTAGCTAAATTAACTAAAAACAAGACCACTGCAGAAATCCTCACAACATCATCATGCAGTAAAGAGGATTTCATGAACTTTTTCAATAACAAAATCATAAATATTAGGCAAAAAATTCAGGCTTTGAAACCAGACAATTTAAATAATTCAGATGAACTAACCACATCACATCAGAACTTATAATACTTTACTCCACTTGAAGCGAAGGAACTAATTTCACTCATCTCTTCTTCAAAATCGTCAACCTGTATATTAGATCCTATACCGACACATTTTCTCAAACAGATAGTACCAGCAATAATAGAACCCCTGTTGAAAGTAATTAACTGTTCACTCAGTAGTGGGTATGTCCCCAAATCCTTTAAATTAGCCGTTATTAAACCGCTAATCAAGAAACCTGACCTTGACCCCAGTCAGCTTTCTAATTACAGGCCGATATCAAACTTTCCCTTTATCTCCAAGATTCTGGAAAAGGTAGTATCACAGCAGCTATGTTCACATCTACACAGAAATAGCATAAATGAACTGTATCAGTCAGGATTTAGGCCTCATCACAGCACAGAGACAGCACTTGTTAAAGTAGTAAACGACCTCCTATTGACCTTTGATCAGGGTTGCGTCACTATACTTGTGTTACTGGACCTCAGTGCAGCTTTTGACACCATTGATCATAGTATTCTCCTTCACAGATTAGAAAAGGTAGTAGGAATTAAGGGAACTGCCCTCTTGTGGCTCAGATCCTATTTGACTGATCGTTATCAGTTTGTAGATTTAGATGGTGACCATTCCTCATGTTCTCAAGTGGAGTTTGGTGTTCCACAGGGTTCAGTTTTAGGCCGACTGCTTTTTTCCCTTTACATGCTTCCTCTGGGCAACATAATTCGTAAACATGGTATTAGTTTTCGTTGTTATGCTGATGACACACAATTATATGTCTCAGCAAAACCAGATGAGAAAAACCAGTTTGCTAAAATTGAGCAGTGTGTGCAGGACATAAGAGATTGGATGTTAATTAATTTTCTTCTGCTTAATCATGATAAGACAGAAGTTCTGGTCATACACACGTGGACAAAAGTTGTTGGTACCCTTTCGGTCAATGAAAGAAAATCTCACAATGGTCACAGAAATAACTTTAATCTGACAAAAGTAATAATAAATAAGAATTCTATTAATGTTAACCAATGAAAGTCAGACATTGCTTTTCAACCATGCTTCAACAGAATTATAAAAAAAAATGAACTCATGGAACAGGCCTGGACAAAAATGATGGCACCCCTAACTTAATAGTTTGTTGCACAACCTTTTGATGCAATCACTGCAATCAAACAATTCCTGTAACTGTCAATGAGACTTCTGTACCTCTCTGCAGGTATTTTTTGGCCCACTCCTCATGAGCAAGCTGCTCCAGTTGTTTCCGGTTTGAAGGGTGCCTTTTCCAGACAGCATGTTTCAGCTCCTTCCAAAGATGCCAAATAGGTCTTGCAATAGGGCTCTGTTATGTTCTTGGGTTTCAAATTCAAATTCAAATTCAAATTTTTATTTGTCACATACACAATCCTACACAGTACGATATGCAGTGAAATGCTTAGGCAACTGCCCTGACCTAAGAGAATAAAATAAAATTAAATAAAATATAAAATATAGAATATAAAATGTAAAATGTAAGAATATGAAAATATAAAATGTAAGTAAGTAAAAAAATTGAAATAAAAAAAATTGAAATTGCACAAGTGGAAATAAAAATATTGATATGCAGATATACAGTAAAGTGACATTTTAAATGATAAAGTGGCTTGTGTGCATATTTAAGTGACGTGTGCATACTACCCATGAGTGAGCAGGTTCTTTGCTGCATCTGGCACAGGGTGTCTTGAATCTGTGCAGGGTACAAGGAAATCTCAAGACTATCAAGGGATTCTAGAGAGAAATGTGCTGGCCAGTGTCAGAAAGCTGGGTCTCAGTCGCAGGTCATGGGTCTTGCAACAGGACAATGACCCAAAACACACAGCTAAAAACACCCATGAATGGCTAAGAGGAAAACATTGGATCATAGAAGGCCACTTTAGAATAGTCCAATGTTTTCCTCTTAGCCATTCATGGGTGTTTTTAGCTGTGTGTTTTGGGTCATTGTCCTGTGCCGGATGCAGCAAAGAAACCCAAGAACATAACAGAGCCTCCTCCATGTTTCACAGTAGGGACAGTGTTCTTTTCTTGATATGCTTCATTTTTCCGTCTGTGAACATAGAGATGATGTGCCTTGGCAAAAAGTTCCATTTTTGTCTCATCTGTCCATAGGACATTCTCCCAGAAGCTTTGTGGCTTGTCAACATGTAGTTTGGCATATTCTAGTCTGACTTTTTTATGATTTGTTTTCAACAATGGTGTCCTCCTTGGTCATCTCCCATGTAGTCCACTTAGGCTCAAACAACTACGGATGGTGCGATCTGACACTGATGTTCCTTGAGCATGAAGTTCACCTTGGATCTCTTTAGAAGTCTTTCTGGGCTCTTTTGTTACCATTCGGATTATCCGTCTCTTTGATTTGTCATCAATTTTCCTCCTGCGGCCACGTCCAGGGAGGTTGGCTACAGTCCCATGGATCTTAACTTTCTGAATAATATGTGCAACTGTAGTCACAGGAACATCTAGCTGCTTGGAAATGGTCTTATAGCCTTTACCTTTAACATGCTTGTCTATAATTTTCTTTCAAATCTCCTGAGACAACTTTTTCCTTCGCTTCCTCTGGTCCATGTTGAGTGTGATACACACCATGTCACCAAACAACACAGTGACTACCTGGAGCCCTATATATAGGCCCACTGACTGATTACAAGATTGTAGACACCTGTGATGCTAATTAGTGGACACACTAGGGGTACCATCATTTTTGTCCAGGCCTGTTCCATGAGTTTATTTTTTTAAATACATTTGTTGAAGCATGGTTGAAAAGCAATGTCTGACTTTCATTGGTTAACATTCATAGAATTTTTTAAAATTATTACTTTTGTCAGATTAAAGTTATTTATGTGACCATTGTGAGTTTTTCTTTCATTGACCGAAGGGTACCAACAATTTTGTCCATGTGTGTAGGACCACAAGTAGCTAGAAGTAAGCTTTCTGATCACACCGTAACTTTAGATGGCCTTTCTGTTCCATCAAGTGCAACAGTAAAAGACCTTGGTGTGATTATAGATTCCAGCCTTTCGTTTGAAGCACATGTAGATAATATCACCAGGATAGTTTTCTTTCACCTTAGAAATATTGCCAAGATTAGAAACATATTGTCACTAAATGATGCAGAAAAACTAGTTCATGCCTTTATCACCTCTAGGTTGGACTATTGTAACGCCTTACTGTCTGGTTGTTCAACTAGGTGTATAAACAAGCTTCAGTTTCACAGAATGCAGCAGCAAGAGTCCTCACTAAAACCAGAAGATACGAGCACATGTCCCCTATCTTATCTACACTGCATTGGCTCCCTGTGAAATTTCGCATCGATTTTAAGATACTACTTTTGACATTTAAAGCACTAAATGGTCTCGCGCCACAGTATTTGAGTGAACTGTTAGTGTCTTACGATCCGCCACGCCTACTTCGATCAAAGATTGCAGGCTGCCTGTCAATACCACGTATTGTTAAAACTACAGCAGGGGGCAGATCTTTTTCTTACAAACCCCCAAAGTTATGGAATAGTCTTCTTATTAATGTTCGGGACTCAGACACAGTCTCAGTGTTTGTCTAGGCTAAAAACCCATTTATTTAGCCAAGCATTTTTGTAAATAGATTAACCTTAGGTAAAGGAGCAGATCTGGGGGACTCATGGATATAGAGTATTCTGGTGAACTGGTATGTTTAGATGCTGTCTTCCCCACTCTCATTGATCACTCAGGTTTGTTGACGGTGAGGTGATTGGTTGCTTTACATCACAGGGAGCCCTCATGTCTGTGTTTCCTTCTGGCTCTCCCTTTTAGTTATGCTGTTATAGTTAGTCCTGCCGGAGTCCCTGCTTGCACTTTGCACTAAATATACATTCACCTTATACATGTTGACTGTGACCATACCTAACTGCCATCTCTCCTTATTTTCTGTTCTCTCCTCTTCTGCTCTCTCCTCTCTCCTTTCCCTCTCTCTGTCTCTCTGTCGAGCTATACATATCACTCCTGAGTGAACCAGACCCCTCTGCCCTCTGGACCCGTCTAACCCGTCCTGGAGTCCTGCTTCTGGTTGGAGATCTCGTCGGATGGATGCCCCGTGTGGTCTGCCTGGATTCGTGTGGTGGCTGGGGATGGTTTCCATGAAGACTGTCCTGTCATCGATTGATGCTCTGGGGACCTGTGACTTCAGTTGTTCGATAGCTCAGGACTGGAATCTCCTACAGTCTACCTGAGCCTCCAGGAACAAACTGGACTCCTTTTAATTTTAATTTTAAACACAGCTCCTGTTATACTGAACTTCCAGTACACATTATTATGCTGATCAATCCCTGCTATCCGTTATCACCCAGATGAGGATGGGTTCCCTGTTGAGTCTGGTTCCTCTCAAGGTTTCTTCCTATTACCATCTCAGGGAGTTTTTCCTTGCCACCGTCGCCCTCGGCTTGCTCATCAGGGACAATCTTATCATTTTGATTCATACACATTGCATACAAACTTACTTCTTTTATTGTGTAAAGCTGCTTTGCGACAATGTCAATTGTTAAAAGCGCTATATAAATAAAATTGACTTGACTTGACTATTGGTGTTTATGTGCATGTGGCCCAACTCCTATTAGCAGCTGGTGGTGTAGATGTTGCAAGAGGTTGTCTGTATGTGCTCTTTTGTTGTCAAGTGGTGCGTTAATGTGTGTGTATACCTGTGTGTCCACTGAGAGCATGAAGCCCCTGTCCTCTCTGGCAGTCAGTAGTATAGATGTTACAGTCTCCTGCTCCAGCGCTGATTAAGATGGATCCTCCACTTTCAGGGCCTTCCATGAAGGCCAGGTCTCGAATAGTACCATCATGCATACTAAACTCCAGATCAGGACCTAAAAGAGAGGGGGCAGAGAAATTTTAGAATATTTTAATAAATATATTTTGGAATTCTTTTTTAAGCATGTTGAATATACTGACTTCCTTTTACCACCAAGTAATGATGGAAAATAATGAGGTTTCAAAAGAATTTAGCAGATACCCTTATTTAGAGCAATTTACATTTTCTCTCATTATAGATGTGAGCAGTTCGGGGTTAAAGGCCTTGCTCAAGGGCCCAACAGCGGCAACCTGGTGGCGCTGGGGTTTGAACCTAACGCCTTCCAATCAATAGTCCTAAACCACTGTGGTCAGTCTAATGAGCTCAGATCCAGTGAGCTCCATTAAATATAGGGACTATTTAATCGTTTTGATTCATCCACATATGATATAATCCAAAATTGTATTTAATAAAATTTAATTGAAATACTTAATTCTTTATTATTTACACAAAATTACATTTGCTAATTTGTAATGTGGTATTTGCTATATATTTGTATATGTGTATTTGTTAACCAACCACAGCAGTTTGTGCACACGGAGTTGATGCAAGGGCCAGAAAAGGTGGTTTATTACCAAGAAGTTGTATTTGACAAAAGTTGTAAAAAACAGGAAAAAACAAGACAAAAAAACTTTTTGAAAATTAGGAAAAATAAACAAAAAATAAATATCATTGCCGTCAGAGTAAATCTGTGGTGGCCAAGTGGCTTGTGTAGACTTTACCACAGACAGCTAACTCTAACAAACTTTCATACAACACGCAAGCAAGCAAAGATAAATATATTATTAAAATGTTGTGATGATAGATTATTGCAAAAACTACCATTATCATCTGCATAACAGAATTGATTTATGGCATGAGAAATGGTTAGTTGAAACCAATCCCACTCCTGATTAAATCTGTAAGATTAATAGTGATTTCTTGTAACCATTTTATTGTTTGAGTGCATCTTAATACAAACACACATGTGCAACAGACTAGAGATAGGGGAAAAGCTACTTAGTTAATCATCATAATTCTTTTGCGTGGCAATTTGTGTATATACACTGACATCTTTTTCTTATTTCCCCAATTATTGTTAAAATTTATGTTTGCATTTGAGGTGCTATAATGTTGCCAGTCCTTTATATTCCTGCAGGTGGTGCATCACATATAGACATATCACAGCATCATGTGTGGTAGCAGCAAATTATTTGCTAAGTTTGTTTAGAATTCTAAATAAAATATCCTAAAATCATATTGGGGTATTTCTAAAATCACAATACAAATCATATCAGCAAATACAGTACGTATCATGATAATATTGTACTGGGTGGTCCCTGGTGATTCTGATCCTTGCAAAACATACTGTATGCTAACTGGGTTTGTGAACATTTCATGAAAAATCATTAAAATCATTCAACACTGATTTGGCCAAAAAGCTGAATGTGATTGTTGGACTCGTGCTGTATATATAATATTTGCTCTTTTTTCCTAGAATTATCCAGTTAATAACACAATTTTAGCTTCACATACAAAAAAGCTGATTTATAGATAAAATTCCTAAATAAGGAACGTTAAACTCAAATCATGTTCTGCTTGGAAAAATGTGTCCACCTTCTATGTCCATGAATGTTCAAAAGTCAAAAGCAAATTCATAGAAAGTGACTCAGCTCTTTTACAGCATACATGTAATGGCTCAATTTTTCATTTACCGGCCAGGACAATCAGAGTTGTTATTGTATGTTTCAGAATCTCTAGGTGCTACATGTTAGATTTTATGTACAGCCTAGGACTAGTCTGGGAAAGGAAGTTAAAAACACTAAAAAGCAGAAACGATGTTAGACAAGCTTAAATAAAGAACATGTCAGAAAGGTGCACAACAATCCGGGAATTCTGATAACACATTTACTCTATTCCCTACAGTGGTTAAGATATACCATTAACTAATCAGGCATAAGATTAAAACCACTGACAGGCGAAGTGAATAACAAATTGTGAAACTACACAACTGGGTAAGAGCATCTCCAAAATAGGAAGTATTGTGGGGTAATCCCAGTATGCAGAGGTACTAACCTGCCCGATATTAGTGTGACACAAACTCCAATGCTCATCTCTGCCCATGTATACCCCAAGGAACTGCGGTTTTGGTGATGCTTTAGCCCAGGCATCCAGCCATCACAAATTTGTACAAATTGTTGGGGTGCCAATTTTCTATTTTTTTTTTTTTAAAGATTAGTGTCAGGATCATTGTAGCCAAATTTAAAGAATGGAAAAAAATGTATATTGTTAAAATTATGTCATGGGATCGACTGAAATAGGCATGAGCCAATGTTATTACTTCAAATAGTTTAAAAGTTACGGTATATGCAAATGTCTACCTTGAAATTTGACGTAATGGTGATGTTAGAGGCACTGAGGGGCAGAGCCCTAAATTAGTGAAATTGGTACTATGCCCAATCACTCTGACTCATTCTCTATACCTCTGGAGCATATCACAGGGGACTCAGGCCACAAGTACACCCTGGACAGGGTAATAATCCATCACAGGGCTCACAAGCACACACTACAGGAAATTTGGAAAGCCCAATTAGCCTACTCTGCATGTCTTTGGACAATGGAAGGAAACCGGAGTACCTGAAGGAAACCAACGAAGCACGGGGACAACATTTAAAACTCCACGCACAGATCTGAAGCGAGATGTACAGTATGCCCTAACAGTGTGAGAAATTTACAAAACAAAACAAAAACAAAAGGTTTTATATAGCTATAAGCAGTAATCTACTGGTGTTTTCTATGTTGGTCGGTGTAATCTATTGGAGTTACACAGACCAATAAATAGACTATAGATGAACTCACTTATCACATTTTGTGACAACAGCTAAACGCAAACTATTCAAAAATCCTGCTGACATTCGATAAGCTGTTTATGGCAATGTTTTGAAGTAACCCTGTCACCATTAGAAATGAACTCATAGATTATCATATCAATACAAAATGTCAGATCAATCTTAATTCC
The DNA here is from genome assembly GCA_030347435.1 of Clarias fuscus. NCBI lineage: Eukaryota > Metazoa > Chordata > Actinopteri > Siluriformes > Clariidae > Clarias > Clarias fuscus. The sequence goes on along the minus strand of CM059231.1, from coordinate 1,529,515 downwards.
TGACTATGAAAGCTAAAATGATATTTTACAGGAATTAGGGGGGAAAATATATTGTATAGGAAATATAGTTCATAAGATATGAAAAATATGTACAACATCTCATTTGCCTGGGGTGTGTTCAAGATTACTATGACTTATTGTTTGAGCTGCATGAATGATTTAAAGGGAAGAACTAAAGCAAAAACAATAAGGTTTTATCACTCTGTGCTTGGAACAATAAAAATATTAATAAGCAATCATTTTGAGTTTAAACATATCAAGATTGCAACTTTTTCCTGGGATGTGGACGGCTGCTGCCATCCTGCCTCAAATGTATTGTATGTAAAGAGGGAATGATGATAACATTTTACATAATTAAAACATATCATTACATAACCTTCAACTGTAACCTTTGTGCTAATAATACATATTAATATAGGGACCCTACACACAGTTTCTGCCTCACACACAATGTTCCTGGGAGAGGCTCTGGATTCACTGATAAATGATGGATGTCATAAATGTTAAAAGTGGTTCTAGAAAATAAATTACTGAATGAATAAATATCAACTTGCTCTCAGTATTGCAAATCTGTAATAGTCTTGAGATTGCTCACCAGTGGCATTGCAGGATTCAGTGTTGAAAGGCAGCACTTTGACGTATTTGTCGTTGGAGCCGGTGGCCAGAAGCTGTCCACAGGGGCTCCACGCCACACAGTATATAGAACCTTTATGATGCTTATTTCTCTTAAAGCGCACCACTGGGGGTTTAGATGCAACACTGAGAGACACAAACACACAATCATTAGATCAGCAACCAGATGACACTACATTAAAGCCAACAGAACTTGCACATTCAGGCATACTGCAAACTACAGTATAGTACATAACTCTAAATGAATTAAACATTAATGCAAAATCTGTGACTCGAGAAAAGATCCCTCAACATGAAAATCTTATTATTATCTTCAAACAAGTTATGCCGTGCATTTAGTTTCGGTAGATCAAAACACAAATATATTAGCTTACGAAATCTAAAACACTAGACACATCTACATGGACAATATTTTCTCACCCATATTCAAACTGTTGTTTGAGAGTTTACATGCTTAAAGTATTTAATCAGAACATGACGTTGCCACCTTCCATCTGAAACAGTATTTAATCTGACAGAGAGGAGGAGAAGGTTTTTTTTTTTTCTTTTTTTGTGAGGTTAGTTATACTGTACTTGCGTTGATTTTACCTTAAAAGGACCAATTATACAAAAATTCAGGTTTTGATTATTTTGGACAGTCACAGGGGTTTCTACTGTGCATGTACATCCAAAAAAGATGTTTTGATTGTTAAAATTGAGTTTTTCTTGCTTTTAAAAAAAAAAAAAAATCCTGCTCCTCAGATTTGCCTATTCTTTGACAAAAGGCACAACATTCCTGTCCAGCTCAGGGCTCTGCCCAGGGGCTGCAGAAAGTTTATTTACAGCTCGCCCAAAATGTGTGTGTGTGTTTCAGAGAGAGGGGGAGAGAGAGAGAGAGTTTATAATTAGTTATACACTTCACATCTAACTTCAGATCTAAAGATGGGTATGCTATCAGCTAACCACTAACTTTTGGCCTTCTTTAGCTTTTAGTTGTGTTTAACTTTTATATTGTTTACTACTAACAATGTCATAATGAATAAAAACTCTTACACACACACAAAATGCTCAGGTACTGATTCATACCGATTCATTTTCTCTGCTCCCGCACCTAGGAAAATACTCATCACCAAAGTGCCATTCCTTAGTGGTTTATTTAAAACTACACTCACTAAAGTGGCATGTTTTAGAAAGGAATGAAGCACAACGAAACTCAGGCAAGCCAGAATGCACGATCTGATTTCAGCTGGAAAAGTAACAGGCACATTTTAGAGACTTCTAAGACTTAGATTAACTTTTTTAAAAAGTAGTATAATTGGAGAGCTTTAAACATGCGTGAAATGCAAGTCAATCAGTGCCCTGTCCTCTGCTAAAGACAAAGTGCATAGATGACAGGGGATAAAAGTCTAAAGAAAAGACCGATGGGAAAGAGCTCGTCGTCACAGAATTTACCGATCAGGTGTGGAAACAAATATTTTTTTCAGAAACATAACACTTCTCCTACAGTATGTGAAGCAAACATGCAAGGAAAGAATGTGAGATCTAAATTGGCCAAGTTTCCTCTGAATGACAATTGAGATCATTGAAAGATTTGAATTTAAAAAAAGTTGCAAACACTACATAAAAGGTCATGAAATTGTATTTTGCAAATGTGTTTCTTTTTATCTGACAAAAATATAAATGTGTGCATATTTACAAAAAAAACGAAGAATGGATCAGGAGATAAGTATTAAGTTTTATAAAAAATGTTTTGGCCATTGCATTGCTAACTTTTATCTATTGAACAAATGATCAGATCTACTCCTTTTATGCTGGTTGAAAATTTATTCTGATTAGGCCAGATATTCACATACCTGGTGTCGAGTGTGTCAGGGTATGCGCAGACTCTCAGGGTTTTGGAGTTAGAGCCCACAGCATAGAACGCCCCTGACGGATGGAAGGCCACAGCACGCACAGCTTGCGTATCCTCCAAAGTACTCACCGCTACAAACTTTGGCTTGGGCTTGTTTTCCTGTGATGCAGAGAAAATACACACAACAATATGATTCACACAGAAATGATAAGTAAATATAATTTGTGGCAAAGAAGTAAAATCACAAATAAACTGATAGACTTAATATGAGAAGTTCCTTCCTTATGAGGAGTTCCACACTTACTGTGGTTCTTTTAATAAACTATTCTGGTTTTTATCTATTTGTACAACAAAAATATGGTTATATAACTGCATATGGTGATGTGGGGGCATTTTTATGCACAAGACTATGGCTGTTCACAAGCAAAGCAATGAAAAATGGGAGATTTATCAACATCCATTTAATGCAGCTTGGTGGACATGTGTGACAAGCAATTTCCATCCACTGAAAATTCTTAAACATTCATTTAGAACATCTTCTAAATAAACTTATATTCCACGTGTGCTGATATACAGCACAACAGCACTGGGATGTTTAACTATATGTGTCACAGATGTTCTAACCATCGTTAATTACACTAATTGTCGGTTGCCAGCATGGATGAAAGTACTGTACAGTCTGCAGTACTGGAAAAAGGGCAGAGCAGCTACCTGCCAAACACCCAAATCCAAAAACAAGTCACAGAAGTATGTTCAGCAAGAAAACCCATCTGATGTTATGTCATCTTAAACTACATTCTGTCTCCTTCATTACTGCCTCAAAATAACTGGTTAAATAAACAAGGAAATCTAAATCTGTTGATAATAAATTGTTTTTGTGGAATAGCTGTATAAAAGCAATGCATCACTTGAGGTTGTGCTGGACTGCTGAGTATTTTCAAGACTTTTCCTTTGTCAGTTTGGCAGATGAGCAGCTTTCTCTCCAAGAGCCCATCTGTTCAGTGGGCAGTTGTCTATTCTGATCCAGGAAGGCTTGGGTTCCTGTGGTGATGGTATTGAGGATCTTGCACATGGTGGGAAGACATGTGACTGGTCAATAAATGGCCTTGTCCACTTTAGGGAGCGGATAAATGATGCCATGGGTTAGCCATTCAGGAAAAGTGTCTGGACCCTTGACACTTACTGTAAGTTCTAGGACTGTGCTAGCTCTTAGTGGATGCAGGGCAGGTTCTTTTTTAGTTGCCTGTGCAATCTACAGAATGTACACCATGAACAAGGTGGTTGATTTTGATGAGGTTCATCAGTTCACTGATCTTGTGGTTGATTCAAGTTTATTGCTTTTCATGGAATTTTTATTTCTGCTGGATGTTTGCTCTATTGATTCTTCACAGTTTCTCTCCTACATCATTTCCTCTGGTTGGTGTTTCTGGGGTGGAGTCTACTGATGATTAATGATTGAGTTTTGCTTCATTAGCTGCTGGCTTGGCGATGGTTTTGTCTCTTGTACCAGATGTAACAGGTGTCACACTTGATTCCTGTCTCATTTGGGTAATGTCATTGTCCTTTGGTCAATTTTTTGTTTTGTTGGCCACATGAGACCAGTGTGAGGTGTGCTCGACATGATGTTCCTATTTTCCACTTTAGACCAATCAATCATAAGTATTCTTGAGCATTGTGGTTTTTGATTTGATGCAGTAGGAGTATGGTTTTCTTTTTTTGACTGTATTTTTCTCTCTAATTTAGTTATAGCCAGTTCCCACCTGACTCTCTGTTACGGCACTCTCATATGCTAAACTCTCTGGTGCATTTTGAAACTCTTTCTTGTGTGTGCTTAAACTCTCTCTGAAACAAAACTGTCTGGCAAAACACACACTAAGAACGAAAAAGATAAACTGTTGTCTAAACAAAGGCAGGCATTAATAGTTATTATTGGAATATACTGTATTAGATCAAACCTTGTTTGTTGATTCTACAGTAGACGTCACACTCGCCCAAAAACAGGACCAAGGTACATAAGATTCAGCAATAAAAAATACAAAATATATTCTTTACTTTAAACTGTGTATTTACTACTAGAACGATGAAACCAATCAGCACGGAAATACGAGGTTGAGCACATGTGACACGTTTTTGTTTTGCTCAAATTTTTGGAGAAACATAAGCCATAATTATCTGCCCTTCTGCTTGCATGAGCTCACAGGCTAGTATCACTATGATTGATTATTGATGTGAGTGAGAGTATGTCATTCCTGCTCTTAATCTTTCCTTCCTGCTAATTTTTTGTACTCCAGGAAGTAGCAGTAATACACCAGCCACCAACACACATAAAAAAAAGAAGCAATACTCTTACAAAATGTAAGCATCTCTGGAAGATACAAGCGGTTTGTATTTTCTGAAAAAGTTATGTAATATTTTTTATGAAATTCTGGGTTTTAGATCTTTTAAGCTTGTACGTTTACCTGAATAATTTAAAAAATGTAAATTGATCCTGATCCGTTTCAGCGATTCAAGAAGACTGACTAAATCACACAGCTTTACTCCACCTGTTCACTGGGTGAGCAGGTTCGAGTAACTTTTTTGATTCCTGCCTGATGTTTCACTTAAGATTGTGGCCTCTGTCAACCAGCAAAATAATAAACATGGTATAGTATGAGGATCTAGTACTTCTTACTGTATATATACAGTAGCTATCAAAGGCCTGTTTAATTTCTGTATGAATGGTTTACAAAACGTGTGTGCTCTGTCCATGTCGTGAAGGGGAAATGGAGGGGTGTTGTCTTCTACAGACATTATTATTATTATTATTACTCTTGTGGTTCCTACAATAAAGTCAAACTTATAAACACAATATGTCCAGGTACAAACCTCAGTTCCTTTAGTACGTGTCATACTGCTATCCATCTGTCCTCCACCATCCCTCTGAACACTGCAGAACAAAAAGCAAGTCCTCACACATCCTATCATATTAAACACATAGCAATCTTTAGATAACAAATACTTTTAAGATTACTGCACAAATGGTAATTATTACAAAAACAAAACAGCTGTAATTAAGTCAGCTAGATCCTGTAGGCTACCAGTCAAAAGTTAGGACACACCTTCTAATTCCATGGTTTTTTGTGATTTTTCTTTCTTTCTACATTGTAAGATAATGCTGAAGCTGTCCTAAATATGCAATAATCTCTTTTAATGGTTGATATTGAGATGTGTCTGCTACTTATCCTCTGTAAAGCCTTCATAACGTCTCTAATCTGAAGTGCTGTTAATTGGTGATTTCTTTTTTTTGGTGATGCTGGTAACCCTAAATGAACCGTTCCTCTGCAGCAGTGTACATTCTCATAAAGACCAGAGTACAGGTCTTTATGAGAGCCAGTTTCACGAAGGTGCTTAAATTGGCAAAGACACTTGACAATCCTTCTCTTGCAAGAACTATTCCAGAACATGTCTAAAAAACAACTGAATGTTGTCTTAGTTACTTAATTACTAATGCCATATGTGTTCATAGGTTTAAAAAAATCCAGTATTGTTCTAGAATGTAGAAGATAAATCCAAATTTGTGTGCAAACTTTGAATGGTACTGTACAACTACACCTTGTCATAACTAAGATAACCATTTCTACTGCTTGTGAACGGCAGGTGCAGCAGCTCTTGGGGTACAAACATAATAAATGCACTGTTTAAACTGACATACCTGTGTACTGTAGACAGAACATGGTTAACCACCAAGTGTATTAATTTACAAAAAGATAGTTCATATGTTCATATGGTTGTACCTACCTACTTGGGAGCATGGGGGACTCGGGGGTATATGGAACAGCTGCCTGGCCACTGTTTCTCAGAGGGATGACAGTGCTAAGCCCTGCCCCATCTTGAAGTGTTGTGTCTGTTGCACCCCCTGAAGTTCCTCCTGCCTCTCCTTCTCCTCCACCATTACACTGTAGAGAGAGGGCCTGCACCTCCTCACCCAGATCATCCATTCCAACATTCAGCTCCTCCAGCTTCTGAATGGATCTGCAAACACAAACATACATGCAATCTGTCATTATTAAACTACATGTTTTATATAAAATTTGCAACCTAATGTTCTACTTTTTAATCTCTCCTAATCATCAGATCTGCAGACACACAATGCAAAGATGTGAGCACTGGCATGAGGGTGCTTGTGCATAAAAAGGTATGCAGGTTGTAGGTAAATAAACTAGCACTGCATGTACGTTTCCTAGCAAGAGTATATACGACATAATCTGTGTATATACCGTAGTTTTAGCATTGAATGCAGCATGTCATTGCTCTGAAACAATATATTTATCTTGTTATGTCTGCTTTGCCTTTGAGCAACTGCGCATCAGCCTAAACTCAAACTCTTTTGTCCCAGGTGTAAGGTTAGTGTTTTATCCATCCTTATTTTATGACTAATAACAGCTTCCAGTTAAACTAGTAACATTCCATGGCTAACATGTCTTGGATTACAGATTATTAATAGATACAATGCTCTCCATAATTATTGGCACCCCTGGTTAAAATGTGTTCTTTAGCTTCTAAAAAATTCACTTTTGTTCTAAATAACATAGGACCACAATGGAAAAAAGAGGAAATTCAAGTGCATTTATTCAGTGGGAAAAAAAATCCCACATTAAGAAATAATTCTTTTACATCAAATCATGGGTGCCACAATTATTAGCACCCCTGATGTTTAATACCCCTTTTGCCAACAAAACAGCACCTAATCTTTTCCTATAATGTTTCACAAGATTAGAGAACACAGAAAGAGGGCTCTTCGACCGTTCCTCTTTGCACAATGTCTCGAAATCATCCAGTGTCCTGACTCCTCTCCTCTGCACTCTCCTCTTCAGCTCACTCCACAGGTTTTCAATGGAGTTGAGGTCTGGGGACTGAGATGGCCATGGTAGGAGCTTGATTCTGTGTGTGGTGAACCATTTCTGCGTAGATTTGGCCACATGTTTTGGATCATTATCTTGCTGAAAGACCCAGTGATGACCCATCTTCAGCTTTCGGACAGAGGCCACCAGATTTTGCTTTAAAATGTCTTGGTATGTCAAAGCATTCATGATGCCATGCACCCTAACAAGGTTCCCAGGGCCTCTGGAAGAGAAACATCCCCACAGCATCACCGATCCTCCCCCATACTTCACAGTGGGCATGAGGTGCTTTTCTGCATACTCATCTTTTGTGTTCCACTTAGAGTGTTTGTTGCCAATCTCATCTGACCAAAGAACACGGTCCCAGTTGAAGCCCCAGTACCGCTTAGCAAACTCCAAACGTTTGCGTTTATGATTGTGACTGAGAAAAGTTTTTTTCCTTACATGCCTCCCAAAGAGCTTGTTGGCATGTAGATAGCGTCTGATGGTTTTTTTGGAGACTTTGTGACCCCAAGATTTGTTGCAGTTCTTTAACAGTGAGCTTTGGAGATTTTTTTATTTCTCTTACCATCCTCCTCACTGTGCGTGGAGGCAAAATAAACTTGCGTCCTCGTCCAGGCTTGTTTACTACTGTTCCAGTTTTTAAAAATTCTTAATGATTCCTCTCACATTAGATATGGGCAGGTGCAGGCAGGTGGCTATTTTCTTGTACCCATTGCCTGACTTGTGAAGGTCGAAACACATCTGCCTTACTTGAATGGTGTGTTCCTTTGTCTTTCCCATGTTGAAGAGTGGATAAGAGAAATGGCCTCTGTGTCAAGTCATATTTACTGTATACCCCAGGGAAGCAGGAAGTGATAAATTACTAATTAAACGTTCCTAGATACTCTGATCAACTTTGTAAACTACTGTAGAAATGACAGAAATACTTCAATTACATTTATTTTCTAGGAATTGTTTGGGGTGCCAATAATTATGGAACAGGTTATTTTATGAAAAATAATTATTTTTATTTCCCCTTAAAATTCACTTTATATTCACATTATATTTTTCTACAATTTTCAGTGTGACAATATGCTTCTGCAATAAAAACATAATTCATTTAAAGGCTTTTAACACATCTTAACCAGGGATGTCAATAATTATGGAGGGCACTGTATCATGTTGACTAAATTCTAACGCTAAAATAGTTTTGAGATTGAGCTCGGACACTGAAACAGGCCAGTTATATTTGGAGAACATTTGATGCCAAAAAGTTACAGTCTGACCTGTTGAGGAAGGTCTCAGTGAGGTTGTGCTTGGCAGTGGGTGAAATCTCCTGCTGCTGGACTCCACCCTCTAGCAACATCTGTTGGTATAGCTGCCTCTGCTGCTGCTTCTGTTCCAGGTGCTGCTGCACACGTAAGCGCTGCCTGTAGTACTCCTGATACTGTTCCATGGAGTCACGCAACTACATGAAGAACGAGTAGAGATAAAGAAGTAAAGAGAGACAAAGACACAGACAGAAGTAAAGGAATATATATATATAGAGAGAGAGAAACAGAGAGAGAGAACAGCGCAAACAGGGTCAGCAATGTTCAATGTTAAATTTCACCTAATCGTATTATGTAGGCAGCTGGTTAACAGCTGGTTGGTAGTCCTTGGAAATAACATTTAACCTGAACTTATCCTGCATAATTAGTTCCTAAATATGTACAGTATTTTCTAAATAAAATAGATGAAAAAAAAAACTAATTACAAGTTACAAATACATACAGTTAAATACAGTTATGATACGGTTATCATACAGGCCTGATGCATGCACATATGTGTAGTTAAAAGCACCCTTAGACTACACATCTTACTTGAGAAGGTTTGCATTCATTATAGCGTAGAGGCATAGTACTGTAAGTCCACTGTAATATTTTGCCATTTCAACAGACCATTTCCGAGCTGCGATTCTTAAAGTTCCTCAATGTCAAACTGAAGACACAGTTCTAAGTGTCTTAGGTAGGTTTGTATAGCCGTAGGAAACTTGTGGGGTGAATTGGGAAAAAAAGGCTTCAATTCATTTGGGAGCACAGCAACTGAACTTACGAGCAACGGAAATGGAAAGGTCTTGTGGTCCAAATTTGTCCTATTCCACAGCACTGGGTGCGTTAGGGTAAAAAGCAAAGCACACGATGCAACACACACATCATGCATAGTGCTCGCTTTTACAGTGCTCGCCTCTGACGATCTGGTGTTGCTTTAGTTGGTCAGGTCTGGACTCAGCACTTAATGTACTGAATGATGAGGAATAACATCTATTAATTTTTTTTCTTCCCTGATGGCAAAGGCATATTTCCTGAACACAGATTGTAAAAAAGTGGTTCTATAATATTTACGGCAATTGGCAGACATCCAGAGCGACTTACTGTTAGGGTTGGGTACCGAAAACCTATATAACCGCTATGTACCAGACCGAAACAGAACACGAATTTCGGTGCCACTTAAATGCCTGAACTGTCGATTAATATATTTGTTCTCTGGGGCTATGATGACACAGTCGTAATAAGCATTAGATTCATCAACACACATGATCGCTAGTAAATTGTAAATACATGGGGTGTCAGAAATTATTGGAAAAATTAATTGTTTCCGTAATTAGAAAAATCTTGAGGACTTCGGAAAGCTTTGATAATACAAATCCAAAACATTGTTGCAGTAACGCTACTTTCCATTTTATTTTTGTAGATTAAACATTTATTAGATTAGATAAAAAAATTAAAAGCGCAAATCATCAGGAAATGAGACCATCCGAGATGCGCGTGAATGCATCTTGTGTTACACTCGCTCTGACGGCAGCAGGTGGTCTACCGCTATCTTAACTTGCTAAATTAACTTTCGTTAAAATGCCTAAAACTAAACGGTCGAAAGTGTGGCTATATTTCACAAGAAAGGATTCCGACACCGCAACGTGCAGTAAATGTTTTATAGCAGTTGAGGTAAAGAGGGAAACACGTCAAATCTAATGAAACATTTGAGGGCACACGGAATAAAGTTAAAAGCAGAGGGATGCACCATGTTTGACAGCTTGCGGACAACAGCTGGCACTGTCGGTGTGGATGAGCCCAGCCCGTCATACCAACCACAGCAAAAAGGATTATAATGACGACAGCAGCCTTTCCGCAGGTTAGTAGTAGGCTAATGTAATGTTAATTGCAAAATTCATGCTAACAAATGGTCAAACGATTTGTAAAATACTAATGTAACATGGATTCTGTTTATAATTAAGGCTTTCCAGCTAGTACTTAAACTTTTAATATATTGTTAAATTTTAAGCATTTAATTTTTTGTTCAATAAAAATGTATTCTTGAGTCATCCACCATCATTTTGTGGCTTTTGCAAAGTATCGGTTCAGGCACCGGTACCGGTTTAAAGGTATCGATTTGGCACCGGTATCGAAAAAAACCCAAACGATACCCAACCCTACTTACTGTACATTTTTATCTCATTATATATCTGAGCAGTTGAGGGTTCAAATAAATGTTGTGAAGTTTGAACCTGAGACCTTCTGAACCGTAGTCCAACACCATAACCACTGAGATAATATCAGAAATCATATTCAAACATGAATTGGCCACCACACTGTGTGGCATAATCAAAGATAGAACAAAAATGGTGGAAGAACAAAATATTGTGACTTTTTTTTTTTTGGCCTGGGGAGTGTAGTATGTGGATGATCTCTTAATTGTATGAATGATCATTTGGCAGCAATTACAGATTCAAGGTATCTCAAATGTGTTTTTGTAAGCCATGCACATTATGGTTGTCATTTTCCATTCTCTAAAGCAGTAGTTCTCAAACTGGGGGTCGCGGAATAATTTCAAGGGGTCGCGAGAAAGATTAAAAAATTATGTCTTTTTTGTGATTATAATACACACTTATCAGTATTACAAGTAAATGCTATAAATAAATATTCTGATTTGTAAAGCTATTATTGATTGAGTGTTTAAAAAAAAATTAATTCGTGACTCAAAGATATGACATCACTGTGCAAAGACTGGCTCACTCGTTATTGCTACAGCGCCCAACTGCACGTGAAAACCGAAAATGCCGAGATGGCTACATTTGTTATTCGCAAATAGGGCTGAAACGATTCCTCGAGTAACTCGATTACAAAATATGATCGAGGCAAAATCTTCTGCCTCGAAGCTTTAAGTATAAATGATCTGAATTAAATTAATTTTTTAATTAATCTTAAAAGCTTGTGTTTTTGCGCAATTATTTGTTTAGCGTGACACAGCACGCTTCCGGATGCAAGCCGCCAGTAAACACCACCGAAGAAGAAGCTCTTACGTCACCCACAAAGCGGAAGGAGACGCAAACAGTTAGCTGTGTATTGATTTAAGGGAGCGTTCTTATTTTAAAGTGTGCCCTAGTTTTTTTTTTTCTTTATACTTAGTCATTTGAAATACCTTCTTTTTTTTATTTTAGTTTTTGCATCTGAGAAAAGGCTTTAAAATAAGAATGTATGGCACCATAATGCACTTAATTAATCTCAGTCAACTTTAAGTTATTCCTTGTATTGTGAATAATGACAATGTTTATTTTTGATCAAATGCTGTATGCATTTAAAAAATTAAAATAGATTTTTCTAAAAAAGAAAACCAATTAATCTTTGTTTCTCTTATATATTTTACATTGCTGTTTGATTAAGCAAAAGTAGATTTTAGCCGATTACTCGAATAAATTTTTGGTAGAATACTCGATTACTAAAATATTCGATAGCTACAGCCCTATTCGCAAATCTAATGTTGACGAAATTGTGGACAGTTTGCCTGAGTCATCGGAACCATGTACGTACATCGACCAAGCATAAGAGCAAGACCCCGTCAGACCAAAGTAGGAAACATCGGAAATATCAGGAGGAATTCATAAAGTATTGATTCAGTTGCTCTACTGTCGACTGTTGAAGCTTTTGTGCTGACAAAAACAAGTACACCCTTCCCATTGAAAGGTGAGCCAAACTTATTTTATGTATAGTAAATGTAGTCAAAATACTGTGAACAGCTTGTTATGTTTATTGCTTGTTTTTGATAGAGGGGGTCGCGAGATCTTGTCGATCTTCAATTAGGGGTCGCTGGCTTGAAAGTTTGAGAACCACTGCTCTAAAGTGAATTTTATCCAACTCTGCTAAATTAAATGGAGAATGATGGTTGAGAGCAATTTTTAGATTGTGTCAAAAATTTTCAGTTGGATCAGACAACTGACACAAACCTTTTCTTTCCAGTTTATTCTTTTCTGGTTGTGGCCCGTAGTTAATGTTACTGCCACTCTGCTTGATCATAGCAACGATGTCACCTGGATGTTGGGCTGTATATGGTTTGGGATTCGACCAAATTACTACATTTTAGTCTCATCAGAGGCGGCACAGTCTTGTAGTGAGTAGCACTGTCGTCTTGCACCTCCAGGGTCTGGGTTCGATTCCCGGCCAGGTTCGATTCCCGTGCTTGGTGGGCTTCCTCCCACAGTCCAAAGACATGTAGGTTAGGTTAATTGGCATTCCCAAATTGGCCGTAGTGTGCAAGTGTGTGTATGTGTGTGTCCCCTGTGATGGATTGGCACCCTGTCCAGGGTGTACCCCACCTTGTGCCCTAAGTCTGCTGGAATAGGCTCAAGGCCCCATTCATCTATACCGCTTAAACCTGTATTCAGGATTAAGCGGTATAGATGATGAGTGATGAGTTGTCTCATCAGACCACAAAATCTTTTTCTACAACCTCTCAGATTTTTTTTTTTAACATGACCTTTCTCAAAAGTTGCTTCTTTCTGGTCGCTCTCCAATAATGGGCAGATCTGTAAAAAGATATTGTTCATGTCTACACAGGTTTTGCTATTTCATCTCTGTAACACTGTGTCTTGGACACTTCATTAATAATTGCCCTTCTTCCTCAAGCCTTCAGTTTGGCCTGATCTTGGACATATATGTAGTAGTGTAGAGCCAAAGTTTTTTTTTTTTTTGTCCACTTTGGTATAATAATTCAAAATTTTGCTCATCTTTTATAACCTTCTCAATCCTTATCCTGCATGTTGAAGCTACACGGTAAGATCTTTGGTTTTCATGACAACAGGATTTGACATGGTTTGCCATTTTAGCTGCGAGACCTCCCAGAGTCAGTTATACGTATTATGCTAAAATGCAGTTGTACACAAATTAACACATATTCATTAAAATTAACATTCATTTATCGTTTAACTGAAAAATATCATAGAAATAAATTGTTGAATAAATACTACTCACAATTTATATAGCTAAAAGAACATGGGAATGCTTATCAATTATTATGTTTTTTATAATTTGGAGGGAATTATTTGATTTTATTTCTGACTCAGGTGCATTACATCACATTTACATAATGAAAAAAAGGCATTCATGAATAATACATGTTTTCCATATGCTAATTTGCAATTTTAAATTAAATCCAATTAATTCACATTTGCTGACCTTGACATCTGGCTGCTATATTATGTGGTTAGAGAATTAGTTGATGAAATACCTCATTCTTCTCTGCAGAGGGAGTGGCTGGGGCATCCTGACCTGGAGCGGAGACTGGGCGAGAGTCCTGGGAACCACTCATCATTTTATCTGAAGGAGTTTCTGTTCTGGAGCTGTACAAAAAAAAAATCTTAATTTTTAGTTATATTTAAAAAATTTTAAACATGTTTCTTTATGCTCATGAACACACATTTTGTCCATACTTTTTAGAACATTATGTGTGTAACTCTCCAGTGGATAAATGTACCAAAATAACTTGTATCAAATAACAAACCCAAAAAATGATCAAATACGTACAGTAATTTAGCGCTTATTATATAGACTTTCTTATTCATGCCATTAAAAGACTTGCATGTTTTTCCTGCTTAAACTGTGATTTACTGATTTTCTAAAGCAAGGCTAACTTGGACACAGGGGTGGATGTTTAAGGAATACATTCCTGAATGCAGCTGCATGGCTCAACAACGGCCTAGAATAGTTTGCATCCTAGATCAATTTCAGTTTACCAGTAGTGATTACATGACCACTGAGGGTTTTGGGCTTTGTGTATATACATGAAAATGTAAATGGCGGTGCCGTGTATCAGGATGATAATGCACCAATACACGCAACAAGACTGGTGACAGAGTGGTTTGATAAACATGAAAGTGAAGTTGAACATCTCCCATGGCCTGTACAGTCACCAGATCTAAATATTATTGAGCCACTTTGGAGTGTTTTGGAGGAGCAAGAATCAGGAAACGTTTTCCTCCACCAGCATCATGTAGTGACCTGGCCACTATTCTGCAAGAAGAATGGCTCAAAATCCCTCTGGCCACTGTGTAGGACTTGTATCCGTTACTCCCAAGACAAAGTGATGCTGTATTGGCCGCAAAAGAAGGCCCTATACCATACTAATGAATTATTGTGGTCTAAAACCAGGCGTTTCTTTCTTTTTTGGGGGGATTTTCCCCTGATTTAGTAGTATCCAATTCCTGCCTGTCACTAGGGGGCTCCCCACATTAAGGCTACTACTACCATTCAGTCGGGAGAGCCGAAGACGATCACGTGTTTCCTCCGAACCACGTGACGCCAGCCGTCCTCATCTTTTCGAACTGCTCGCTCACACACTGTTGGGGGGCGGCGTAACACACTCAGCCCTGATTGGCTGTAGAGCTGTGATTAATGTGGGAGCACTAAGTACCTCTCATCCCTCCCCACTGACAGAGCTCGGCCAATCAGCTCTCTCTAGGCCTCCGGCTGTGAGAGGTTACAGCATCACCCAGGAATCGAACTCTGGATGATAGGGCGAGCGCTTAGGCCTCAGGCATTTCAGGTCCATTGTCCAACTCCTATATATATATATATATATATATATATATATATATATATATATATACATACACACACACACAGTCTTATGCAAAAGTTTAGGCAGGCCTTGATAAATAACAGATTTTGGTGATTTTTTTTATTATTGAAAAGATGTTAACACAGTCTCTTTTGGAAATGGAAAAAATGCACAATAGTCGAAATCCATAGTGGATTTCAAGGTATGTTTAGGATCATTGTCCTGTTGTAGAAGCCATCCTCTTTGCGGCTTCAGCTTTTTTACAGATGGTGTGATGTTTGCTTCCAGAATTTGCTGGTATTTAGTGGATACAATGTTTCCTGTGCCACTGGCTGCAACACAACCCCAAAGGATGAAAGATCCACCCCCATGCTTAATACTGTAGTTGGCAAGGTGTTCTTTTCATGAAATGCTGCTCCATTTTTTCTCCAAACATGTCTTTGCTGATTGTGACCAAAGAGTTCTGTTTTAACTTCATCAGTCCACAGCACTTGTTTACAAAACACATTAGGCTTCTGTAGATGTTCTGTTGCATGCTTCTGATGTTGGATTTTATGATGAGGACGCAGGCAAGGTTTTCTTCTGAAGGTCTTGTTGAACGCTCCACCACCACTCCTGAGTCTGCTAAATCTTCCTGCAGGTTTCAAATGGGAGTCAAATGGGGGTTTTGATTTGTCTTTCTGACCAGCATACGAGCAGTTCACTCCGAGAGTTTTCTTGGTCTTCCAGATCTAATCTTAACTGCCACAGTTCCCCTGAACTGCCATCTCTTAAATACATTTCTCACTGTGGAGACTGTGCAAACTGTAGCCTTTTCCTGCATTGTGGGCATCAATGTGGGACTTCAGAGTCTTAACTGCTTAGAGGAACTCATGGTTGTTGAGTGTCTGCATGTGTTTGAAGAGTCAAAGTATTTGTGAAGCTTTGAAATGGGCATTTACTAATGACCGCTGTAGCCATACATCAGATCTAATGAGGTGATTAAGGAGACTCTGGAACTCTTAGGGTGCCCAAACTTTTGCACAGTGCCATAACAATGTTTTTATTTTTGTTCAATTTATGGCATAAGAAGTAACTACACATCAATGTTTGGTGAAAATATTGTGTTTTTTGTCCATTTCCAAGAGAGACTGTGTTAACATCTTTTCAATTAAAAAATCACCAAAATTTGTTATTTATCAAGGGATGCCATATATATATATATATATATATATATAAAACCTTACCTCTCAGGTGATTCCTCAAAGATGCTTTGGCATTGCGACTCCTCCATCATCAGACTCCGGCTCAGGTTCTGCCCCCCAGGGTACTGGAAGTTGGCAAAGGAATGTGACATGGGTGATGCTTTCCCCACCTCAGCAGCTCTGGTCCCTCCCCTTCTCTCCATGCCAGACAGGCCATAAGCGAGGCCATCCAGCACTGGGTTGAGCGAGCGGGACATGTAGGTATCAGCTGACTGTGGGCGGCGCAACGGAGAGGCAGGGCATGGAGAGAGTTTGCTGACGAGCGGCGTGAGCAGGTCAGCATGGGCCGCTCGTACTGGCTTAACGACCCGGTCCACGTGCACATTGAGCACCTTTTGCTCAAAGGCGCAAGAGAAGACACTAGGTGCCAGGTTTCGCAGCCATGACAGAAGACTCAGGTCAGGTTCGTCTGAGCCATTGCCGCAGAGCACATCAATACCCAGCAGCACCTCAGCTTCACTGATCTCCTCACCTGTGGCCTTGCTCTGGCAGAACTCAACACAGCACTCATACAGCACACCCTTAACCAGCAGCTGAAACAGGCGATCTGCACCGGCCCGGAAACCTGCCTCACTCAATTTGCGGTCAGCTGGAATGAACTCGGCCACCATGGAACACGACTCTTCAAAGCAGCGTACGCGTGCCGTGCTCGGGTTCCAATCCCTGAATTCCGCATGGTTGGTAAGACGAGGGAGGGTGAGGAGAAGGCAGAGCTTGCTGTAGTCATCTTTGGAGGGACAGAATTCTTCCAAAGTATGAAGGCATTTTACAGCTTCCTGCATTGTAATTTCCAGCTGAAGGGATGATAAAGTAAGGAGACAAAAAACGTGCATGTGCACTGCTATGAATAAAAGTTTCATTCTAGGATAGTCATGTGAAGGGTTTTGAGACTGATGAACTGTTTACAATAGATGAACGTTGTACATGTCAGAATGAATCAGTGGTACTCACATGCTGTGGCTCATCCTCAGCTGACATGGCATTATTTACACAGAGAGCTTCCAGAAACTTCTGTTTAAGTACAATGTAGCGGAATCTGCAGGCAAAATGTTAAGAATACATATCAAAGGGCATATTTTTATGATAATCATGCAAGCAAAAGACATAGAATGGGTAGCATGGATGGGGCAGCTATATGGTTAGTATTTTCATAATCACTGCACATCACTGAAAAAAAAAAAAATTTGGTCAGAATGATTATGACGACATAATTAGGGGTGTTGATGTATATAATCAGCCTCTTTTATTCACTTAGTGAATGCACAAGCAATCACAAGTTTATGATTAAATTTCCAATTTATGCATCGTCTATACGGGTTTACAGTCTGTGTCACAGACGGGCCTGGAGCCTATCCCAGGGAACTTTAAGCATGGCCAATTATACACTACAGGTCTGGAAAAGCCAAACAATCTGCACCTCATGTCTTTGGACTGTGGGAGGAAACTAGAGTAACTAAAGGAAACCCACCACGGAATAGACTTTGTCAGTGCACATTTCTGACTATGGGAATAGCAACTGAGCTCCCCCAAAAAGTACAAAAATAATTTTAAAACACAAAGGAGCACAGAATCATTTTGTCAGGAAACTCCACACACACAGTCAAGAGTCTGAACCCTGGAGTTACAAGGCAACAGTGCTAACTACTGAACCTCAGTGCTGCCATGATTAGATTTTACTTACTAATTTCATTTTAGCTGACAAAATTAAATAATTAATTACTAAAATTAATAACAATAAACAGACACAAACAGAGATGGGCTATATAACAGTTCATTCTTTGTACAAATAAAACTGTCAGCTAGTGAACTGTCTAAACATTTAACCAATGTTTTTTTTTTGACTCATTATTGTACAGTAAATATCAATAGCTCTGGTTCAGATTTTTCATGTTTGTTGTATAAAATACACAGATGTGGAAATTACCATCACTGTAGTATTTCTTTGATACAATATATTGTTATGACTTTTTCAGCGAGTGAAAATGTCACTTTGTGCCACCTGGCGTAATTTCACGAATTACTTTGAAATGCGACTGATTTATTTTGGCCGCTGTCGTTTTGTCACGGCGGTGAGCACGGCGATAATAGACATTCCCCTTGTCTACCTACTGTAAATGTTCCAAGTTCCATAGGGTAACAATACGACTGAAATATTTCACATGGTTTGTTGTGTGTATAATCAAAGAACTGACTTAATTATGCGTTTCCCCATAATAATGTATCTATAGTCTCATACATATTCAGTAGCCCCAGTTGAATTGTTCATATTTTATAGGTATAACATTATTCATTCAGTTGCACTTAGTTCAATAGTTAAGTGAGGTAGCCTATTCAGACTGATAGAGACTTTGCCAGTTCTGCACATTTCTGACCATGGGAATAGCAACTGAGCCCAAAAAAATCCCCAAAATAATTTAAAAACACAAAGGAGCACAGAATTATTTTGTCAGGAAAACATTACTCACAAGATGTCATTTACAGCGAAGAGAGAGAGAGACCATGCCTCACCT
This sequence comes from Clarias fuscus, assembly GCA_030347435.1. NCBI lineage: Eukaryota > Metazoa > Chordata > Actinopteri > Siluriformes > Clariidae > Clarias > Clarias fuscus. The sequence continues at coordinate 1,510,566 of CM059231.1, read as the reverse complement.
TTTCCTGTCAAACTTCTCCATACACTCCAGAGGCTGAATAAACTGCAGCACCTCGTCCCACTGTCCATCTAGAATAAGCTGCCTGAGAGAGGGACAGAGAATGACAAAAAAAATGCATGTCCAAGTCTTAGACCTTCTGTGCATATGCTGAATTTCCTGATACATAGAAACTTGAAGCAAAAAAAATAAATGTCCAAAATGGTGTGTAGATTTTTGCAAGAGCCACATTTCCTACATACATAATGTTTCTACATTCTCCTTCATTTTCCTTTTCATTCTCAGGCTGTGAACTGAGACTCATGTACTGTACTTAAACCACAAAACCCTCATGCCATCTTAAGAACACCAGTATTTCCACACACTACTCACCTACGGTCAAGCCCTTGCTCTTTAACTGGCCACAGACTGATCCAGTGACATCATCAGGATACAATGAATATATACCAAGAGGGAGAGATTCCCAAATAGATCTACAACTTAACCTAGTCTATATAAACCTGCACTGCCACTGCAAGCAAATACCGTAACACCTCTTGCCCTCCTTCACAATAATAAAATGAGTTTATGCTACATTTTTTTAAATCAACATAGCCGAACTGAGATTTTTTTTTCAAAAAGCATTAGAACTTAATAGAGAATAATTTGTCTATGTTTTCTTTGAGTCACAAGGGTGTTAAAAAGCATACAATCCAAAGTACTTGGTCATAATAGTGTTTTGTAAAAAATAAATGAATAAATAAATAAATAAATAAATAAATAAAAAACACTAATACACAGACTTTTCTCAAAATTGAAAAATCAGCCACAATTGTGTTTGTGGCAATGAAAATATGTTCTTTTACAATAACATGTTGGATGAGTTTTAATTCAAAAAATTGAAAGTTTTTGCTTTAACACTGTTAAAAGGGGGCTGGGGGCAGGTTTGTTGTTTTGCACATAAAACCTTTTATATTTAAAGACTAGTGAAGATCGCAATAGATATTAAAGACAATAATAAATGTTGAGTTTACAATGAATCATCAACACTACTTTCACTTAGGTGCTTGATGAAAATGCCTTATAATAGAAGTCCCGGATTGCTGTGGTAACTGACTGATCTGTTCAGGTTTGACAATATGCCTCCTCCTGCTGATGCCAGCAAAAGACATTAAATGCAAAGTAAAGAAATCAACAAAAAACAACAAAACAACATAAAACTGTGTTATGAATATTCGGATATAATATTATAATATTATTTTGACTGCAGCCTCAGAGACACAGCATCAGTACAAACAACGATTAAGAAGCTGGAAGCTTGGTTGACGGCAATAGACAAGTCTGGTTTACCTGGAAGATTCAAGGCATGGATATACCAGCATGGCATTTTGCCATGGATTCTTTGGCCGCTGTTGGTGTACGAAGTGTCTATGTCTACAGTAGAGGCCCTGGAGAGGAAGATCAGCTGCCATCTCCGAAGATGGCTTGGCCTGCCTCGCAGTCTAACTAGTGTAGCACTGTATGGCAGAAGCAATAAGCTTCAGCTTCCCATCAGCAGCCTGGAGGAGGAGTTTAGGGTTTGGTCTACCAAGGCTCTGGAGATTCCAGAGTAACAGCAGCAGGCATTGAAATGCGAACAGGAAGGAAGTGGAGAGCACAAGAGGGACTGGAGTTGGCAGAGTCCCGGCTGAGACACAAGGCACTTGTGGGGACAGTGGCAACAGGGCGAGCAGGGCTGGGAGCAATCCCAAAGCCACAGTACAACAAGGCTCAGGGTAAGGCGAGACGCGAGTTGGTCCTAGAGGAGGTCCGAGCAGGTGTCGAGGAGGTGAGGGCCAGCAGGGCGATAAGCATGCGGCAGCAAAGGGCATGGACGAGGTGGGAAGGAGCGCTGGAGAGGAAGATCACCTGGAATGACATCTGGAAGGCAGAGCCACAGTGTATAAAGTTTCTGGTCCAAGCTGTTTATGACGTGCTCCCCAGTCCAACTAACCTGCATGTCTGGGGCAAGAGTGAAGTTCCAACTTGTCCACTCTGTCCCGGACGAGGGTCCCTGGAGCATATTCTGAGTAGCTGCCCATCTACACTTGGAGAGGGTCGATACCGCTGGCGACACGATCAGGTCCTGAAGTGTATAGCAGAGGCCATTTCACTTGCAGTGGCCAACAATAAATATGTTGGCAGCCAGAGGAGAATTGCCTTCGTAAGGGCAGGTGAGCAGCCCCAAGCAATGCAAAAATCTATCAACTTACTCTCATCGGCAGCAGACTGGGAGCTGCGGGTTGACCTGGGCAGGCAGCTCAAATTCCCGGAATTTATAATATCAACCTCGTTGAGACCTGATATGGTTTTAACATCTGCATCTTCCAAGCAAGTTCTTTTGTTGGAACTGACAGTCACATGGGAGGCCCGCATGGAAGAGGCAAATGAGCGTAAGCGGCTCAAGTACCAGGAGCTCATAGAGGACTGCCGGATGAGGGGCTGGAAGGCTTGCTGTGAGCCCATTGAAGTAGGGTGCAGAGGGTTTGCTGCTCGTTCCCTGTGCAAGATCTTTGCCAGGCTTGGAATCACAGGAGCTGCAAAGAGGAGAGCCATCAAGTCAATCACAGAGGCCGCTGAAAGAGCCTTGAGGTGGATTTGGATCAAGAGGTCCGCAAAGTGGGCCAGTGCTGCTGGGACACAAGTTGGGGCGTGATCAACCCCGACTGGGTCACCTGAGAGTGGGTGTCTGATGTTGTGAGACCCAAAACACCCGATGATCTCAGGAAACATCACTGATGATGTGTCCCAACGCATCCAGAGATGTATCTAAGTACTGTACTATAAGACTAACCAGGTAGTGATGTCATTTATCATTTTTATAATTAAAATCTTTTTTTTTTTTCATTTTTCATTCACGCATGATGGATTGTTCAGTTCTTTAAATGGTTGCTGATATCTTTTACCGTTTTATACTCTTAAAGGTGATTAATAAACATCATGGTCTTCAAAAATGTTTGTTCCTTTCATGCCATTGTATACATGAATTGAAGCCAAAATACTGTACATTTTTAAACAATGGCATGAAAGAAACATTCCAAATATAATTTACCACTATTTCTATATCTGCCTTATCTTGATCACATAATTTACAGTTTACAGACTACTGTATTTTTCTTTTTTTTAAACAACTACAGCCTCCATGTTAAGAGTTAAGATGCTGGGGTGGAAGAATAGTGAAAAAATGGATGGTGTCATTGTTGTTGTTGTCATTATTATTATTACTATTATTGTTATGTATAAAAATTTTATTTAGCTACACTGAAAAAAAAATGACGCACTGAACAGTTATTATGGAAAATTGTAATTTAGTCATTCGTATTAAAAGTCACCATTCATTTTTGTTATTGACATGCCCCCAACTTGAGGCTCACAGAAAAATACAAGTTCCTAAATGGCAATTGTGACACTGTTGTGGTTTACATCTCAAAATTTATATAATTTCTGATAGGACTTGAAGGCAGCAATCAGGTTGTACACACTGATTTAGAATACACTGCACTACTCAGACTGCATACTGCATACTGATTTAGAATACACTGCACTACTCAGAAATAGTATAGAATTTGTCATAGTATAATAAATGAGGATAGAAACATCTGCAGTTGGGGTCAAACGTTTACATGCAACTATCATGAACATGAATGTCATGGCAATGTTGGTCTTGCAATGAATATGTGGGACAGAATTACTGTACAATATACACCTTTGACAGAGGAAAACCCCAGTAACATGAAATTTATTTCGTGTTTTAAAATCAACAAAGGGTCAAAATCATACATACGTTATCTAAAATATATGTACAGCACACCTATTATTTGGGTGAATGTCCCTTATCAAGTTTCACAATTAGCAGATACTTTTGGGCTTCTAGAAGAGTTCTTGTTGATCATTTGACCTCTCGTCTTGGTAGAATTGGTGGTGTCCAATAAAATTTCTGGGTTTCTGGGTGTAAACAGGGTCCACAGATTTTCTTCAAAAGCTTAAAGTTAGCTTGCTTTATCCATTCCACAACGAGTTTTGATGTGTTTAGGGTCACTGGTCACTGTCCTTTTGGAACACTAAATTTTGTTCAGGTTTTAACCATCTAGCTGATGATCTGAGATTATGCTGATTATGCTTTCCTTTATTATTCCATCCACATTTTGTATTTTGTTCCACTGGCAGAAAAACAGCCCCAAAACATGATGCTAACATCATGCTTAACAGTTGGTACAGTGTTCTTTTAGTTGAATGCATCACCTTTACGTGCTATGTCACATTTTCCTCCAAAAGGTCTGGTCTTTGTCCATGTGGTCAACTGCAAACATTAGTTGAGCTTGATTGTGTTGATGTTGGAGCCGGGGTTTCTTTCTTGGACGACAGCCATTCAGTCCATGAAGAAGTGAAACACAGTGACACTGGTGTTCCAGCAACTTCTAGTTCAAGGCAGAACTGTGCTTTCACAAGTGGTTCCTGGGTGTTCCTGACCATCCAAGCCAACTTCATTTTGGGTTTTCTAGATTTTTTTACTTTACTTTTTTTTACTTGCAATCTGATCTTGCAATTTTGTGACTTTCAGCACCACTGAATGAATATTAAAAGTGTGTGTACATATATAGGAAATAGGTAGGTATAGAATCTTCACCCTGTAGCGATACTGTATCAGAATACCCTAAATAAATTTAAACTTGGGAGTTTTCTTCTTTTAAAGACGCATGTTGCATTCGTTCAAAGAAATCATGGAAAGCCAAATTCTGCCATGAGATTCATTCTGTTGTTAAGTGCATGTAAAACTTTTGAGGAGAACTGCATAAATTATGTAATAACTCTAACACCATCTACTCAGAGTTCCAGAACCAACGCTAAAAATCAATATATAACAATGATTCATTTATCCAGGCATCTCCAGAGAGTGTTTATGTATGTGAGGCTCAACCTGAGAAAGAGCATATCATCTGAGTAGAGGCCATTGATTACTCCACTCTCCTTCTCCAGGGCCAGCATGCTGATGTGAAGCTTCCGTGAGTTCAGGAAGTCCAGGATCACCTTAATGATCTCTACCTCCTTTATGTTGATGGTCTCCTCAGCTGTCATGGTGTCAGACTTCTATATATATATATATAGATAGAAAAAAAGAAAGTGAGAGAGAGCAAAAGCAAGACAGCCAGAGGGAGAGATATTTTCATCCCTGCATACGGTACATATCAGCGTGACTTGTTAGCAGTACCAAGTTAAAGAAAAAACTTTTGCCTTGGCATCAAAGCAATATCAACACTAGTGTTTCTGGGTCTCCTAGCCTCGTTCTGACACAAATATATTGTAGATATTCTTATAATTCTGAAAGGCCATAATGCTACTCATATTCTTCCTCTGGGTATCACTTTATAGCAGCATCTACTCAGCATGCAGTTTTTGCAGCATTTTATTGAAGATGGTTGGAGTTTGTGTACAGGGGATATAAAGTCTACACACCCCTGCTAAAATTATGTTTTTTGTGATATGCTGAGCTAAGATAAACCATGCCAGATATTTTTCTACCCTGGAACATCTGCAGGAAAATCTGTCATGCACTGATAACTTCCTGCATGGGGCAAAACCTTCTTCTTATATGTCTGAGCTACTGTAAGGAGCAGGGTGGCTACATAAAAGCCGTTTCTCAGAGGAAAAAAACAAAAACAAAGCTCACCTAAACCAGCCCAAATGTGGATAAGCGTGTTACACTCTGACAAGACCAAGGTAAAGCTTTTTGTGTAGAATTCTATAATATGTTTGCCAACTTTTAACCCATGGAACACCATACCCATAATAAAGCATGGTTGTGGCAGTATCAAGTTGTGAGGCAGTTTCTCTTCAGCAGGGACTGGAGCTCTAGTCTAGATAAATCATGGATAGCTCCACATACTAGTCTCTTTCAAACCAAAACTTGTGAGTCGCTGTTACAGCTGAACATTAGGAAGAATTTCCTCACCCAGACCTAAAATAATGCCAAATAACCCAGCCCAAAGCACAAATGAGATCATCACAGTCATCGGATCAATGGCTTTAGAAGAAAGACCAACACTGTTGAAATGACCCAGAGCCCAGATCTATTCCTATTATAAAAACTCAAAAAAGAAAAAATACTTAAGGTGTAATGCACATTTATTTAACCAGATATTTTTTCCGCCCACATGCAGATTCTCACACCTGTTTGCTACCATTACCTGTAAATGGAGTGTGCGGTCAACTCGCTGCCGCTCCTCACGCTGCTCCAATGTTTTGGCAGCCTTTACTTCTGGCTACCGTATGCGCCGTCGTCGTAGACGCTCCGCAGTCTGATCCGGGGTTTCAGTAGCCCTGAGCTCGGCCTAGACTATGCTGCCTACTCTTACATTCAGGGAGGACGCTGCCAACTGTTACAGTCGAGGAGGGACACGTGTGACACACTCACAGCATGACATAAAAGTTGATGATGACGCCGCCTGTGAAGAAAGCCTTTGACACACCTGTGACGGAACATGCAAACACACAAACATTTATATGAAGCTTCTGCAGTCCCACTGAGCTAAATTGAGTCTGCATCTTTCAAAGTTACACTGATTTTAGTACAAATCTAACTCTTTTCTTTCCCAAAGAAATACATCTGTGGTGTTGTGCAAAAAAAGAAAAGGCTGCCAAAAGGTGACTGGAATGAGATTTAACCAGTGATTCAGTTTTTTTTAAAAACAACAAAGTCGAGTTCCCTGGCCATGGACCCAAAATGTTTGTTTTGTTCCCCAAGTCAAGATAAGCAGAGAGAGAAGTGGCTTCTTTGCTGCCCTTCCTGAAATGTACGAAGTCAAACGCAACCATCAGGTCTGTGTCATGCCAACAGTAAAGCATCCCGAGGCCATGCATGAGTGGGGTGGCTTCTCAGCCAAGGGAGTGGGCTCACTCACAATTTTGCCTTAGAACACGGACATGAAGAACGAATGTACAAAACATCCTCTGAGAGCAACTTCTCCCAAGCATCCAAGATCAGTTTGATGATTAATGCCTTTTCCAGCATGATGGAGCATCTTGCCATAGGGCATATGTGATAACTAAGTGGCTCAGGGAACATTAAAATGTTGGGTTTGTGGCCAGAAAACTCCTCAGATCTTAATCTTATTGAGAACTCGTGGTCAATAATAAAGAGCAGGTGGACAAAACAAAGACCCACGACACAGCCGAAGTATTTTCCACAAAAGAACCTGTGAATACAACGTAACCTTGAAGGATACACCTCAATCTAGAGCAGTTCAACCCCAAAAGCTTATGTTACTTTATGCTACTTGTTTTTACTTGTTTATACTTGTTTACTTGTCAAAATTCAGCCGTGGCCAAAAGTTTTGAGAATCATACAAATATTATATTTTAATATTAAAATTAATAACCATGTGGTAAACAAAAAATTCTCTTACACCCTGTTAAGAAGCAGCACACGGTCAAGTACTACTGTAGTGTTTGGAACCATGGTTGAAACACCCTAATAATTGTGCAAAATCCTTCACTAGGACAAGAGGGCTCTTCACTGTTCTTGCAAGGGGCCTGTATTCAGCAGTTTCATTCCAAACATGCAGTTCTTTCTCAGTTGGAATAAACTGCTGCCTCGACCCTTAGTGGATAGGATTAAGATTAAAATTACAATGGCGCATGAGGCTGAACACAGCATGAATAAGTACTTGAGCTGACACACAGTACTGGTATCCAGCAAATGCCAGCATCATACTGGAAAATGAAAAATGGTATCGTACTGCCTCTAATCGGTAATAAAATTGCTGCTATTACTAATTGATGCTGTATGTGTAACAGCATAACAAAGAAAATCATTACTGTAACAAAACAAACACAAACTGACATGTCACTTCAGTGTCATTTAAGTTATTTGTAACTGGTCTACAAACCAGTAGAAATGAAAAATCAATTCAGTTATAAAACATGAGTCTTGTATAGCCTAATTGACTCCAGAATATAATTTTTTCAGCACAGAGTTGGTTATGTCATAACTGTTGTTGTGCCTAGTGCACTAACTTTAGTTGCGGTGCAACTAGGGCTGTATCTATCGATTATGTTAGTAATCGAGTACTCTACCAAAAATTTAATCGATTAATCGGATAAAATTTACTTTTGCTTAATTAAACAGCAATATAAAATACACTGCTAAAAAAAAAAAAAAAAAAAAAGAACACTTAGTCCCAGTTTGACTTTAACTTGCATACACATATGAGAGGTGTTCAAGTCAAGCTGGGACTAAGTGCTTCCTTTATTTTTTTTGATCAGTATATATAGGAGAAACAAAGATTAATTAGTTCTCTTTTTAGAAAACTTTAAATTTTTAAATGCATACAGCATTTCATAAAACATAAACATTGTCATTATTCACAATGTAAGGAATAGCTTACAGTTGACTGAGATGAATTAAGTGCATTACAGTGCCATACATTTTTTAAGCCCTTTCTCAAATGCAAAAACTAACTTATTATCTTAGGTATTTCAATGACTAAGTATCAAAAAAACTAAGGCACAAATAAATAATTATACAAAAACACTAAGTTGTGCAACTTAACTTTCAGAACTAAACGTTTCAAAATCTACAGCTCAGGGATAACATAAGCCTTAACTGACTTCTTATTGGAATGCTTTGTAATGACATTTAGGATGCAAAAATCCATGGACAGGAACAAGAGTCCATACAGTACATTGTGTTTTAAGTCCATATATTCATCAGAATATAAATGTCTCTCTCTTGGACGTATGTGTGCTCACTAGTATTTAAAGGAGCATGTGATTGCAATGAAGTAAGGTAAGCATGTCAACATGCTCCGAACTGAAGCTTGTCCTGCGCTTTAAAGCAATGTTTCCTGCTGCTGAAAACATTTTTCATTGATGAAAGTTTTTTTATCGCTCCCTTCCTTTTTGCAGCCCACAACAGAACGCTTCCTCAAATCAATACAGCCAACGTTTGCGTCTCCTTCTGCTTTGTGGGTGACGTAAGCGCTTCTTCTTCGGCTGTGTTTACTGGCGGCTTGCATCCGGAAGCACGCTGTCATGCCAAACAAATAATTGCACAAATACATAATGCAAAATTTTTAAATTAATTAAAAGATGCTTCGAGGCAGAAGATTTTGACTTATTTTGTATGGGGTTACATTAGCAAATTTTGTACTCATTAAAAAGACTCCAATTGGCCTTTTTAGTCTCGAAATTCACTCATTACATACACATGCTAACGATTGCTCAACACAGCCTCTTAAGTGGTGGTAATTTTGCCATTCGCTATTTCTTTCTAATCCTACAGATGATGCTCTGAACCATTCATGCACTGGAATCCTGTGTTAGGAGTGAATTATTTTGTCTAGAAATAACAATTATGGCAGATGACATAAAAATGCAGCTTTTTGTTGAATTTAAGTTTTAAATTTTAAATGTTAAACTCTTGTATTTGAAGTAATGTTGTATAGTTTAAATGTTCTGCTTGGTATTTAAGTGAGAAAACTAATACTATGAGGTGGTATCAACAGGTTTTGAGACTGGTCACAGGGAGCACCGACCTTCATAAATCAGTTTGCCAAAAGCCATCGTCCCATGTACATAGGGAGCTGTGTAACTAGTGTTATTCAAACCATATGCATTACCACGTCAGCTATTTCATCACAGACAGAACAAAGAGAACGACGACAATGCATCCTGTCACCGAACTCTCCTCACAATTGAGTTTCTTGATGGACACAACATGATGTCACTTCTGCACCCACCCCACTCGCCAGATTTGGCTCATGCAGACTTCACCTTTTACTAAAATCCAGCTCAAAGGTTGCCGTTTTTACACCACTGCAAAGATTTACCGTGAATCACAGAACGTGCTGGACGCGCTACAAAAAGAAGACTTCCAGGACATATTCCAGAAGTGGCAGGAACACTGCAGTACTGTATTTCTGTGCAAGGGGACTATTTTTGAAGGTGATAGTGTGCAAACGTAGATTAATAAAGTATTTTCTTGTAAACAGAGCAAATATTGAAACTTTAGATACCACCTCATATAAAGATTAAAGTTGCGTACCGCTTGAGTTTTTTACAATAACGGTGCCAAATCAATACTTTTCAAAAAGGATACTGGGGCGTAAATGGTTCTTAAACTGATAATAAAAAATAAAAAAAAGCCAAAAAGGTGACTACCATTAAAGAACGTCTTTTTATTGAAAAAGACAAAAATAAAATAAACAATATATTAAAGGTTTAAAGTATACATAAATGTAAGTACATACAAAACACAACTAATTTACAAAATAACTGTTTACTGGCAAAACACGACACCTCTCCTGACTTTGCCTGGGTTGGTCTGACTGGGGTCGAGGACACCCACACTGCCAGCTGATGTCCGCAAGCTGTTAAACATGATGCATCACTTTGCTTTTAACGTCATCCCAAATGTTTCATTGGGTTTGATATGATTCCCCCTTTACATGCAATTGTTGAAAGACATTTGTTGCATGTCACGGTATTGGAATCCTTTGTTGTGAAATTCAGCCACACTTTAGAACGTTTAGCTTTACAGTAGGTTCATTTTAATTTAAGCGTGTTTAGCTTAGCGAGCTAACGCTACGTACCTGCTGCCCTCAGAGAAAGTGGCATTAGAACTTTCCAACTCACGTTCTTCTTCATTGTTGACGTGCAATCTGGAAATTTTTTCTCACGCCCAGTGGGGATGATTTTTCAGGGAACCAGAAAGTGAGGCATGGAACCAAAGTAAGGCATGGAAATCTGCATTCTGATTCGGTTCTAGTATGTACCGGTTATATACTGTAGGTACCAGTCTTATATTGGCATCGGGATTGGCATTGGAGATCTCATCACATGGATGCCCCGTGTGGTCTTCCTGGGATGCGTGTGGTGACTGGAGACGGTTCCACTTTTCCATGAAGACAGTCCTGTCCACGGCTGATGCAGAAAGCTGTTCTCTGAGGACTTGTGACTTCAGTCGCTCGATAGTTCAGGACTGGAGTTTCCTACAGTCTACCAGAGCCTCCAATAATGAACTGGACTCAATTTTAACTTAAACAAATCTCCTGTTATACCGAACTTCCAATCTCACACAGTATGATGCAGATCAATCCCTGCTATCCGTTTTACCCACATGAGGATGGGTTCCCTGCTGAGTCGGGTTCCTCTCAAGGTTTCTTCCTATTACCATCTCAGGGAGTTTTGCCCATGTCGCCGTCGTCCTCGGTTTGCTCATCAGGGACAATCTTATCTTTTTGATTCATACACGTTCACATCTCATACAAACTTAAATAATTCTTTTGATTGTGTAAAGCTGCTTTGCGACAATGTCAGTTGTTAAAAGCGCTATGCAAATAAAATTCAATTCAATTCAATTATATCAGGTTTCGGTATCCAACCCTAATAAGGACTGGGCTCCATTTCACAATTACAGTACTCATGTTTAATTCGGTTGTGAAGCTGTTGAATAAAGCTTTTATTTATTTATTTTGACTAATTTATTACTCTTTTCCTTTAGACTGTAACCAAGTATAAGCAATTTCCCTCTGGGATTAATAAAGTCCTCTGAATCTTGATTATTTCTGATACATACAGAATCGCAATATCAATCGAATCGGCTCTTGGGTATCGTGATGATATCGTATCGGGAGGTGACTAGTGATCCGCATCACCACAAAGAAGTGCAGATGTTGGCTTTATGAGCTACCCGAGTACCACCTCTGACGCGCATCTAACATCTGGCTGTAGACGGGAAACGTCATCACAACACAACGTCATGGCAGGAAGAGCACTGTGGGAAAGCGCCACACTGAACTGGTCCATATACATACATACATACATACAGTACACACACAAACCCATGAGCCAGACTGTGCTGCTGCCCCACCCAGCTCTGCTTCCTCACAGCACTGCTAAGCTACAGGACGCTTCATCATGGAGGCCAGGAATAACAACACTGACGTCTACACCAAATAAGCGGATTTAGAACAATGAGTCAAGAGCTAGATAGCTAAACCAAGCGCCAAGGAAGCATGGTAACGTTAGAGCATACAGCCGCACCAAGTAACACGACCAAACAGTACGCCACCTGCTGTAGCGTTCAGGAGCCCTGCAGCACGCGCTGCTCGGAGCTCTCTCCGGTGCGGGAGTATGCGGGCTGTGGAATAACACCGCCGAGTAACGGCACTCCGCCGATATTTAGAGCTTACCTGATAAACGCTACATATACACAAACTGCAGACGGTCTCTTCCGGTGCTTAGAAGTTCTGCTGTCACACAAGAATCCTCTTGAAACGTGTAATTGAATTAATTTTCAAGGGCGATGGTTTTATTTCGCCTCTCGTTGTTTCGCCCCTCGGTTGCCGTTACCTCCCTGGCGCTGGTTGTCAGGCGAACGCTTCCTCTGTGCCGTCTACCAATCAGATCGCCGTATGCTGGGACCATCTGTTTCGGCGCTTCTGATTGGTCAGATCCCAGGACACTCAGTAAATCTTAGAAATCCTATCTGTAATAGCTCCAATAACAGAGCAGGAGTTTATTATATTTATATAATAAAGGATATACCTATACCTATACAAAAAAAGTTATTAATAACAACAACAACAACAATAATAATAATAACATTTATATGTGTGCGTTTGCTTTTAACCCAATCACACAGGATTGACCATATGGGTAGCAAAGTCCACCCCTGAAATAAGCCCTCTACTGCTAGACTGACCTAAAAATCTAAAGCTATGAGAGGTATTCATTTATGTTTTATTACATTTAGCTCATTCCCTATAACTAGTTACACAACCTGTACCGTGATCCTTTCCTGCACCAAGAAACAAATCAGATACTCCTATTTGCAGAACAGTACTGTGTGTCTTTGAGTCTGTGTGCAAGAGTGTGTATGTGTGTGTGTGTGTGTGTGTGTTGTTAAGGCGTTGAAATACTGATCAAAAGGTCCCTGTCGCAAACCGCACCAAATTACCTCTTTTGGGCCCTTGAACAAGGCCCTTAACCCTCAACCCACTCAGATGTATAATGAGTCACTTTGGATAAGGCATCTGCTAAACACTGTAAATAACAATATTATTATCGACAATAATAGCACAACCAAAATAATATTTGGATGAAAATCTGTATTTGTAAAGCCATACAAGGTAACAGGTGTTCTATCAGAGAACAGACATACAACACATGGACAATATGAACACACCCAACAGTGAGGAATGAAGAAACAGGTAAACAGCTGTTACATACTGTAGGCTATGACTGAAACTGTACTAAATTGCATATCAAAATAATACTCCACAACAGGTGCTGACCCGAGCTGACATTCTATTTGAGACTAATACTTAAAACTGTTTTTTTTCCCTCTCTTGCTGTTAAAGGATCTTTTTTTTTTTATATATGTATCCTTATTTGACTTCATCCACTGCCAAGGTTCAACTTAAACATAAGCAAAATTTCCAGTGGGAATGTAAGTATTGTATAAAATTAATTCTAAGGAAAAATAAACAGCTGAAATACCAGATTCCCCCCAAATATTGAGGATAAAAATTGATCTTGGCACCAGGAACAAACTGATAAAAAAGAAAGGTAAAAATTTAAATGCAACATATCTATGATGCAACTTTCAACTTTGTAGGGAACGGAGTACCCCAATACCCAGTTAAGCTAGAAATAGTCAAGACCCACCCACTCATAATGAAGTCTTTTTGCTCTCCATGTCAATTTTGTCTGAAAAAAGGTTCTTCCCAGCCTATGCAATCGAGAAACGGCCATAAAAATTCTCTGCAGCTTTGCTCCTTGGCAACGATAACCCACAATTCCTTCCAAAGGTAAAGCACTTTCTAGTCAATATGAAAAAATATCATTAATATTCAATGGCTTTAAAAATAGGCTTAATATGCAAAACTATAATATGTACAGCTCTAATAAATTTGATGGATGAGTTCTTCTGCTAGAGAAAAATAAAGACATCTTTCGGCTCTTTTGAACCTGAAGATATAAAAAAAGCAAAGCTTGATACAAAGCTTGTAAAAACGCAACACATCTTGGGAAAGCACTTTATACTTAAACGAAGCTATTTAGACTTTTCAATTTAACTGTACTTTAACTATACCGGCAGCACTGATATGGAAGCATGATCATACTATATTCTGTAATTCCTTTGATTTTAATTGTAACCCTTCATTGCAAAGTACTGTCAGCTGTGTCTCTAAAAATATAATCAGTATGTTTTTACATGAACATATTACATGGAATGAGCATATTACACTTTAGAGATTGTTATACAGTCAGGAAACAGTTTACGTGAACGATATTTGATGGTTTAGCAGCTTAGAATGGTAGATCCGTGCTGAAGTCACAAAACAGCCACGCAATGATGTGTACAAGCTAAATAATATCTGCATTCAGATAGAAATAAAGGCCGTTATATACAAACACATGACTGATTCCTGGTCAAAGCTATTCTGCACCTTTCCAACTTTAAGGTAGTTCCCAAAATATAAATAAATTCTGACAGCGAATTCAGAGAGTCAGGTGCTTAGATTCCAGTAAACAAAATGACACGTCATAAATATGGTGTGATCTTCCAATGTTAAATCCAACATCCGTCCATGTCTCTTCATGAGAATACACCAATGCACACACTCGACGGAGTTTAGTGTTAGCAAGAGAAAATGTAAAAAGCAAGGATGTGTAACCTGCGGCTTTGGCACTCTCTCTCTCTCTCTCTCTCACACACACATACACACATCACGTGCAGACAAGCTATATTGTGTTCATTCTGAGTTCATCTTAAAGTGATGCTGGCTACATTACGAACCATACCTGCACATATTCAGTATTTACATTCAAGCTGTGTGGAATATTGTAATGAAATCACGTCACTCTGTTCACTCTCAGAACAATAAGCTAAACAGTGATAACATAGAGTCTCGGAAATCCAGACCAGAACTACAGTGAGGTGGTGGGTGCATGTTTCCTTGTGTTCCGCCTGCGTTACTTAAGCAGTTTTTTGGGCGTGCTTTGCTTCTTCGTCTGCCAGAGGTGGCTGTAGATGGTAATGGCGTCGATGCTTGCTGACATGGTCTTAGCTGGGATGTGGCAGAACTGCTTCTTGTCTGAGCTGTACTTGTACAGGTTCTCTATCATCCGGGGCATGATGACCTTTGGGCCGATGCCTGTCAGCTTGCTGATCTCCCCTGTCTCTGGGCAGTATGTGTAGAGGGCGCGGAACTGGCAACCCGAATCCCGGAAAAGAATTAGGAAGTTGTTAGACTCCGTCTTTTCCATTTGCTGTTGGATGAAGGAAAAGAATTCTGAAAAAACAGTATTACTAGAGATACAACCTAGTTATGACTGGTTATGAAATCACAACCTCTAACAGATTACTTATAGACTTACTTCACTCACTAATAGAACCTATGCAGTGTTTTCTACACAGTAGAAAACACTGAAGAATGAACTGTGCAAACACTTGCGTGTGGGCAGATTGGTTACATTAAATTACTCCTAGGTGTGAGCGAGTATGTGGCTGGTGAGAATTACCCCTAAATGTGAGCTGAATGTTAGCAGAGGTGGGCAAAGTAAAATGTCACTGAAGTAAAAGTAGAAGTCCTGCATTTACTTCTTACTTGTAATAGCTTACAATAGCCTTAAAGTCATAGAATCATATTAAAAGTGAAACAAAAAAAGAATATTGTGTAAAATTGTGTTTTTTTCCCCCCTATTGTGGACACACTGTTTTTGTGTTTCTGCAATTGTCTCCACTTCTGAGTTCTAACATCTGCTACATGATTAGGGAAGGCAAATCATGCAATTGTGCATAATAGCCAGCAGGTGGCACTATTAAAGCTATGAACCACTCTGGTTACTCATTTCAAGCAGTCATACATTTGCAAAAACTGCAATCATTTAGAGAAATATATGCACAATGAAACAATGGCTTAAAAACCTTATCAGATTTTATATCCTTTATGTATTCATCTTCAGTAACCAGTTCTATTGTTCTTCCAGAGGCAATCCTGGCAACAGTGAGTGCAAGGTGGGAAAGTTCACTCCGGATAGAACACCCATCTATGTGCCATGCATACCCACACAGCCTCATCCTCGCTCACACCTAGGGGTAATTTAATTGAACCAATCTGTCCATATGCAGGTCTTTGGGCCAGGTGTGAAAAAGGAAGAACAGGCAAAACTCTGAACTGAGCTCAAGATTGAGCCAAGCTGTAGGGAGCAATGCTACTCAAAGCACCACCATAAAGCCTAAATTTTACACAAACATGTTTAATTTACAATCTAAAAGTTATCACCTCTAGTATTTTGTTCTTCTGTCCCTCGTTGACTCTGCCTGCCAAGCAGCAGTGAGCCAGTGCATTCTGGATGATGTACTTGTTAGACTTGGCACTGGGCTCCTTGTAAAGCTTTGGCCCTAATAAAGAAGAGTTTAAGTATTCAACATCGTTTCAATCCTATTAATATACCTTAAGCCTCATGTCCAATACACACAACCCCTAATATTCATACTCCCATTAACTGGAGTCCCACTGCAGCGACACCTATATTTTATAACAAGATAATACGAATAAATCTCAGAGACAATATACTGTATGTTAATGGAAGAGAAGGAATGTCCTGAATTGAAAGTCATTATGACCAACAATGAATTGTCCCACACCAAAACAAAAAAACACAACAAAGATATACAAATGAATACTAAATGCTACATGCACCTAATAGTTACACAGTCTTTTATTGTTATTTGTGTTGCCTTGTGCACCTGTGTATTCTGTGTTAGATGCTGCCGATGATGTTGATTCGTTTTCCCAGTTCTCCCCATTCCGGTTTACTGTTGGACAAGGTGACAACTGACCCTCTGCGGTCTCCGGTCTGTAGATAACCATGAGTACACAAATGCAATATTAAATACAGCATTAAATGTTAAGATAATACATTATGTACACAATTATAATGCAAACCCAGATTCTTATAAAATAGCATCCCTGAAAGCAATTGTTTGAGGAATGCCTTGAAATGGGATATAAAGAGACCTAACAGATGATGAAAAAATAAAATGACATTTAAAAAATGGCTTTCAAAGGAGCCAACAACTGAATTCGAAAATATCTTGAATTGTGATCATGGCACAAGATATGCGAGTGAGGGTCCACAGGGATGCAAAAAAAAATTAATTGAGAAAAAAAAAACACTTAAATGAACCACAAGAGAGGTGAAAATAATTAAACAAAGTTTCTAGGAACCTTTTAGCCTCGAGTACGATCATCTTCCACAAAGGTCAGGCCAAAAAACAGCCTCCCTTAAATGATGACAGATTTTTCCAGGGTGTTGTGGACCGAATGGACGAGGATGACACTTGATGGGCCTGTGGCTGATTAGTGATGGACATCGCACCACAGGTCGACTGAAACATCAGCAAGGTGGGAGTGGGATGATGTATATGAAGCGGTGATATTGACAGTGAATTAGCTGGACCGTTTCGAGTGAAAGATGGATTGAAAATCTACTGGCAGATGGAGCAGTGATACCAGAAAAAGCCACCATCATTCATAAGGACAGTGACACTGATAAATGCAAGTACACCAGAGAGTGGCTGGTCAGAAAAGGGTTCAAATGATAAATTGCCCCTTGCTGATATAATCTGAAGTCAATCGAAAACCTGTGGGTCAACCTAAACAGGGAGATTTACAGGCCATAGAAAATATTACATATCTCTGAACAGCCTGTGGGCATCTCCCTTGGATGCTTCAGCTAAAATTCAGCTAAGGGTGTGAGCACATTAAAAACTGCCTGAATCCATGCATATAAAAGTAGTACAGGTGTTAGAAAAGAAAGATGGCTATAATGGTAAATTAATGTATTTCTAAAGGTAAAATCTGTCATGTAAAAATATATATTTTTGGTTATTTGTTTATGAACTAAACTGAAAAACAACAACAACAAAGAAACAATGTATTTCCTGGTTGCATAATAATTGCGCACACCGAATTTTTGATTAAACCATGATATTTTTCTTTTGTGACATTAAAAGCTCGGCATTTGTCTTTATATAGAAATTTTAAAGATTCTGTATATAAAAAAAAAAAATAAAAAAAAGAAGTAATAATTGTGAACACAGTGTCCAGTATATGAGAGTGGTTGCAGTGATTTATTAATAAAAAACGAAATACAGGAGCATTAAAAAAATTGAATATGACATGAATAATTACAAAATTGAATAGTATAACAAACCTAAAAGCAAGTTAAGTTAGCATGGTGAGTTAGCAGGTTAATAACATGCTAAAACAATTTCTCTTGCAGAATGGGCAAACTGAAACAGCATGAATGATGTGATTGGGAAGCAGGTGATCTTGTTGGCATTCCAGTTTATAGCCTCCTGAGAACCAAAAGTCTGGGGCTAACATTAGGTAACTAAGTAAAACATACAGTACAGAGTTATCCTAATCTTAAAGAAATCCTACAAATATCGTTCTGCTTTTTGTTCTCTCCTATGTGAAAAATATTTGCTAATGTTAAATGCATGAAATTACTAAAGAAACACTTTTACTGAGCTATTTATTTAACTCACAAAAAAACAGACTCCACTACAAAATTCCTGACATCAAATCTGATAAAGGAATGTTCTCTCTAAAAGCAATTTTTCTGTTTCTGTACAATAAGTTTTTCGGATAGGAGCCAGTTTAAGGCACACGAAGACACGTCTTTTTAACCTCGAACCCAGATAATTAGGGCATCACTGGCAAGCTCACAACAGGACGTAAACTGATACTTATACAAGGAGAATAACGTATAATACTGAGGACACAAATATATATGCAGGGTCTCAGGAGGCTGTGAATTGCACAGTGACAAATATGCTCTGCTGGAATTTGGTCTGCAACGATATTTACAGTTTGTAGCTAAAATATGCATAAATCTATAATGAATGAATGATTCTGATGCCATGTAGATGTTGTCCAGCGGCAGAGACCTTATTGTGTTCAACATGATCTGATCTGAGAGAACCGACCTGGCCTTTGCCCCTTTTGCAGAGCTCAAAAAGAAACACAGACTGCCTGGAGAAAATTTACTGCGTCTGGCACAGCGTAGGGAGGAACAGAAACAACAGGGATGAACATCAGGCAAGAAATAACAGAAGGGAAAAATACAGTGAGATTGGGTTGTATACTGTATTAAAGTGACACCAAATAGTCAACGTTTAGAAAATGATTAACATGCATAACCATAACACACATTAATTGAACACGTTTTTCAATCATTCACTAAGTTTAGATTTTAACCAAGACCAGAGCAAAACAGAGCATACTTCTTACAGTATCATAGTGATAAGAATACAGGAATAAACCGCAAAAAAAAACATCAATTTTCCACCTTATAATCACGACCGTGCTGCATGAAAATAAGCTTATTTTTATTTCAAACAGCACCTGTGCACACTGCCAGTGTGATGGTGTGAACATGAATCCTGGATGTGCTGCTATTCCATTAATAATAAATGATAAGACACTCATTTTCTTTTTCAGTTTAAATGTTATTTAAAGTTTTAGTTGAACAATTCCAACAATTTGGTTATTTGGAACAAATTAGTGAAGCAAATAGGATTTAAAACAACAAGGTTGACAAAAAATACTGCACCACCTGGACTGCAAGTCTGCCCACTTGTGGCAGATGAGTTAAAAATTTGTGACCTCCAAAAAATATAACCCAAAACGAACAAAAGTTATTATTGGTTAATAAATACATGGGTGTTCAAGTCAAACTGGGACTGTTGATTGCGCAGTATAACAAAACCGTTATGAGAGTAAAAACCTGTATTTCTCTATATAATCCCCTGCTACACTGACACACTTACAGTATCAGCATTCTCGATGTTGTTTATCACATACACTACCAGGCAAAAGTTTGGACACACCTTCTAATTCAAAGGTCTTCCCTGATTTGCATTCCTTTCTACATTGTAAAATGATGCTGAAGGCAAAGGGGAAAAAAATGCAATAATCTTGACTGTTACTCATGATCTGTAAAGCCTTTATAACGGCTCTAATCTGATGTTAATTGGTGGTTTTGGAGGCTGGTAACTCTAAACGAACTTCTCTGCAGCAGAGGTAAGTTCTGATTTTGCTTTTCCTGCTTCATCTGTTTCCTGCATCATACCGTTTCATCACGGTGCTTGATGGGTTTCGAAAAATACTGTGCTCGCAAGAACAATTGTAGAAATATTTCATAGTTTTGAAATCTCCAGTATTGTTCCAAAATGGAGAGAATAAATCACTAAACAAAAAAACATTCAATGAGAAGCTGTGTTGTTTGAAGCCTTTATATATAGGTTTATATACATTACCATACGGAAGCCGTCCCAGTAAAATGAGTGTCATTATGCACAAAATGTAAATGCGATAAGCAAAGCAAATCTCTCTGAAAAGCAATAGGTAACTCGAGTTATGATTAAGTTCTTTGCATGCCATTTAATAGCATCACCACAAGCTGGAAATCTGTTAAGTAGGTAATCTCACAGATTAAATGGTTGGTAGGTGTGTGCTAAAAACATGCTCACCTGGACATCCTCTTGTCTGGCTGGACACTCTCGTTGTCTGCCAAGTTAAGCGAGGCAAGTGATATACTGGAGACGGAGTATCCCCGAGGTCTTGACCCTGGAGACATACGCGGCACCATACAGTATGTGTAAACGAAAGCATAAAGTGAAAGTCTAAATACCAAAAGACTGCAAGCAAATGTACTGCTATAATTAAGGGAATATGATATTTACACAAAAATTGTAAAGCCATAGTGTGCAGGCAAATAAAATTTCCCAAGATAATATGGGGTCAGATTTCAGCACGCATACTTCATACAGTGTGTGTGACTGCCATTTAGTGATGCCTGATATATAGGAACATCAGGTACCGAATCTCTTACATCATGTAAGTTACACTCATGTTCACTGAGCGACAGGGTCACAGTGAATCCTGCTTGTAAATGCCAAATTTTTTAGATTAGTGTTTTCATATCGTGTCTGTTGCGTATATCCATTATACCCATAGCAAAGACATGCAGACTGCACTGTAGGTGATGTACCTGTGTATGTTTGAGCAGGTGGTTTAGGAGACTCCATGATGTCTCTGTGCATGGACTTGGGGCGGGGCTTCTTCAGTTTGGTGCCTGAAGTATGGGGTTTAATGACACTGTCCATGTCATCCATTAGCTTGAGCTGCCTCTTCCTCAAATACTCATTTTTTATGTAATCCCGTCTTGCCTTCTCCTCCTCTTTCTTCTGGCGATCCTCTTCAGCTTTCAGTCTGTCCAGCAGATAGATTACCATTGAAAACTTGATTAAGACTAAAGATTATAGTTTTAGATATTTAAGCCATTTAAACAAATATGAAAATGTAAATGAACAATAACTTGGATAATTATAACAATAATTTGGATTATTATAGCTGATCTAGAACATGTTTTCAGCATTCTGTGTCTGTCTGTATTCTGCTATAGAGAGAGAGCTAACCTTGACATCTCCTTCTTCTGCACCATCTCTTGCTCCTGCTGCTGTTTCTTCATCTGCGTATCTTTCTCTCTCCTCAACCTCTTCTCCAGGAGAGCTGCTCTCTTCTGTGCAATGTCTTCCTCACCCTTTTGATCATCCTAAAAGAAAACAGGTACAAAGCATCCTGAGAGGATTCCTCAGAGGAACAACCAATATCACAATCCACAACGCCCACCTACTCAAATGGTTCTGGCAAAAAACACACATATAAGTAACATAAACATGTACAAATGAACACACATGTACTGTAAGCCCCAACCTTAAGTTAAAATGTAGATGCACAATCATAGTACCATAATACGTAAGATTACAAATATAAGCAAAGAACACACATAAGAATGCATACTCGACCAAGCCATAGGTACTAATTAGCTCAAAAGGCAATCAATTTTATCAATCAATTTCTATTGAATCAATTCTAAATAAAAGATTGTATGATATTATGACTCAAATAATTGATATTACTCCAACAGAAGAAAGGCTATATGCCATCTGTATTAAAGATGTTATTGCCTGAAATTTTGATTGGACAAGCAAAGTGTACCGTAATAAATATTGGTTAGCAGACTTTATGATATGATCATTTATGATTCTTCCAGTTTATTCTAAAACAAACATCGTGACCTACCATCCTCTGGACAAATGCTTATAATATAATATTTGTCTGCTAAGAAATAACTTCTCCTGACTACTGTACCTTTGCTTACGGTGTGCAATCCGCACGCACTCAAAATCATCTTTCATAATTTGAGTATGCCTGAAATATGCCTGTGCATATCCTGGTTATTCAGTACAACCAGGTCATCAGCTGACTTTTTAGCTAACATTTTATTGCCAGATAACATTGCTGAGACCTGACCAACTGAAGCAATCCCAGATCATAATACTGCCTCCAGAGGCTTGTACAGTGGGCATTCTGCATCACTTCTTGTTCGAACCCATCATCTGGAATAGGGTCAATTTGGACTCATAAGACCACAAGACCTTTATCATTCCTCTAAAGTCCAATGTATATGCTCCCTAGCCAACGTAAGCCTTTTTCCCCTTTAATAAGCCTTACAAACCCATGGTTTTCTTATGGCCAAACAGCTGTTTTGGCCTGTTTAGGTTGAGGTCTTGTCCTACAAAATGTAAGAAAATATAAGAAATGCTTTTGGCTGTAGAGAGGCGTAGTGATAAAGTGCTTGGTCTTACCCTGTAAAAAAACCCACAACACATCTTCTCTACCCTGCCCTCCATCACTTTCCCACTTTCCAGTTCGTGATCATCCAAAGGCTTCAGTTCAGAGAGAGGCACCTCAATTAGATCATTCCCACCCTTGGCCTGACCATCCCCTGTCCCATCTGTGCTCATCACATCCGAATGCCCTGTTGCAGTCTGGGACTGAACCTGAATCGCTGCTGCTGTTGTCGTCATGATGGGTCCGGCTTCTTCTTGTGGTTTCTCTTTCATATCTCCATCTTTTTTCTTCTCTTTGTCTTCTTGGATGTCTGTGACTTGGCTGGACAGAACATCACCAGAAATCTTTTCTGCATTTGTGTCAGTTTCCTTGTCTATAGATCCCACTGCTGGTGCATTTACTTCCTCTTTCTTTCTTTGATTGTCATCTGTTGGTCCCGCGTCATGTCCCAGATACGCGAAAGAACTAGTTTGTGTTTGTCGAGGAGAGAACCGGCGTAGCCTGGGAAGACTGTCCACTGACTGAGGGGTGTTCAACATCCGACTAAATGGAGTGACTTTGAGGTCACTTGGGCGTGGAGTACGTGGTGTTCTGGCATGGAATGAAGCAGACTTTCTCTTTATAGGGGCAGGTGAGCGTTGAGTGGTACGGGGTGATCCTGTGGAGGACAGGTTCGGGGAAAGAGACCCCACAGATCTGCGACCCACAACACTACTGCTACGCAGATCGCGCAGGTGTTTCTGTAATGACGATTGTGTTTCTGTTTGCGTATGCGGAGGTGAGATCACCCAAGCTTGCTGCTCACGTAGGCGCATGAGGTGCTCCTGCTGCTGTGCCAGACGCTGCATTTCAGTCTGCAAGAAACTTAGCGATGCATTCAGGTGTTCGATTGAGCGTGTATACTCTGCCAAGTCTACCACCTCCGCACTCCCTCCTTCCTCTGGTGTCACTTTAAGTGGTGCACCATCAGGTTTACACCTCTCTAATGGAGAACTGCTTTCGTTTGTTTTTAAAAGTTGTGGTGGAATATTTTGCTTTTCATCTGGACTTCTGCAACTGCCACCATCACTCCCTAGTGGCGAGATGGCTCCTTTGCGGCGAACAACGTTGAGAAAGGCAGTGCGACCCATCCTCTGTCGGTGTCGTGTGAACGCGGCTTCCACTTTCTTTTTCTGAGCTTCAATAGCTCGCCGCTTTTCCTCAAGCTTCATTTTTAACTGCACCATCTCAGATACTAACAGGCTTGACGGGTCACGGGGTGAGCTGGCCTGACTGGGACTTCTTGGATCCGGTGTAACAGATCTTGGAACTACTCTATCATTTGTGGTGCTTACTTCACTTTTGGGTGTATTTCCACCACTTCGCCCTTCCCCATGACTGATCCTGCGGAACTTTTGCTCAGCAAAACTTGTCATACGTACAGCAAAGCAAGACCCAATTGAGGAGACAGAGCTTGTGGCGAGTGAATGCTGACCCGGCAGGCTTGGCACCGGGCTGAAACTGCCTCCGGTATCAGGTAATGGGCACGACCGGGCTTCGTAGTCTTGGTCCATATCAGAGTAGTCCTTTAAAGAGGAGTCTTCATCTTGACCATCCTGGATGTCCTCTGTGCGAACATGAATTCCTGTATCCATTTCTGTGGATGTAGAATTCTGCTGTCCATCTTCAACCTGGGCTTTAGACAGATGGTCCTCAGGGTCTTGCAGATCAGAGTTAGCAGCAGCGTTGCCCTGGGTTTCAGGGGGGTTGCCCTGGGTTTCAGGGGGGTGCAGGAAAAAGGCATTTGAACCATCAGGGGGACGGAAACTGCTGTGAGAGCACTCAGAGTCATGGATGATCTTAAGAGCCTCCTCCATAGTTGGAGTCGGTGGCTGGGGATTAGTGATATCTGGAGGCACCCCATTTGAATACCTACAAAAGTTAAAAAGAGAAAACCTCAGATAAGTGTGAATACTACCTTCACTCTGTTACTACTTAGCAATAAAATGTATTGGATCTACAACCTGTTATAATCTTAGAGCAATACAATTGTAAAAGAAATAAAAATACCAAAAAACTAATTCATATATCTCAGTTTGTCATTCAGATGCTAAAAGAAATACCTAGCTTCAGTTCCAACAAGAGGCCTGACAGAACCATGGTGTGATGTGACATCATCATCCTCTTCCTCTTGTAATGGCGTAGGTGTGCTTCCATTAACGGGTTGAAAAGAGAGGTTCCTGCGCATACCTCGCACAGAGTTGGGAACTTTGAACCCCAGGCCCTCTGAGCTAACAGACCGACTCAACCTTTGACCTGGCGTACAGGGCATAGGGTCATCAAATGGAATCTCAAACGAGATACTATGGGCTGAAGACCTACGGTGGAAGAGAGAAGTAAATGATAAATTAATGAAACAAAACACTGAATCAGATCATTTAAAAAAACATAATTAACAAAAAGATGGCCATTGCTGAGGTTCAAATACATATCCAAAAAAAGTTACATCCAACCACCACCGAAGCAATGGCAAGCAAGAAGCAAGAATGAGCCACCTGACAACCAAGAAAGGCAACAAACGGCTTACAGAACAGACAGAAATAAAACAGAATTTTAATTAAGGATCTGAGCCACTTAAAAAGGGTCAAATTGTGATGGCTAGATGACTGGGTTGGAGCATCGCCAAAATGGCAAGTCTTGTAGGATGTTTCCGGTAAGCTATGGTTAGTACCTTACAGTACTAAATGGCCTAAGGAAGGAGAACTGTGTACTGGTGCCAGGGTCACGAATGCCCAAAGCTTACTAATGCATGTGAGAAGTGAAGGCTGGCCAGTCTAACAATAACAAATAAGTCTGAATCATGGAGGCTCCACCTAACAGTGTACAAGATCTGATGCTAATGTCATGGTGCCAAATACCACAGAGCACCTTCAGAGGTCTTGAGGACTACATGCCTCAACAGGTTGGAGCTGGTGGATATACAGTACATGTGGATAAAGTGTACATGAACATATATCAACATTATTAGCAAAGTTAATGTAAAAGAGTTGTGTGATCTGCAGCACCCACCTTTTCTCTTTGGGCCATGTCCCCACACACCCGTCCACATAGGACAGAGAGTTTGACCTCTTTATCATGCCTACAAGAAACATTAATAATTAAAACATTAATGGTTACAACACTGGATGCAGCGCAAATCTACCACTTTCACTGAATAGTGAGAATCCACTATTATTTATATGGGGCTAAAATCATAAGAAATAAAATGAAGAAACAAACAAACAAACAAACATCCCATCGTGTATCACATACAGTATACACTAGCCTTTGTCTATAATAACAAAAGCCAAAAAGTTTCAGGCTAATGCAATGTCATGTCTCAGGGATAAGTAAAGGGAAAATCTGTTTTAGTAAGCTGTCGGGATGATAAAAACCTAATACCTGTAAAATATTTTTTTTAAATGAGATGAGGCTTAAAGTTAAGTAAATTAAGTTTAGAGACTGCTGATGACCAAAATGATAAAAAACGTAAACATAACATGAAATCAGGTTTGTTATTCAGAAGTAGATTTAGTTAAGCAGGGCATATGCATGCAAATACTTAAAAATATAAAGATGAAGATAATACTAGAACTGACCTAAGACAAGATAGAAATCTTTAGAGTTATTAGTTATTTAGGACTGCCCGTCCAAAAAAAATTCACACACATACTAATATTTCTTTGGACCGCCTTTTGCTTTGATTACGACCATGACATGTACGGTACAGACCAAAAGTTTGGACACACCTTCTCATTCAGCGAGTTTTCTTTATTGTGTTCTTTAGCCCAAACAATTCTCTTCTGCTTGTTACCTGTCCTTAGCAGTGGTTTCCTTGCAGATATTCTACCATGAAGGCCTGATTCACACAGTCTCCTCTTAACAGTTGTTCTAGAGATGTGTCTGCTGCTAGAACTCTGTGTGGCATTGACCTGCTCTCTGATCTGAGCTGCTGTTAACCTGCGATTTCTGAGGCTGGTGACTCGGATGAACTTATCCTCCGCAGCAGAGGTGACTCTTGGTCTTCCTTTCCTGTGGCGGTCCGCATGCGAGCCAGTTTCTTTGTAGCGCTTGATGGTTTTTGTGACTGCACTTGGGGACACTTTCAAAGTTTTCCCAATTTTTCGGACTGACTGACCTTCATTTCTTAAAGTAATGATGGCCACTCGTTTTTTTCTTCACTTAGCTGCTTTTTTCTTGCCATAATACAAATTCAACCTCTTTGAATGAGAAGGTGTGTCCAAACTTTGGGTCTGTACTGTATTTCAGTTCAAAGTCACATTAATTTCTCTCAAAGATCTTATATTGATGATGGGAGAGTCAGACCACTCTATAAAGTCATCACCACATCCCAAAGATTCTCAATGGGGTTACGATCTGGACTCTGTTTATGATGTCTCATACTCCCTGAACCACTCTTTCACAATTTGATCCAATGACTTCTGGCATTGTTATCTTGGAAAACTATGATGGCACATCAGGGAAGAAAGAAATCCATTGATCTATTGAAATTCAATATATTCAGGCAATCGGCTAAGCTCATTTTTTTGGTCACATTCCGTTGCTGACCCTAGACCTGACCGACAAAAGCAACCACGAATCATCACACTGCCCAAACAGGCTTGTACGGTAGGTACAGTACAAGGCATGATGGGTACATCACTTCACCTCGTTTCTTATGCTGGTACGCCCATCACTGTGGAACAGGGTAAATCTGGACTCATCAGACCACATGACTATTTACAATGCTCCACAGTTAATTTTTCATGCTAGTTAGCTTTTTTAAGTTTTCTTAAGGTTACACAGCTGTTAAGTTCTCTTTGAGTTGTGAATGTGAAAATGCTTGTACTTTGACTATTAAACATAGCTGTGATTAATGTTTTTTTTTTTAAATAACCGATCTGATTGTAATCCCATCATGCTCATTCATTATGTTTTTCTAAACCACATTTCTTCCTCGACGATGATGGTTCACCACTATCCATTCCAGGTTTTTACTAACGCATTTTATAGTTCTAAACCTAATTTCAGTAGTTTTAGCAATCTCCTTATTTATTTTTTTTACCCATAGCAAAAAAACACTTCAAGATGAGATCTCATGTTAATCTCTTCGTTGTCTCCTAAACAGAAATGAGCCGTCTTTGAGACTTGAATGAGATTTTGGGGTTTTCTGGTGCTGGTGTCTGTTATATTATGTGAACTGTAAATGTATTACACTGTATGCTGTTAACCGAGTATTTTTGATATGTTCAATAAAACTATAATATTTCTCATTTGTGTTTCATGCATCTCATTTATATCTTATTATTGTCTTATATATGACTCATTTGCTTCTTCTTCAAATGCAGATCTCAGATTTCTCAAATGTTTCTTAAGTACAGTATGTCTTGGGTTGTGTCTCAGTTATGTCTCTTTGTTTCAGTCAGCTTTAGGAGAAACAAAAAAGATAAAGTTGAGCAGTCATGAGCCTGAAATGAGACAGCTCATTTCAGTCTCATGAGACAAGAAAAAGCTCATTCTGAGCAACAAGATTTTGCTATGGGTATGCAGGCCAATAATTGCAGATTGTTGCAAAAATTGCAGTCTTCTGCGATAAAATAATCTTACTGTGATTTAGATTTTCATGCAATTAATAGTGTAGCACTACTATGAATAAAGAATGCTATAAAGATAGGCAGTTTTTACTATTTTAATCAGAATGCATTATATTTTATAATATTAAATAAATAAAACTGCTCTTACGCAGTTTTAACATCAGAATATTATCTTTAAAAGTGGAATTTTATTAGCTTGTAAAATCACTTTATTTGAAAATGTCAAGCAGAAAATGATCAACTTTCACCATGTTCACAGATTGGAAAGTATGTGTGATACAGCTAGGAAATTACTTCTTTGTGCACTACAAATAAGGCTGGGGATCGCCTGTATTGTAAAGCAGACATCCTTACCCGAGTTGGTGTTGTTCTGTGTCCTAGATCACATAAAACACATCAAATAAATAAATCAGATTTTAAAAAATGCAAATATGTCAAAAAAAAAATTGTAATTTTGATATTAAACAGAATAAACTACAAACTTCGATGGGTCCGGGCTGGATGGCCTGTGGATCAGGTTGTGTTTAGTTACAGGAGCCATTTTTATTGCCTCAACTGGTTTGGAAACATTTGAACATAAAATAAAATTACATTTGACACAGAACAGAACAGAACAGAACATCATTTATATTTTTAATTCGGATTTAGGTCTCACTTCTCTCAAGCTGGGTAATGAAGTCAAAAGGACATTAATGGTTCAGATGTGTTAAAAACTGGAAAATAATCCCATGAGCTGGTTTGGTATCACAAATGACTGTGTGACAAAATGTGTAATTAGAGCTCTGAGCTTACCTTTAGATTCAAGCGTACGGGGCTGAACGAAAGAGGGTTTGACCACTTCAAACCACCAAAACAGCTCAGCCATAAAAACAAGGTAGTTACTCTGAAACACAAAGACAAATATACAAACACGACTGAATGCTTTTTTTTTTTTAACTGAATATAACAACAGTATCAGCATCTGTACGATTACTGTTAAAACTGAGAGATGAAAGTACAAGAACAATGTAGTTTTTATGTCTAGCCAAGTTCAGTTTTTAAATGCAACATTATGGCCCCTTAGTGACGCAGCGGAAAAGCACTTGCTCTCTTGACTCCCAGGTCATGGATGGCTGTGGCAGTGCCACAGTAATGCAAGGCCTGACCACGCCCACTCCTGGTTTAAATCAGTATACAAATAGTTATTAACATTTAAAGATACAGATACGATTACTAATGGCTTTGCATTACACCCCTATTATCCACCGTCGCCCTTGGCTTGCTCATCAGAGACAATCTAATCATTATGACCTATACACATTTTTACTTCCTCCTACACATTTCCATAATTTTCTTTTAATTTTGTGAAACTGCTTTGAAACAATGACCATTGTTAAAAGCGCTATATAAATTTAATTGAATTGAAAAATGTAACTGAAGTGAAATGAACCTAATTCCTTAAACATATTTGAGAATCCCTGTTTGAAAGCATCATATTCAGACACTAGATTGTTCACTAAAATACATATTTTTTGAACATGTCATTTTCTGCTTTTTTGGTGGATACAATGTGTGATCAGATTATTCAATGTATAAATTTTTTTGTATGTGCAATTGGTGTGTGCATAGATAAAATATAACCAAGTACTTATACTTCAATACTGTATTCAAGTATACATTTCACATATGTGTGCTTATGTAGTTTTATTTGTGGATACTTTTATATTTATTTTTTTTATTTTTTTTACTTTTACTCTACTACTACTACTACTACATCCTATAAAACCTATCTATACTTTCTACTTCACTACATTTGTCCATGACATTGCCTCACATAACCATAGTGGTATGTAGTATTTGAAACAGTAATATCACCACGTGCTGACTATTATACGTAATTGTGATTAAGAAATGCATAATCAAGAATCGGGTATTTAAAATCAGAAGCACATTCTGAAGATGGTTTCAGACTGGAAAAAAATCAGCACATTCAAATTGGAAGAAGAGAGAGAGAGAGAGAGAGAGAGAGAGAGAGAGAGAGATTCTTTTACTATGACTAATTATGAATAATTATGATAATATAATTATGAATAATATAATAATGAATATTTTACCTAGGATATCTGCACTTTTACTCAAGTACAGGAACCACTGGGTGTGTGTAATCCATTTCGTGTCTAACAAAAATGATACAATATACGTGGCATGGACAGTTATTAGACTGTTTTTTTTTTCTAAGATCCAGGCAGGACAGGAGATACAGAAAACAAGACATTCTTTGTATTTATTGGCATAAATCACGGATATGAAACAACTAGTAATTTGGGGTCCCATTGCTGATAATCTGTTCCACTTTGCTCAGTGACTCAAGCATGCAGACTCATTCACTCTGAAACACCCAGCGAGTCACACTCACAATTATACTGACTGGTTTCTTCATGCTTCTCGGTTCCTGTACTACTGAGAGACAGTCCTGGACAGCAACAACAGCAAAAAAAATGTAAACAAATTTTTTAAAAACTTAACCTTTTTCCATTTTAGTCTGTACACAATTTCATTTTTTTTTCATACTTTTCACTTTGTCTCTGCAATTCCTGCTAAAATTTAATTAACTGTATCTCTCATTTACATTTAAACCAAAATCAAATAACTGTCGGGTAGTTTTTGTTAAAAACTACTCAGACCTAAGAGACATATCAGTAATTCATTACTCAATATTTCCTTCTTACTAAAAAAAAAAAATCTTAAACGTTTGTGAAAACACTTTTATTTGGACACTTTTGGTTGAACACGAAATTCCATATTTTTTTTATTAGAAATGTCCATTTTATTAACATTCTGGGAACACAACACACACACACACCATATATGTGACACACTTCAAATTCCTTTTGCATTAATGCAACTAAATAATGGTAGGCCTAACCGAAACAAAAAAAAAAAAAAAAAAAACGAAAAATAGTGATTAGTTTCAGATTTATAGATTTTCCTCCTATAATGATAAACATAAGAATTGTTCCTTGTTTAAGGACAGTCGGCTTATTAAAAAAAAAACCCATACAGCCAGAACAGAACATTATTAAAATGTTCTCTCTGTCTCTCAAACTTTTCTTTTTTTCCGCGTGCACATTCATGCCACTCACTCTCATTCCACAGAGGGCTATTTATCTCTGCACTGCTCTCTGACTACACAACACTTATGACGCTACTTCAACCCCACACATAGAAATATATATAATAAACAAAACTAATGCGTATATAGCTGGAGTAATTTAATAGTTAGTCCAGCCCAAGAAGAATGCCTACTTCTGTTTATTCTGTTTCTACACACTGTATAAGAGCACATGTTCTGTGTAAAAGTATCTAAAACAGCCGTTACATCAACGTGTACTTAATGACTCACTTTTCCATTACCCTGAGCTGCATGTTTCATTTTGCACTATTTCTCTCTCCCTGCCTTACACACTCTCTCTCGCTCACACACACACACACACACACACACACACACACACACACACACACACACACACACAGACACACACACACAGACACACACACACAGAGACACACACAGAGACACACACAGACACACACAGACACACACAGACACACACAGACACACACAGACACACACGACTCAAATCTTCCAGTTGAATTTAAACAATGCACTGGTCATCTGTCCCTCCCACACAACCTCTGCTCTAGTAACACTGTGTTCACTGGGTTCATTTCAGCAGTATTTCTTAAGAATTTCTTGTTTTGTTTTAAACCTATGACCTGAGACTATAGAAATAATCAGATCAACAGGAGAACATACATCAATCAATCCACGTACACTGTTGTGAAACATGATTTGCCTCTTCCTGATTTTTTTTTTTTTTTGCATATCTGTTACACTTATACTCAGATCATCAATTAAAAAAAAATTATATTACACAAAGATTGCCAAAATGTTTTAATTATTATTTCCAAACCTGTCCTATGTTAAAAGTAATTGCCCCTAAACCTAATAGCTGGCATCGAACGTTTTTGATAACTGTCTTTTCCGTCGCTGTGGAGGAATTTTGGCCCACTCATCTTTGCAGAATTGTTTTAATTCACACATTGAGGGTTTCCCTAATAAATAAAATCATCACTTAAAATCTGCATCTTGTATTTACTCAGGTTATCTTTGGGTAATATTAAAATGTGTTTGATTATCTGAATCATTTACGTGTGACAAGTGTGTAAACAAAAAAACATTTATTAGGAAGGGGCCAATGCTTTTTCACAGCACTGTGTGTGCCTGTGTGTGTATGCGTAAAAAGCTTCTAGTTGGAAGTGTGATAAAACCAAAGTTGTGTGCTCGAGCTATCTTCAGGGGGGTGCCACTAAAAAACATTTACAATAAACAATGAAGCTAAAGAGTTTGAAATTGACCAAAACTAGCTTCATTTTTAATATGGACTACACAAAAACCAACCTTACATCTAACAACTCTGTAAAATATCCTACTGTGAGTCATTCAGACACTTACTGTAACTATGTCAGTGTTTGCATTATCAGCATACACACACTCCAGGACCTGCTATCAGGACGGGCTTGTCACCCTGACAGGCCTCCCAGCAGCCTCGTGCAAGTGCATTTAAACTTAAGGGTGACGGCTCATCTTGGACTAGAAGCAAAAACTGTAACTTACCTCAGATTATCTGTATTATTCGTGAACATTCCTTCTTACCTTAATAGAACTAGAGGCATAGAGCATATCCTCCAGTGTGAAGTGACAGCAGTTGTTAAGGTTCTCCCTGCAGAAGTCCTGGATGAGCTGCAGGTTGTACAGACTGTCAGCCAATGACATCGTTTCCTTCACACAGATATCTGCATGAGGCGGGAAAAGAACTCTCAAACAGCCAATCGAGTCCCAGACAGTTGGGTATGTGGGTGTGTGAGAGAGGCAGAGAGAGAGAGAGAGAGTCAGTAGGATGGGGACAGGAAAAGAGATGTGATGTCATGAGCAAAATGTCCGAAGTCATGTGGTGGTGTTTGGGTTTGAATGCTCCACTGTTCACTAGACACCAGTCCCCTTTACTGCTTTCCTTCTATTGTTTCTCATCTTTATTCCCCCTCTCTCTTGCATTCTAAACAATCCTTAATCTCCCCAATCCACATTTCTACTACTCACTGCCATTTAAAATTTTATTATGAAAGAAAATTAATAATAAAAAAAAAAACATAAATCAGAATCACTTTCTTTACACTTAGAAATTCAATATCTGTATGGCAGGTTACTTATGTATAACAGTGTTTTTTATCTACTCTGTAATTATAAATAACATCATAATCCTTCTTCCATCCTTATGATCAATGATCACACTAATGTAATGTGTATAATTTAACTTCTGAAAACTAATAAAATACAAAACTAAGGTTTTGGGAGAATGTGTTCAAAATTAATGGAAACACCATAGAATTTTGTTCCTGAATTCAGATGCTTTGAGAAAAAATATACAGTATAAAAAGTTTTAAAACATTTAATAAAATTGTATTTATGTATTTATTTTTTAAATGCAATTAACTTGCCTTTCGGATATTTTTTTTAGAGTGGCTGGATCTACATGTGTATGGCAATACACATACACAACATTTTCAACAGACTGTACACAAAAAAGGTGGCATGGACCACAAAAAAAAAATGGTGAAGCTCTGTTCCAGTGTTATACAACACTCTAATGTAGGTGGCAAAAATTTGAAGCAGTCAGTCGATCTGCCTAACAACAACTTTAGAAATTATATTTTGAAGTCAACAGAAATAATTCTTAGTCATCATGCCATTAATATGTAAATAAAAAGTCGCCATTCTCTACACCATAGAACTTCCCTGGACAAATTGTCAGACAAGCCTTTAGACATCTATTCAGCAGAAGTGCTTTATCTCTATCCAACAGACACACTCAGCTTAGGTCCAGCTTTACTTACAGTCAGCACTTCAGCATTTGAGTTGAACTCTCCTTAACAGTGCTAAAATGTTTGCCAAAATTCATTTTCAAAAAGTTAATTAAAAAATTTGAGTAATGCTCATTTTTCTGCTGACAAATATAAAATGTACTATATTTATCTTTGTGTGTATGTTCAAGTTATCTGTGTGTTGATCAATTTAGATATGAAAGGAATGAGATCCTGTGGACCTCTGTAAGTTTGTGTATGAAACATAGAGTTCACAGATTATTGTATACATTACTATAATAATCTGTGAAATTTATGTTTACACACTTTATTATATAAAGTGTGGAAATAAAGTGTGTCGTAAGGCAGGTAGATCACACTTCTTTTAGATTCGTATTTCTTAATTTTGTGTCCTGATTACACATTTTTCATACTTCTATCACACCCAGCATTTTTCAGCAATTTGTATTACTTTGGCTTTTCTGTGGGATCGCACCAGACTGGCCTTTGCTTCCCACAGGCATAAATGAGTTTTGTGTGCTCGTGAACCTGTCACCAGTTTACTGGGACATCATTTGTAATTAGTGTTAATGTTTTTTACATTAGTTTTAACATTATGGTTGATCGATGTAAATGAGAATGAATGAAAAAAAAATTTAAATACAATTCTATTGGTAACCATATTTTCACCTTATTTACAAGGTGGACAAAATCACGTACAACATTGGTTCCCACTTTTCACCCACATGGAATGTGAAATAAACTGATCAGAATTTGCAATTATTTAATGTAATAAATAGATCAGATTTGGGGGAGAAGTACACTAAACTGTGCCTACCAAAAATGAGGTGGACTATATGTTACTTGACACACATCAGTTACATTGTATTTACAGATTAAGCCCACTTTCTGACACTTGCCACTGCTCCATACATTTTATCTTTATCATACAGTATGTTTCAATCACTGGTTTGGTAAATATAACATAATTTCTGATATTAACACAAAATTAAAGATACACCCATTTGGATTAATTGAGTGATGCTGAAAGTCCTGAAATGTCTTGAAATGATTGACTGCAGCTGGTAGCTTTAGTTTGATTGACAGGACTGATTGGGTTAAGCAACTCACAGTAGAACGGGAAAATCAGGAGTGTCTCTTGGAATCTGTAGTTTTTATAAAAATAGTTCGAAGATCAGTTCAAACAACTGTATTTAAGTACAAGTTCTTGGCCAGTTTGCAGTTGACCACAAGGACAAGAAAAAGCCTTCTGGAGGACGATTTTGCCCAGAGGTATGTTTATAGAAGTAGAGGTGAAGACATTCAACCCGGTGAATAAGATTGTGAAATTGATGAAGTGGACTCACTTCTGCAGCCTAAACCCTATTGAACCTTAAAAGTCTGAAAAACCAACACAGTTAACTGAACACTACCAAGAAGTCCAATATCAAACCAGAAACTTATAAAGAGCTTCTGTTCACAACTGTAAATATAAACCTGCATTCCCACTCTGATCAGAATAACTAAATGTTGCACTCTGATTGTATCATTTAGAACTGAGAGAGCGATTTTAATAAAATATTAAACTGACTTTCAGTGAATACTTTCCTGTGCATTTACATTTTTTTATTACTTATTTCACTAAATGTTACTCACAAATACTTGCAACATTTATAATAGAACATTTAAATTTAAGTGGGAAAGAATTGGCAGTATACTGTACAATTTCATAAAGAATACACTTACCCTCTATTCTAATATTGCCTATTTACACGTTTGTAGATTTCCACTAGCAGTTTCCCTTTGAGGAAATCACCATCATTATCTTAACAGCAATTCTATTAATCCAACAAACTCGAGTAAAAATCGAGTAAAAATTGCTCAAAATTGTTCCTTTTTTTTCCAGAAAAGGGGCGGTGGTGGCTCAGTGTGTTAAGATTGACTGGGAGGTCGGCGGTTCAAGCTCGCCAGGTTACCGCTATTGTGCACTTGAGCAAGGTCCTTAACCCTGTCTGCTCCAGGGGCACCATAAAAAAAATGGCTGACCCTGCGCTCTGACCCCTGACCTAC
The DNA here is from genome assembly GCA_030347435.1 of Clarias fuscus. NCBI lineage: Eukaryota > Metazoa > Chordata > Actinopteri > Siluriformes > Clariidae > Clarias > Clarias fuscus. The sequence continues at coordinate 1,474,250 of CM059231.1, read as the reverse complement.
TAACAAAACGCTAGGATATGCAAAGAATAAAGAATTTCACCATGCAGTAATGAATATGTGACAAATAAAAACTGAACTTTCTTTCTCTACTTAGTCAAGACACCTAGCAATATTAGAATATCTGCATCTAATAACCTTGGGTTGATCAGCAATTGACAAGAAATTGATCTCAGATTTCTAGAAAGAGGACAGATTGCAGTACAGAGTGTCACATCAGTACCTTCAAGTGCCACTGCATTGGGGCAGTAGAAATGCAGCAATACTGCCAGAGCACAGCCGTCTGCGTTGTCCTTCAGCAGGTTCTCCACTAGTGGGAGATAGAGTGCAGGCTGTGCTTTATTGTTGTCCTTTTTGTCCGGCCCCTGTGGGAGTTGCACAACAATATTTCAGTTACTGTAACAAGCAGAAATATATAATGAGAAGAACTATTTGACATTTATGGTGTAATACAGATATAAATCTGGATGCTGTTGGCCAATGTGTAACCAATGCCAGATTAAATCACTTAAATCCTGAATATGGCTGTACCAAAAAATACATATAGTTTGCCAGATTATATTGTTAAATAATATTATTAGGCTTTTTATACACCAAGTGTTTTTCTGACATCATTTCTTTAAAATAAGTAATTCATCCAGTTTGTGAGGGAGTCACACTAAACTCTGTTAGACGCAAGTACTGTACAATGACAATAAACATCATAATAAAACAATGAGACAGCAGCAGTCATATGCAATCTAAATCAGAGCACTAATGAACTCAGTATCAGTAATATGCATTCATCCCAGCATTAGTCTGCATACAAGCTATTACTTGAGTGAAATAAATACTGTATAAATGTAATATTATGATATACAGTATATCTATTTTTATATAAAGAGCTAACAGGGGCTCTACCTTAGCTTAAAAATCTCTAGATAGGAGTCTTAGCTTAAGAGTGATTTAGGAGAAATCTCAGAGCAATTCCTAGCAAGGAAAAGACAAAAACTTTCATCTCAGTAAGAAGATGAGGCAGATCCAATGCTTGGTGGTATTTCATCTTCGTCTTTTAATAAACTAAAAAGCCTGTTAAAAGTCCTCTCACTACTGCTAGCAGTTTTTCACCTTGGGTTAAGATGAATAAACGGTAAAACAAGATCTACTCTTTAATTTGAAAGAAGATTCTTCGGAAACACGCACAATTCTTAGAATTTTGTCACTAGGAGCAACTCTTTGCACTAGAACTTTTCTTGAATATGCACCCAGATTACTAAATGTTGATTTAATATGTATCAACTATCATTTCTTTATTTCAACAATGTTAGGTTTCTAAGGATGAGATAATATTAACGTTACATAATAATCTGTAAATAATCTACATCATTTGGCATTTGGCAGACGCCCTTATCCAGAGCGACTTACATTTTTATCTCATTAGACATCTGAGCAGTTGGGGTTAAGGGCCTTGCTCAAGGGCCCAACAGGGACAACTTGGTGGTAGTGGGACTTGAACCTGGGACCTTCCGAACCGTAGTCCAATGCCTTAACCACTCCTAATCTAATTAATCCATTCATTAATATTACACATTTTATTAGTCTGTAAATAATTTGCATAATATTAATATCTTTAGGAATGAGCCTGACCAAGTAAATTAAAATAATAACATTTATTAATAAATTATATATAAACTATATACTGTATATAGTTTTTTTTATCATAATTTTGGACAGGCAGTGTATCATTTGAATAAAACTCACCTTTAGTCCTACGGGTTTGGCCTCAAATTTCTTTCCTATTCTTCGCTCTTGAGCCATGGTCTCTCTCAAGTATTCATTAACCTGCAATGAAACACATGAATACATGAGCTGCAATTGAGTTCTATTTCACTCTTCCGAATTGCCATGGAAACTGAGAATCATCTGTTACCTTCTTGTGCAAGTATGCATGTAGCCTTGCACAGGTTCACCTCACATATTTCCTCACATGAAATATGACTTGGACCACCTGTAAAATGGTTATCCATTTATCTGTACATGTCTACAGTTGGTGGTATGCAGGTGATTCTCAGTGTCTATGACTTTAGCAATGACCATACAAAGATGTCTAACTTGGATATTCTTGATTGTAGTCTGTCCCTTCAGGCTCATAGACATAGCAGAGAAAATAAATAGCAAGAAATAGCAGTGTAATAGGAGTGGATAATGCCAGGCAACCCACAGTCCTGAATGCGTCCATTCACACATTGTTCGTTATGGCAGAATTTACTATGCCTTTAAAAGGGGATTTGGACAGATAGCTCACTTATGCTCGAAATCCACAATATGCATTATAGCTAAAATGATGGATCAACAGCAGATTATGGTCTGAGTCGAGCTGGTTGTCTTGCAGGTGTTTTTTGATCAACAAATTCCCATGAACTTTTCATGACTTTTATAGGTGTTTAGACTAAATTTTAAAGACTCTATTTAAAGCTTCACCTATTCATTACAAGTGAACTAAGGTGCTGTAACATCACCCCTCATAACACTATTACACTATATGGACAAAAGTATTTGGCCAAAACTGAAGTGACACTGTATCCAAATACATACATTTCAATATGGAGCTGGTCCTCTTTTGCAGCTATAAGAGCTTCCACTCTTCTTGGAAGGCTGTCCACAAGAGTATGGAGGGTTTCCGAGGGCGTGCCCATTCATTCTGTAGAGCATTTATGAGGTCAGGCACTGATGTTGGACGAGAAGGCCCCATTCCAGTTCACCCTGAAGGTGCTTGATGAGGTTGAGGTCAGGGCTCTGTGTTAGGGCCAGTCAAGTTCTTCTACACCAAACTAATCAAACCATGTCTTTATAGTCCTTGCTTTGTGCACTGGGGCACAGTTATGTTGGATTAGATAAGGGCCGTCACACCTGTTGCCACAAAGTTGGAAGCATAGCATTGTCCAATATGTCTTTGTATGCTGAAGCATTAACATTGCCATTCACTGGACATAAGGGGCCTGATTAAAACCAAATAATTTTGTCCATATAGTATATGAACACGTTGTGAAAAGGAACCAGCTGTTATAATCTAGCAGTAATCCATTCATTGCATGTAATGTTAACATAAATCTGTTGCTTCTTACTTCTTCAGACACACATTTATTCCTCACTTTAAAGAGCGATTACATTCCACAGTACAATTAACTGATCTTCACTGTAAACATAAAGTAGGTCAGTGTGACCAGGCACTTCTGTGTTTCACCAGCCACCAATTTGAAAGGAACATTTTATAGTAAATTAAAATGCATTCATGACAATTTATTTTGAAGATCATATAAAAAATATATTTAATTACTTTACAGGTAGATTTTTGTGCCTGTCTGTGATACACGTGGGTTTAAGATGTAAAACATTCATTTGTTTTAGCAGCAAGATTAGTAACTAAACAAAATTCAATTAAAAAATTAGCAATAAGATGTATATTAATAATGCGTCCTCTTGGATGAAGTGAACCCACAGGTTTTCTATTGCCACTCTACTTTATTGTCCTTACCATGTCTTACAATTACAATTTCCCTTCACAAGACCTAAGCGGCACAAACCAGCGCAACAATGCCAACACCTCACTGACGCTCTTTCTCCAAAGCCAGTCTATTTTGCGATTTATACATAGTCCATATCATAAGAACACTACTGTACTTGGATAACTGCTACCAAGGAGCTGGTTATTTGGGACACATCCACTCTCCTTGCACAGATTAAACGGCTCTGTCCCCAGAGATAACAAAAAGGATGCCACGCAATTCATTAAAATGAGGCTAGATTTACTAGGAAAACCAGTAACAGTGTCACTCCAAGGGTACAGCTCCATTCCACTGTGGTTCTCCCTATCAAAGCTGAACATCCCAGTGGGGCAGAATGTACTCAGCATCCGCTAGAAAGCATTTCTTTGTCTACTGCTGATTCTTTTCTCATTACAGAGAGTTGAGCAGCTACTGTAGGCCTGCTCACGATCCTGAGCTGTACAGAAAGATCTAGGGTTCCATTATTGCTTCTGCTAGCTATTGGGAAAACCTAAGCAGCTCCCTCCATCTGGTGTCCCAAATAGATGGCAAGATTTTGAATCCTCTTCCAGGTCATTTAGGTAGATTTGGACCTGTAGGATTAGTCACCAACTAAGAACTAACACAATACAAGTTTTGAGTGTCTTTAGATGGACAATCTGGTGGACTGCCTGATTCAAAAAATGATGTCCCCGTTTTACACTAACTGTGCACATGGGCACCATTTTAGCAAGTGTTTTAATTTGAAGGTAATTTGAAGCAGCAATTAAACTCATTGAAATGATATCAGGGTGGAAATTCATAATACTTTTTCAAGTTAAATTTTATAAAGCTCAACGAAAAAAAAATACAAATGAATAGAATTAAAAAACACAACTGGCTGGGTCCAGGATGTTACCTTGTTAATCCAGGTGGTCACAGCTTCTTCAACGTCATAAGGGAAGTCCTCCTCCGGAAAGAAAGGTGAGTATTTCTGTACACACGTCAGCACTCTCTCGACACTGATCATCTCCACTGTGTACGCCATCATCAGGGTGTCGATCATCGCCAAGTGCGAGCTCTGCAAAAAGAATATGGGGGGGAAGAAAGTCACACATGAGCGAACTTGTTCGTCTTTAAACATTCAGCGCAGCACATTTATATGACATGTTAGAAGAAAAGCATTCACAATGTATAATTTTATTCCAATAACACATGAAAAGTTACATTATTTAATAAGTATAATCATAATAAAAAAAGACCAGACATGACTGATTTGCTCATTTTGGACATTTTTATCCAGTTTTTTTTTTTTTTTTTTTTAAACGAAACGTCTCGGGTTACTTAGCTGTAACCCTGTTCCCTGATAAAGCGGGAACGAGATGCTGCATGAAAACGCTATGGGAACATCTCTTTGTTTCCGGTTGTGAAGCCTGTGTATGTCAAAACCGCCGAATACTTCAGCTTATAACCTCTGCCAGGCATGACATCACCGAATAAAGTGCACCTGCAGGTTATAAATAGGAGTGAACCGGAAACACCCTCAGGTCAATTTTGTCTGAAGGACGTCCAGGCACACCAGCAGTGCGGCATTGGAACGCAGCATCTCGTTCCCGCTTTATCAGGGAACAGGGTTACAGCTAAGTAACCCGAGACGTTCCCTTTCAAAAGCTACACTCGATGCTGCGTGAAAACGCTATAGGAACGAGAATACCAACTCCGCCGCACTGCAAGTGTCTGGACCCCCAGGTTGTGTAGCGTGTGCGCACAATAGCCAAGGAGGTCTCAGACGTAGCTCTGGGATGCTGACTCAAGGATCCACGAGCCCGGAGTAGCATTGATATCCGAACCATAAAATCTAACAAACGTGTGTGGAGAGGACCAGCCTGCCACATCACACACCTGCTGCAGGGGGACGCCTCTTGCCAGAGCAATTGATGAGGCAATCCACCTGGTTGAATGAGCCCTGATTCCCAGAGGCGAAGTGTGACCACGCACCTCATAGGCTAGGGCAATACATCTCTCACGCAGTGTGACAGAGTCTGTCTAGTGGCGGCCGCCCCTCGGTTGCGACCCCCATGGCAAATAAAGAGCTGCTCTGACTTACGCCACTGGCTAGTGCCCCATGAAGGGACCGTCGCTCTAGTGGGCGGCCACAACCGTTTAAGCTCCACGAATAAAATGGGCAACTAAATGGATGATGTATGTTCTGAGAGTACTAGGGCATAAGCCAGAGGACAACTTTTCTTGCAGAAACTCCAGCACTGAAACAATCTGGCAGTGGACTGGGTCTACATGTCTTACCATGCACCAACTTTCAAATACACTCCATTTGAGGGCATAAGTTCTTCGAGTGAAGGGAGCCCTGGCACTTGAAATGGTTTCAATTACGCTGGTCATGCTAAGACCAGCATGTCTTAGTTGGTCCCCTTCAGGGGCCAAACGTGGAGGTTCCAGAGCTCGGGCCGAGGATGAAATATTGTCCCCTGCGCCTGAGACAGAAGATCCCTCCTCACTGGAATCACCCAGGGTGAGCCATCGAGGAGATATATTAGATCCGAGAACCACACTCTGGTCGGCCACTGGAGCGCTATCGATAAGAGGCGCAAACCCTGTTGACGGACCCTCGCCAGGACTCCTGGGAGCAGAACTATCAGAGGAAACGCAAAAGGCGTAATCTGGGCCATGGCATCCAGACCCAGGGGAGCTGGAGGAGTCAGAGTAGTAAAGGGGGTGGAGTCCCCATGTGTCACAGCTTGTGTGGATAGCAAGTCCGCTCCTACATTCATGTGCCCCGGAATGTAAATCGCTCTGAGGGACAGAAACTTGTCCTGTGCCCGAAGCAGAACCTGGTGCGCTAGCTTGTTCAAGCGGCGCGAGCACAGTCCACCCTTGCGATTTATGTACAAGATTACCACAGTGTAGTGTGAACGGCACACTTGTCCACCCCCACTAGGACATGGTAGCCTCTCAACTGCTGGAGGAAGTGTTTCAGGGCCAGAAACAGAGCCATCATTTCGAGGCAATTGGTGTGCCATGCGAGATGACGACCTCTCCAGCTCCCTTGTGCTGGACGGCCATCCAAGACCGCACCCCAGCCCGTAAGGGAAGCGTCTGTCGTTAGCATCTTGCGACGTGGGACCCAAAGTCAGAAACCGGGGTCTGAACCACATAGAAAGGGTACGAAGCCCCGGCGCGTAACCCTTATTAGTCTCTGGCGATTGGCCCTTGAGTGAAATCCCCTGGCTCTTAGCCACAACTGAAAACGCCCTCATGTGCAGAAGGCAGCTGCCATGAGACCTAAAGATCTTTGAAAGTGATGGAGTCACTTTCTGGCCTAGCTTGATTTCCTTCAGGGTGTTGGAGGATGGGTTCGACACAAGTGGGAAACAGCTGTGCCCACCTTGTGATCGAATCCCATGTGACACCCAAATATGTTGTCCTCTGAACAGGAAAGAGAATGCCTGTCGTGGCGTTGAGTCTCAATCCTAAAGAATGGAGATGAGCTAGGATGACATCCCGATGTCAAAGCGCTAGCTATTAAGACTGAGCTAGGATCAGCCAGTCGTCTATGCAATTCAGAATATGGATGCCCTGGAATCATAGAGCCAGAGCTGCATCCTTACATGTTATATGTGCGGGGTGACAGGGCCAGGCCAGATAGAAGGACCCGATACTGGTAAGCTCCGCCCCCCAAAGGAAACCTCAGGAACCTCCTGTGTTGTGGCAATATTTCTATATGAAAATATGCGTCATTCAGGCTGACCGTCACAAACCAAACCTCTGGTTGAATTTGAGAAACAATCATTTTGGCTGTCAATATTTTGATGTTCAGCCCAAGAAGATGTAAAATTAGACGCAACCCCCCCATCTCTCGTCTGGCAGGGGAACATGCTCTATGGCCCCTTTTGCCAGCAAACTCATTATGTAACTGCCAAGTCAGCAGATGCGCTCGCTCCGGTTTCATGGAAGTGAAGACCACACCATTGAAAACGTGGAGAACGATGTGCAACGGAGGGGGGTGTTGGGTGTCCGGCATCCTGAAACAAGGCAGGAAGGAACCGAGCACCTAACATTTCGCTGGAGACCGCTGCTTCCCGAAACACCAGCGGTGGCGGAGATTAGACAACGGCCCCCATAGGGTGCCAGGGAGGAGTCTTTATCCCTTATTGGAATTTTAAACGTCCCTCCCCAGAGGGAGACACACCCGTGGTCCTGGGCACATCAACCTCAGGACTTCCTTTTTGGCGGAGATAATGTTCCTCAGGTCTGGTGCTTTTTTTTTTTTTTTTTTTTCCTCTTTGAGGCGGATTGCGAAGTGCGACGAGTCCTTCCCCTGTCTCTACGAGGGGGGAATTGGCTCGGCACACTCTCCTTCTGCGCCTCACCGGGACCAGACCTGGTCGTCTGCTTAGTGGCACAGAGAAATAAATCTGTGGCTCGGCGCCATCAATAGACCCGCCAGTGCTCAGAACTCTTAACAGGTGAGCTTGGTATGCCTGCAAAACTGCCATGGTGTGCAGGGCAGCACCAGCCTGACCCGCTGCCTGAAAAGCTTTCCCCACAAACGAAGATGTTAGTCTACACGGCTTGGTGGGCAATGTGAGCTTTTTCAGGGAGGATGAGCTCCCAGGAGAGAGATAGCTCGCGAGCGTCTCTTCAATCTGGGGTATCATCATAAAACAGGGGATGAATAAGGCTTATTCCATGAAAGAGTTAACTCGTCATGGAGGTCGCCAAAAAAAGGGGTGGGGGGGGGGGGGGGACCCTCGTTGAGGCCCCTCCCCTGGCCACCCGATAGAAACCTGTCGTCTAACTTCGAGCGCTTGGGGATTTTTTATTTTTTTTTAATAAATTTATTTATTTGTATTCTTTTATTTATTTATTTTTGCGGCGAGAGAGGAAATCTATTCGGCCCCTTCACAAAAAGCGCCGGAGAGCGCTTGAGAAGCGGACGCTAAAACTTCCTGATCCGGGGAGAGCGCGAGAGAAAGGGGGAATTCCGTCTCATACGCGTGTGCCAGATCGGCACGCTATGTCTATGGAAGCAAGGGAGGAATCTCTTCCGTCTGCTAACAAGAAGCGCGCTTGAGAAGCGGACGCTAAAAACTTCCTGATCTGGGAAGAGCGCGAGAGAAAGGGGGAAATCCCGAAGTGCCTTTATCGATAAGTAAAGTTTTTCATTCCTACCGTGATTCTGTTGCAAACACACACGCAAACACAAAGCGGTCCTGAAGACAAAAAGATCTGAGGATGTTTCCAGTTCACTCCTATTTATAACCTGCAGGTGCACCTTATTCGGTGACGCCATGCCTGGCAGAGGTTATAAGCCGAAGTATTTGGCGGTTTTGACATACACAGGCTTCACAACCGGAAACAAAGAGATGTTCCCATAGCGTTTTCACGCAGCATCGAGTGTAGCTTTTGAAAGGGAACTACCATTACAGTAGCAATGACTGTTATGTCTACACAGCTGTCTTTTGTAAACAAAAAATTTGTTTAAGAGCCTTAAAGTGAATAATTTAAAAGTCATTGATCATAAATAGAATGCTAACAATAATAAATAAATATCAACCATGCTTTTGGACACTACAGTACTTCATCATTGCATGTGTGTTATTAATATTTGTATCATTAATATGTTTATCAGCATAAGGTAAATGACACAAAGGTAATTGGGTAGTATCACAGTAAATACAGTGGAACCTTGGATTACGAGCATAATTCGTTCCGGAAGTGGGCTAGTGTTCCAAAACACTCTTAAACCAATTCATCATTTCCCATAAGAAATAATGAAAACTCAAATTATTCATTCCACAGCCCCAAAAATAAATACATAAAAATAATTAATACAATCTATAAAATGAAAATAAAACAAATTAATCTGCTCTTTGCCTAAAAAAAAAAAAGTACAAATAAATCCCGACAGATAAGTGTTTCCGTTGGTCCGCACAGGCGCCGTGTGTGTGTGTGTGGAATTAGCCCCTTCCCTCTCCTCGTTTTATACAGTAAAAAAGGTGAGAGTGACGCTCGGTGTCAAAATAAGAGTCGCATGCGTGATACGTGATACTCGACGCTCGTAAACTAATACTTGCTCGGTTTCTGATTAAAAATTTATTAAAAATCTTTGCTCGGTTTGCGGAACACTCGTAAACCACGTTACTCGCAATCCGAAGTTCCACTGTACATAGTTTTTCACAGAGTCTCTGTGTCTCAGCTAGAATCAACAGGACAGGTTTAATTAACTAATACAGTAAGTAATACCGTATCCCAGACTTGGGGCACGAGGCAGGGGACACCCTGGACGGGATGCCAATCCATCACATTACACATACATTCAGTACACACACACACACACATATTGACACACTATGGAGCAATTTGGGAACGGCAGATGCTTTAACCTGCATGTCTTTGGACGATTTGAGGAAACCGGAGTACCAGGAGAAAACCCAAAAAGCACAGGGAGAACATGCAAACTCCATGCACATAGACCCGAGGCGGGAATCGACCCCGGACCCTAGAGGTGCAAGGCGACAGTGCTAACCACGAAATCAGTGTGCCGCCATACAGTAAGTTACATCCCAAATAGAACTATACATGCCTGGCTCTATTCTCACCGCACAATATATTTTAGTTTTAGTATGTGTTTGTGTGCATGTGTGAGAACGCATGTAATTGCAACAACAGGAGAAAATGTTATGGTTTGACAGATGCACATTGAGGGGACAAAGGGAGCATCAAAAGGAGGCAACCACAAACATGTCGTCAAAATGTTCCCCCTCTAGTTTCTGATTGGCTGGTACTTGTCCCCCCTCTAGCCTCTGATTGGCCCCTGTTGTGATATTAAGCGCACACGGGACAGAGGGTGGAAATAGCACACGAGTTAGAGCTTGTCTGAGGAAAATTTTAATCTGATTGCAGAGTTTTACACTCATGTTTTTGGCTCGGAAAATAACATCACACCATTCCAACTCCAGCAAGTAAACCGTTTAGGTCTGCTTCGGTGTTACACATCACGTGAGTGACAGCAGATTGCCGTAAATTAGAAAGAAAGATGAGAGAAATGATCGCGCTGTGTGACTGAATCATTCGCTAATTTCTGGTATTATTGGTTAAGTAATAGTGCTTTGTTTTACACTGTGTTCGTGTGACCAATTAGTATGTCTGAGACAACATCTGGGACTGTCAAGTAAACAAGTGAAGACATGATTTGAATGCAGGGAAATACATTCAAATAAATGGGCAGCATTCAGAAATGAGATCACGTGTATGTATGAATCGAGATCGAATCGAATCGTGCAGCCTCGCTTACAGACATGGCGGGTTGTCATGCCAACGACACACCCCCTCCTCGCCCCTGCTTACACGACAGGCCTTTTGTTTTATTTAATATCATCCAATATACTGCAACAGTCAGGTTAGTAAAGTGGCTACACGATAATATCAAAAACAACACATGGTGGCACTTCAGGAGAAGAGCGTTTGCTACGATGCTGCTCTGATTACATACAAAACTTTTTCTCCTCAGTTAGAATACAGCTGTTACACATCCAGATGTGAAAATGTAATATCCCTGTGTGTTTTAAAAGAGGACAGAAAAAAGTACAGAAATCCTCATTTTATTAGAATACATGCAGACTTTTAGCGACGTGCAGCCCATCAGCATGTTAAAAAAAAAAAGGGTCAGTCGGACATCTTAGAAATAAATTAATCATAAGCAGAAAACATATTTTCCTCTAGATAACTTTGCTTGGTTTATATCATACATAAGTAATTTAAGCTAGTATATTCATCTCATCTCATTGTCCATACCGCTTTATTCCATATAATGTACAGGATCACAGGGGGCCTGGAGCCTATCCCAGGAGACTTAGGGCACGAGGCGGAGTTTATTTGTCTGCTGTCAGTCACTGTCATATAACATTATAAATGCTGCTGAATACACAGAATGAACTGCTTGGTCACTCCAAATCAGCACTACTGTAGTGCACTTATGAAAATTACCAACCAAACATCTGGTGCGAGAGATAAATAAGCAAACATTTAACGCATCTCCACAAAACTTCTATCATTCTATTTTCTCTTTAAAATACTGTGTAAAAGACTCATCGAGAATCTTCTATATAGCAATTCATGTGTCATGGACAGTGACTCCAAAATAGATTATTTTTATTATAATTTTTTTTTATCTATATATGTTTGCATTTGTGGTGGTATAATGATGCCATTCCTCTATAATCATACTGGTGGCATGCTCTAAACTATTCACACATTGGCTGGCAGCACAGCATAGTGTATGGTTGGACCAAATAATTTGTTTTAACCGTAACAAAATGTAAAAAAAGAAAAAATACAAACAAAAAAAGTTTTATCAAAGAGAGGTTTTTATAAAGTCATTATACAGTGGTATGGATTGGCACCCTGTCCAGGGTGTACCCCGCCTTGTGCCCGAAGTCTGCTGGGATAGGCTCCAGGCCCCCTGGGACCCTGAATAAAGGATAAAGCGGTATAGACGATGAGTGAGTGAGTGAGTGAGTGATTATACAGTGGTACCTCGGCATAAGAACACCCCGCCTTGCAAATTTCCGCCTTACCTAAAATTTTATTTAATTTAACTAAAATATATTAAGGTTAAGTGACGTTTAAGATTTCATATTTTACTTCATTTTACTTTTCTAAATGTTTGGATTGGTTTTTATATGCAAAAATACAATTCTAGTGTTGGAAATTGGTAATATTGCTAATATTTTTTTGGGAGGCTGGAACGGATTATCTGCATTTACATTATTCCTGAGAGAAAATGCATTTCACGATATGAAATTTGTATGCCGTTGTACCAGTTTACTTATAGCATTTCAAAATAGATTGAATCTACACTTAGGTCAGTCAGTCAGTCTATATCAGTCATCAGCTATACCGCTTTATCACCTATAAAAGGTCGCGGGGGTCTGGAGCCTATCCCAGGAGCCTTAGGGCACAAGGCGGGACACACCCTGGACAGGGTGCCAATCCTTTGCAGGGTACACATACACACAAATACACTCATTCAAACGCTACGTGAAATTTTGGAATGCCAATTAATCTAATCTGCATTGAAGACTTTGGACTGTGGGAGGAAACCGGAGTACCTGGAGGAAACCCACCAAGCACGGGGAGAACATGGAAACTCCATGCACACTGTGGCGGGAATCAAACCTGGCTGGGAATCAAACCCGGACCCTGGAGGTGCTTGAAAGGCGGCACCACTAGGCCGCAGTGCTACCCTTTCACCTAGGTGTGATGATAATATTGTGGGTGGTCCCTGGTGATTCCCATCAGCGATGTGTAAGGTAGCATCGACTGCATGTGTTCATCAGCGCTGACGGGGACAACTTGCCCCCAACAACATTCATAAATAAAAGCGATAAAAAGCTGTTACAGGCCTCCAGACAGACATACATCTTTAGGAGTCTTTCGCGCCTTAAACCTGAAATATTTACCAGTCATATACAGTAAACTTTTTAATGCTTTTACTAGCAAGGCAAACCCATATATCCATGCTGATTTAAACAGGAGCTGTGGGTAAGAAACATAACTGCGTGTTGCTGGGATTTTATGATAGTGATGGCTGAATGCTGCTGGGTTTGTGTGGGAGGACGTCCAATGGTCTCTGTTTCAATGGCATTATCAATGAGGAAAAAGTCAGAGATTTCATTTTTAGTTGTCTAACACTAGCTAGCTTTTAATAGCTAGCCAGCTAAGCTACATTACACATGTTGGGTTGTAGTTTTAAAAACTGCCAAAATGAATGTTATGAATAAATTTAAATGAAATGCTAAATGAATCCAGCGATTCACAACATCAACTGCTTGTCTGCGTGCAAGTACTGTACTGTGGACAGAGCAATTCAATTCAGTTTTATTTTGCACAACAGTGGTCTTTGTCGCACAGCAGGCTTACAGAATAAAAAGAGTACAGGGACGCACATGATGGACTAACAGGGCTGCGTTCAATAACAAGCGCGACTGTGAAACATCTGTAAGCGTATAAGAGTTGAATGGTCTCATGAACTGTCTAAATGTACAAGAGCACTCTTGAATGCTCAGTGCTGTACATGCATTCCTGTACTCTCGTGCAGGGCAGACAGATGCTGGAGAGGAGGGGAGTATCACATTAAAAATCGCTGCATGCCTTTGCAATGTTTTAGGGGGTGGTCTGGATAAAAAAACAAAAGCTTTAGGCACACTGGTGACTTTTGTCATTTGTCACTGTGTGTCCTGAGTTGATTGACCCACTGGCAGAACTGAGGTTTCGATTAGCTCGGTCACAAAGGGGACAAACTGCAGGGAGCAGGACTGGGCAGTAAATCGACTATTTAAGGCACTACACACGTGGACAAAATTGTTGGTACCCTTCGGACAATGAAAGAAAAACTCACAATGGTCACATAAATAACTTTAATCTGACAAAAGTAATAATAAAAAAAAATTCTATGAATGTTAACCAATGAAAGTCAGACATTGCTTTTCAACCATGCTTCAACAGAATTATTTAAAAAAATAAACTCATAGAACAGGCCTGGACAAAAATGATGGTAACCCTAGAAAATACTGAAAATAATGTGACCAAAGGGACATGATGATTCAAGGTGTGTCCACTCATTAGCATCACAGGTGTCTACAATCTTGTAATCAGTCAGTGGGCCTATATATAGGGCTCCAGGTAGTCACTGTGTTGTTTGGTGACATGGTATGTACCACACTCAACATGGACCAGAGCAAGCGAAGGAAAGAGTTGTCTCAGGAGATTCGAAAGAAAATTATAGACAAGCATGTTAAAGGTAAAGACTATAAGACCATTTCCAAGCAGCTAGATGTTCCTGTGACTACAGTTGCACATATTATTCAGAAATTTAAGATCCATGGGACTGTAGCCAACCTCCCTGGACGTGGCCGCAGGAGGAAAATTGATGACAAATCAAAGACGGATAATCCAAATGGTAACAAAAGAGCCCAGAAAGACTTCTAAAGAGATCCAAGGTGAACTTCATGCTCAATGAACATCAGTGTCGGATCGCACCATCCGTCGTTGTTTGAGCCATGAGAGACGGCCAAGGAGGACACCATTGTTGAAAACAAATCATAAAAAAGCCAGACTGGAATATGCCAAACTACATGTTGACAAGCCACAACGCTTCTGGGAGAATGTCCTAGGGACAGATGAGACAAAAATGGAACTTTTTGCCAAGGCACATCAGCTCTATGTTCACAGATGGAAAAATGAAGCATATGAAGAAAAGAACACTGTCCCTACTGTGAAACATGGAGGAGGCTCTGTTATGTTCTGGGGCTGCTTTGCTGCATCTGGCACAGGGTGTCTTGAATCTGTGCAGGGTACAATGAAATCTCAAGATTATAAAAGGATTCTAGAGAGAAATGTGCAGGCCAGTGTCAGAAAGCTGGGTCTCAGTCGCAGGTCATGGGTCTTGCAACAGGACAATGACCCAAAACACAGCTAAAAACAGCCAAGAATGGCTAAGAGGAAAACATTGGACTATTCTAAAGTGGCCTTCTATGAGCCCTGACCTCAATCCTATTGAGCATCTTTGGAAGGAGCTGAAACATGCTGTCTGGAAAAGGCACCCTTCAAACCGGAAACAACTGGAGCAGCTTGCTCATGAGGAGTGGGCCA
Source organism: Clarias fuscus (assembly GCA_030347435.1). NCBI lineage: Eukaryota > Metazoa > Chordata > Actinopteri > Siluriformes > Clariidae > Clarias > Clarias fuscus. Next base: position 1,459,077 of record CM059231.1, on the reverse strand, counting down.
AAATACCTGCAGAGAGGTGCAGAAGTCTCATTGACAGTTACAGGAATCGTTTGATTGCAGTGATTGCCTCAAAAGGTTGTGCAACAAACTATTAAGTTAGGGGTACCATCATTTTTGTCCAGGCCTGTTCCATGAGTTTTTGAGTTTTCTTTTTTTTTATAATTCTGTTGAAGCATGGTTGAAAAGCAATGTCTGACTTTCATTGGTTAACATTCATAGAATTCTTCTTTATTATTACTTTTGTCAGATTAAAGTTATTTCTGTGACCATTGTGAGTTTTTCTTTCATTGACCGAAGGGTACCAACAATTTTGTCCACGTGTGTATTTCAATAGATACAGGATGAGATATTAATGTTTATATGAACATAATTTGGTGTTGCGTTACATGATCCGTTTCTTAGGTGAAGCTGTGCCAGTTTCTGCATCTCTCCTCTCTCTCACTCTTCACACAGCCACAGCTCACTTTCCCTCTGCAGCTGCACGTAAACCTGGTGCTCTGGCGATTTGTTCTGCCTTGTTGAAAAGTGCTGATGTGCAAACATGTACTGACAGGATAATGTTTAATAGTTACAATTAAATATTCTATAGCATGTTATTATTTTTATCACTACAGTCTGTTACAGTGTACTACAATTTATGCTGCTGCTGCAACCCCAGCTGCAAAGCTACCACAGCCCACATCTGCCATGAACGATTCATACTTCATTCAACCTGTGGTGACCAGAAGTGGTCCATAAGTGGAAATAATAAGAAAAAGAATACGAAAAATAATAAATACTGAAGACACGTCGTACTCCATAGAGCACTCGAGATGCTACATACTTGTATGCAGGAGATGCCGAGACCTCCTAAATGTGCTCAGACTAATAACAGTGCCATGACTAGCAAGTGTTGTGCCCATAACGCATCCACAAACTGAAACAGAACTTAATAGCTATACATAATGATATGAACAAACAAGAAATAAATGATAGTCACTTAGTCATTGATAAAATTATTAAGAAGAAATAATGTAATAAAAACGAACGTTGGTAGTGAGCTTAGTCCTTCTCTACACATTCTCCATCTACGGCAACACTCTTCTCAAAATGATGGATGAACTTGTGGAGACCGTCCTTGAAGAACCTTCATTGTGCTCTTGAGGTTCCCCCTCATCATCATCATCTTTGAAATGCCTGCCACAGAGTAGAAGGAAGTCCAAGGTGCGAGGCAGGCGGGGAGCGAGGGAATTTTCAAGTTTCACCTTTTTGTGAGCTGAATGGGCTTTCGCGTTGTTCCACAATGATTTGCCTTGGTTTTGACCCTCTAGCAACACCATGTGTCTGTGCCCTGCGATGGATTGGCACCCTGTCCAGGGTGTACCCTTCCTCGTGCCCCAAGTCTGCTGGTATAGGCTCCAGGCCCGCCGCGACCCTTAATACAGGATAATGCGGTATAGATGATGAGTAAAGAGTATAAATTTTTTTACTCACTCTTTATTTTCCGTTTTTTCATACAAATCTTTTTCACATACAGTATATGGACGAATTTGTTGGCTCTCTTCCAATAATGAAAAACCCACAATGATCACTGAAATAACTTGAAACTGTAATAAATAATAATTCAATGAACATCAACTAATGAAAATCAGACACTGCTTTTTGAATTGCATTTCAACACAATCATTTAAATATGGCCTGGATAAATTATTTGGTATCTCTAGAGACTAAAGTTTTCATGTAATTAGCTTGAGAGGTTTCTTTAATCTTGCAATCAGTTTTACAGCCTATTTCAATGGTGAAAAATATTTTATTAAAATGGAGATTATTTCAAGCAAAGAATTGACAAATTTTGTCTGTGTTATTTTTTTTTTTGGCATGTGCCAAGACTTTTGCACAGTACTGCAAGTAAAACAGCTGTTAGATTCTTCGGGTAACTTTGTCACACTTGCTCCTTTCTATTTTCATGCAAAACCCTTATTTATGAGGTTCATTATCTGGAAGATATGCCATGCATACGTGATAAACATATATAATATCTGTACTATATATATATATATATATAATATTTGTAAGATAATACGGTGCCCAAGACTAAGTAGAATTTATAGTACTGTATACAGTATTGCGATATTCAGCCAGATTCTTGGTTCATATTGCCCAGCCTAAGCATGTCGGTGTGAAAAATTTGTTAGGAAACTGCCAGTACAAACCATGCATAAGTAAATAGCCTGAGGCTTGCCAAATTTCAACACAGCTGGATGTCACGTTTCGGGGTGTTGTTGTGCGGCATAAACGCAGAGGATCCAGGTTGTATAAAGGAAAACGATGTTTTATTTAAACACAAAACAGGCAGGGAAACTCAACAAAACAAAGATACTTTAAATGAAACTGAAACCAAAACACGTATAGACAAAACAAAAGACACTAGGAAACAGGCATACATGACTAATATAAATGAACAGTTGCAAGACCCCGAAAAGGACTACAAGCACGCTATTTATAAGGAAACTAATAACCAACTCGGTTCAGGTGGGCGCCCGTGTCACCTGACCGAGATTAAACAAAACAAAACACAACACAAAGTCTCTGGGCGCTAGGCGCCCTCTAGGGGTTATCCCTGACATAACCCCCCCTCAAAGGGCGCAACTCCGGGGCGCCACAGGAGGTCCAGGGCATCCCCCCCAGGGTCCAATGTCCGCCCCTCTCACCCATAGGCTGGCACCTATGTCCTGTGGGCCAGGTGGCTTCATGCCCCCGTTGAAGCAGGGCGGCGGAGACGGAGGAAGCTCGCCGTCCTCTTTGATGCTGGGCGGTGAAGGCAGTGGGTGCTCGCCGTCCTCGGTGACGCAGGGCGGCAGAGGATGAGGAGGCTCGCTGTCCTCGGCGGCGCATGACAGCGGCGGCGGAGAAAGAGGATGGAGCTCGTGCTCCTCGGCGGCGCATGAAGGCGGCGGCGGAGGAAAAGGAAGCTCGCTGTCCTCAACGGCGTACGAAGGTGGCGGCGGAGGAAGAGGATGGAGCTCGTGCTCCTCGGCGCCGCATGACGGCGGCGGCGGAGGAAGAGGATGGAGCTCGTGCTCCTCGGCGGCGCATGAAGGCGGCGGCGGAGGAAAAGGAAGCTCGCTGTCCTCAACGGTGTACGAAGGCGGCGGCGGAGGAAGAGGATGGAGCTCGTGCTCCTCGGCGGCGCATGAAGGCGGCGGCGGAGGAAGAGGATGGAGCTCGTGCTCCTCGGCGGCGCATGAAGGCGGCGGCGGAGGAAGAGGAAGCTCGAAGTCCTCAGCGGCGCATGAAGGCGGCGGCGGAGGAAAAGGAAGGAGCTCGTGCTCCTCGGTGGCGCATGAAGGCGGCGGCGGAGGAAGAGGATGGAGCTCGTGCTCCTCGGCGGCGCATGAAGGCGGCGGCGGAGGAAGAGGATGGAGCTCGAAGTCCTCAGCGGCGCATGAAGGCGGCGGCGGAGGAAAAGGAAGCTCGCTGTCCTCAACGGCGTACGAAGGCGGCGGCGGAGGAAGAGGATGGAGCTCGTGCTCCTCGGCGGCGCATGAAGGCGGCGGCGGAGGAAAAGGAAGCTCGCTGTCCTCAACGGCGTACGACGGCGGCGGCGGAGGAAGAGGATGGAGCTCGAAGTCCTCAGCGGCGCATGAAGGCGGCGGCGGAGGAAAAGGAAGCTCGCTGTCCTCAACGGCGTACGAAGGCGGCGGCGGAGGAAGAGGATGGAGCTCGTGCTCCTCGGCGGCGCATGAAGGCGGCGGCGGAGGAAAAGGAAGCTCGCTGTCCTCAACGGCGTACGAAGGCGGCGGCGGAGGAAGAGGATGGAGCTCGTGCTCCTCGGCGGCGCTTGAAGGCGGCGGCGGAGGAAGATGATGGAGCTCGTGCTCCTCGGCGGCGCATGAAGGCGGCGGCGGAGGAAAAGGATGGAGCTCGAAGTCCTCAGCGGCGCATGAAGGCGGCGGCGGAGGAAAAGGAAGCTCGCTGTCCTCAACGGCGTACGAAGGCGGCGGCGGAGGAAGAGGATGGAGCTCGTGCTCCTCGGCGGCGCATGAAGGCGGCGGCGGAGGAAAAGGAAGCTCGAAGTCCTCGGCGGCGCTGTGCAGCGACGGAAGCTCGCCGTCCTCGGCAGCACTGTGCAGCGACGGAAGCTCGCCGTCCTCGAAGGCACTGTGCAGCGACGGAAGCTCGCCGTCCTCGAAGGCACAGTGCAGCGACGGAAGCTCGCCGTCCTCGAAGGCACAGTGCAGCGACGGAAGCTCGCCGTCCTCGAAGGCACAGTGCAGCGACGGAAGCTCGCCGTCCTCGAAGGCACAGTGCAGCGACGGAAGCTCGCCGTCCTCGGCTGCCCTGTGCAGCGACGGAAGCTCGCCGTCCTCGGCTGCCCTGTGCAGCGACGGAAGCTCGCCGTCCTCGGCTGCCCTGTGCAGCGACGGAAGCTCGCCGTCCTCGGCTGCCCTGTGCAGCGACGGAAGCTCGCCGTCCTCGAAGGCACAGTGCAGCGACGGAAGCTCGCCGTCCTCGGCTGCCCTGTGCAGCGACGGAAGCTCGCCGTCCTCGGCTGCCCTGTGCAGCGACGGAAGCTCGCCGTCCTCGGCTGCCCTGTGCAGCGACGGAAGCTCGCCGCCCTCGGCAGCACTGTGCAGCGACGGCAGCTCGCCGTCCTCGAAGGCACAGTGCAGCGACGGTAGCTCGCCGTCCTCGAAGGCACAGTGCAGCGACGGTAGCTCGCTGTCCTCGGCGGCGCGGTGCAGCAGTGCTACCTGCCCTTGGAGCTTAGCCACCTGCTCCCACAGGTCACGAATGCGCTCTTCATTTATTTTAGCGCACCGCCGAAAGCTGCTCCTATCAAGCTGGGAGGTTGCTCCTTGCTGCACGTCCCGCTCACACTCCGCTCTCTTGCCGCTAAGCCGTTTGGTTCTCCGGCTACCTTCCACGCCGGCTCCCCAAACTCCAAACATCGTTGCCCCCCCCAAAAATAATCTCCCCGGGGCAGGGCTCCTCTGCTATGCCTCTTTTTTAGGTCTTGCAATCTGTCACGTTTCGGGGTGTTGTTGTGCGGCATAAACGCAGAGGATCCAGGTTGTATAAAGGAAAACGATGTTTTATTTAAACACAAAACAGGCAGGGAAACTCAACAAAACAAAGATACTTTAAATGAAACTGAAACCAAAACACGTATAGACAAAACAAAAGACACTAGGAAACAGGCATACATGACTAATATAAATGAACAGTTGCAAGACCCCGAAAAGGACTACAAGCACGCTATTTATAAGGAAACTAATAACCAACTCGGTTCAGGTGGGCGCCCGTGTCACCTGACCGAGATTAAACAAAACAAAACACAACACAAAGTCTCTGGGCGCTAGGCGCCCTCTAGGGGTTATCCCTGACACTGGAAAGCTTTTGATCAACATCAGCTGAAGGTTTTATTTTTATACAACTTCCTAAACCTAATTGCTTTAAATTGAAAGGTTTTTAATAACTATATACAAGATAGATAGATAGATATAGAAATGAATGATCAAGTGAGAAATAAATATTTTGTGTGACAGTGTACAGCGTAGTGTAAGTACCTTAACAAAACACGCCATCTTTTCCTCCACCATGGCGATTAATGTCATGGGCTGCGTCTCTAATTTAATACTCTAGCCTAGCACTTGAAAGTATTTAATAATTTAGACAATTCAGAAGACTACAGGCTACAAGAGAACTTCAAATCAGAAAAATCAAAAAAGTGTTTTAAAAAAAAAAAAAAAAAAAAAAAAAAACACTACGGCCCATCAGAAAATCTGAAATATTCCGGAACTGAATTGAGAATTAAATGTGTATTGAGACAAAACACTAGTTTGTTTAACAAATGGAGATGGAAAGGGAAATGAGTTTACTTTTAGTGCAACATGTAAATTTCAATTTCAGTTTTTCCTTTTTTGAATGAATCTGAAACAGTAAAAATGCTGATGACTCATTGGTATTAAAAAAGAAAGTAAGGCTGAATCCTTACTTTGAGTTACCTTTACTTTGGGTTTATTGAAGGAGACTGGACTCGGTCGGAAAATGTAACACATACAGTACTGTACCTACATTCCCATACAGAAATGTACCCAAGAAATAACCAAGACAAACCAAAGGAAAGACAAGAATAATTATTGATAATATTTGCAAAAAAAAAAGATTTGAAACTATTTTGTTGAATGCATGTATGATGGCTGTGCTGGGGTGAAGTGGTTTATTGCGAGCTTTTCCTACAAAAAAAAAAAAAACAGATATCAATCATTGCTCTAGAGTTCCATCTCTATCGCCTTCATCAAAGGCAAATCTAACAAAGGACACCTATTGTTAGCTTAACAAGTAACCAACAGTCTTCCCACATTATCAGATATTCCTAGTCCCTGTGTTGGGACATCCAACCCCTATAAAAACAATAACCTCAAAGACATACGGATCACATCCGCAGCTCCAATCCTGCTATAATTCCGTTGACATACCGCTTCAGTCGTACTATAACTTTTCCTGTAGTGGATTAAAGGTCTTTTAAATATTCAGTGCTGTTCAGCTCACATTACTGAGGCACTCATCACTGACAGGAATGCCTTATAAGCTTTGTGTGTCATAGGCTTTAAAGGTAGTGACCTGGGTGAGGCCGCATCCACACAAAATCTTAACTCAAAAGAGAGTTTGTATTCAATGAAATACATACTGACAGTTTTTATCATCATGATGCTGCTGAAGGTCTTGAAGGTTTGGAAATATCACTAAATAAGTACGAAATACATGAGTTATAATCACAAAGATACAATACCGTGCAAAAGTCTTGGGACACACTTGTCTCTTTATATTTTGCTTCAAAAAGCCAGATGTTTTCATATTGCGATGTTTTCAGTCTTAGTCTTGAGAAATAGCTCTCCAGTCTTCCTAAATGACTTATTTGGCTCTCATTTTTAAGCAAGTTTGTGGCTCTTATTTTCAGTCCAGTCCCTGTACCTGACTAGTTTCAGAGGAATACATTTTCAAATATATTTGAATCATTTAAGCATAAAAATAATGTAACTCAAGGCTTGAAAAGCAGCGAAAAACAGCTGTAAATGATAGATGATCAGGCCGGTCATGTATATACAGTACTGGTGATGCGATATACTGTATACTGTGTATATGCTTATAAAACAAAGAAAATATTTACCCTTAATTTAAAGCAGTTAAACAGCTTCCCGATTTTTCTTTTCAAAAGTGATTGCCATTGGTACTCCATATCATATGAATAACTAAGTTTCATATTTAAGTGGAGTGAAATATGATTTAGGGCGGCACGGTGGTGTAGTGGTTAGCACTGTCGCCTTGAACCAGCAGGGTCCGGGTTCGATCCCCGATTTCCCCGGGTTCGATCCTCGATTCCCGTCTCTGTGTCCATGGAGTTTGCATGTTCTCTCCGTACCCTGCGGGTACTCCGGTTTCCTCCCACAGTCCAAAGTCATGTAGGTTAGGCTAATTGGTGTTCCCAAATTGCCCGTAGTGTGTGAATGAGTGAGTGTGTGTGTCTGTGCCCTGCGATGGATTGGCACCCTGTCCAGGGTGTAACCCTGTGTGCCCTAAGTCTCCTGGGATAGGCTCCAGGCTCCCCGCGACCCTGAATACAGGATTAAGCGGTATAGATGATGAGTGATTGAAATATGATTTAATGGTTAAATCTGCTCGGTTAGACTTTGTGCATTATTTTTCGTATAACAGTAACTCGGAAACCAGTTCCGTGCTGTAACAGGAGGTTAACCATGATACACTCATTCCAATATGTCGTTGTTGCTATAGTAACAACTCAAACACGTTTCTTGAGAGCAAGAGAGACCAATTATTGGCAAATCACTGTGGTATAACACACTCCAGACCATGTGGCTACACAAAAAAAGCGATGCACTTTGTGGGGGCAGAGCTACATCCCCTTGGTGTGCATTATTTTCTCTCCCAGTAAAATCTGCCATGTGTAATTCCTTAAATAACATCACACACCATGTACTGTAATCCTGACAGTGTTTCAGGGAGAAAAAGCCAGATAAAATAACCAGACAGTGATTCATTATATATCAGCTTATGTACTAGTTTTACATTAAAATTTAATGTCATACTACTGAATATGAAACAGCTGAGGCAATATGCAATATGAAAGCACACCGACGCTGAAGTACCTCGGCATACAAACTCCTTGCCTCACGAATTTTCTCCTAAAGAACAAAAATTGTGCAAGAAATAATTTCCGCCATATGAGCCGAGTTGAACCGAACGTCGGCTAAGCTGGAACCGTTCAAAACTTGTTTGTGTCAGTGTAAAGCCAAAAAAAGTAAGTTGACACTTTTTTTTCTTTTTTCTTTTTGTTTGCATTTGTGCAATTTCTAGTGAACATATATATAGCACCATGAGTCCCAGGAATGTTAGAAAGGATGGTAGCAAGAAGAAAAGGGAGCCATTTACAGTTTTGTTTTTAAAGCAGTTGGTACCATGAGGAATCATAAATTAAGATTAATTGAGGTTTAATGTCTATGTAGTTTATATTTTACTTACAGTACTTACTTAAGAACTCGCCTCTGAAATGGATTACATCTGTATTCCAGGGTAGCATCACAATTGCTTTTTATTTTTCAAAATCCTCTCTTGCTAAAGGTGTAGAACTGGACTGTGGATTACAATTATTTCAGGCTTTAAACTGTTACGCAGAGAGGTTCTGCTAACAAAGCCGTCCTGAAAAAAACCACAAACATAAATCAAAAAATCAAACCTCCTTTGCACTTTTGTCTTTTCTGTATCTCTGTCTTTCACCCGTCCCCTGTGGCATTCTAGTAAAAGCGGCTTCCTCCCGACAACAATAACCAAGCTAACGAAGCAAAATGCCACGTTTCCCTTTTCGGGTAATAGTCTGAATTAAAAAAAAACTAATTCAATAGCCAGTGACCTTACTAAAGTTCATTCCATCATCGCTGTGTTTTTAAAAAGCACTCCAGACTTCAGACACACCACTCAAACCTACAATGTAAAGAGAGAAAAGCAAGCAGAACATATACTTGGGTACTTCTCTTCTCTTTAGTGAATAGTGTTCAGTTCAGTTTGCTGTTCAAATATGTTCTCTCTCATTCTTTCTTCTTTTCTCTTTCCTTTTGTATAACATGTAAGCCCACTACCTTTGTTCTGATTGCCGGTATTAGTGACACACAGAAGGGTGAAGCACTGATAGACAAAACAAATGAATGGAGAAGCAAGTGATAAAGAGACCAGCGCTGATTGGCTGCCTCGTTTTCCTATCCATCTTATAGCTCTTTGGGTGTTATGACAGGAAAGGAGAGAAAAGAGCAAGAAGAAGGGGAGATCGTATCTTCTGTGCGTGCTCGCTCTGGCTTTGGCGCCCCACCCACAGTCACACTGCAGCGTTCAACACACATGCACGGACGTTTCTCTAGTCGAACACTCAAATGTGTACATAGAAAATACACGCCACACGATTTCATTACATTACACTCACACAGCCCACACACACCTATGCTGTATAGATAATCATTAGACCACAAACAGGTGCAGAGACACAGTTATTAAGATTCTGATTAAGATTATTTTTCTGGAATAATAGTATTTGCTAAATGAAGCAAATCTGGTTCGTTTATTTAAGAGCACGTATGACTGAGTGTACGTGGATTGTTGTAGTCATCTGGCTACACCATGCCTCTTGTGCAGCCCCTGCTACAAAACACGCACACAGTATTTCTATGTCTGTGACAGATTTTAACAGTGAGGTTAACTGTAACACATTTAAGCAAGATGTATCGATACACGTGCTTAGGCATCAATTTCTGTGTGTGTGTGTGTGTGTGTGTGTGTGTGTGTGTGTGTGTGTGCGTGAACAGATGGGCTGAATTATGTGGGCTCTTTGATGAAACTACATTAATAATAAAATGACTGATCTTACTCTCCCCCAGCACGGGCAGTCAATACTCACACACACACACACACAGACAGAGAGAGAGAGAGAGAGAGAGAGAGAGAGAGAGAGAGAGAGAGAGAGCAAGAGAGAGTGAGAGAGAGAGTGCGAGAATGTGTGTATGTGTGAGAGAGAGAGAGAGAGAGAGAGAGAGAGAGAGGAGGGATGAACTAGAAAAGACTGCAATGCAGAGACTACCGTACCTTCTGTCCAGCTCTCATATGCTTGTTGTGTTCAGGCTAATAGATCACAGTCTACCTCATAACCTACATCCACTCCTGTGTAAAAGTATGTAGCTCCTTTTTTTTTTTTTTTTAATACAAATTTTGTTCGAGATGATTATATTTCTGTTTTCTTGATTCACTATAAAAGGCCTCGATTTCACTGAACATGCAAAATGCATCATTAAGGCTGTCAGGGATTTCATGCATAAACAGAAGCGAGCGTTACAAAGACTCCAGAAGCACTCCTGCCCCGAGCTGCCCACCTGCCAGCTGCAGTAATATCCCATGTCGCCTAAATAAACTGCAAACAACTGATATTTTCTGCACAAAAAAAATCAAGGCCAATCAAAGGTTATGTTTTATACATCCTGTAAGACAGACTGCACGAGAACCCCACCCCCATCCCCCAACCCACCCAGGCTACACGCCCACAAGGCTCCACAGAAGATCTGGTTCATGATAGTCAGAGATCGCGGAATCCCATAAAACCAAGCTCGAAAGCTTTGCTGTTTGAGGGCATTGGTTTATGTCTTAGCCATTCCAACACCTTTTTCATTCAGATGTCAGTTTGCCGGCGTGCTTCGGATCACCGTCCTATTGCATGACCAGATTTTGCCTTGTCAGAAGAATATTCTGAGGTGAAGTGCAGTTCGTTGTTGTCTGAATGACTGCAAGATTCTCGGGTCCTCTGACTGCAAGTTCAAATCATCACCCCTCTATCACCATGCTGACAGTTGGTATGAAGTGGTTGTGACACGGTGGGATCATCCATGACACTTACAAGGGCACTGAGCTTTTTATACCTTTTCAAGCCTTAAAATGCTGCTTCAGAGAACTGACAGGCCCAAAACAGAATGCTTCTTTATCAGTATGTACAGTAGTCACATGAATGATGTAGTCACATGAAATGCTTCGATACAATCAAATATCTAAAAATGCCTCATCATTCAATACTGAACGTCAATACCTAAGGACAAAAGGCTTGTCTGTGGTGTGCGTTGTAGTAAATGTAAAAATGTCTACAGGATGAAAATTATGACTCATCTTTAATGATTTTAGCAGCATACAATCCGACATATACAAAAATGACATCACTGTCCCGAGGGAAAAGAAAACGAAACTGATGGCACATCTGAATGTGCATGGAATAAATTTAAGAGTATGTTGCGTCATGTTTGACTTCAAAGCGGAACGGACAGCAGCCATCTTTCTCTCATCAGTCAAGGTTAAATAACGCTATAAAACCTTTAAAATCTCCACCACTAGATCCCCCTCGGCTCCATAATTCTTTAGATTTAGCTTGAGTGAAGCTTTAGCTTACAACCCAAGAGAGCTAGTGAAATCAAACACTCTACTGTTTTTAATTACAGCTTCAGGAAATATGGTAGTTGTCTGGTAATGTGGTCATTTGATTTGCTGAGACTAACAGACTGCGTTGTGCATGAAAACACATACAGTACTGCGCTGCTGGAAATGGTGAACTGAACAGATTAGCTTGCAACAAAAGAAAGTGAACATGGACATTGATAAATGCAGGGTCAAACTAGTCAGAGATGGAGTGAATCCTCACCGGACGTGAGGATCAGACTGCTCTGGTAAAGGTAAAAAGAAAATAAGAAATGACCGTGACCTTGTTCATTTTTGCAGTCAAAGTTAAAATTTGTGAATACTGGACGTGAAATTGTTCATTTTAATGGGTATGAATTTTGAGCTAGTGTGAATCTCTTAAGACTGTTAAACTTTGGGGTGTGCTAAACAGGTGTTTAAACATAACAAGGGGCTCGAAAATTAAACTAAAATATGTTTCATATGATGTAATGTATTTCTCTTTTTGTTAAAATGGATCTTACAAAATTTGTATCGGAAAAAGTTCAGTAACCGGTAGTGATGTCAAGATACTGGTGTCAAAACGATACTCAGTCCTATACAGGACACAATACTGATGCAACACACACCAGGATATAGGAGTCACCAAAGATCTATTAATAATAATAAAAAAATAATAAAGGAAAAAAAATCTGATGCAAGTGGAGATTACTAGTAAAAATAAATAAATAAATAAATAAACATGAAAAAATTAATTTCTTACCATCTGGATGGGTGTTTTGCAAAGGTCTCTCTCAGTGACGAGTCTTTCCTGATCAGTGACGTACAGGCCTTTCTGAGCCAGAGCCTGGATGACCCCGTTGTGGCCCAGAAGGGGTCGAGCAGCATCACTGCGCAGAATCAGGCTGCCAGCCCTACAGTAGAGTTCGGCTGACAGCAGCAGAGATGCAACCGGAGGCTTCAGGTGCTCCTGCTCATACTGGTCCTTATAGAATGGCTCCTGCAACTCCACTGGAATACAGTCTACACACATACATACACACGAAATAAAGACAATCAGGTCAGAGACAGATGCACAATAACTGAAAGACTACGGATAACTTTCCGTTTAAATCCAGTTTAAGATTGCATCGGGCTTCATTTTGCTCACGTCACATGCTTGCTTGGAAAGCAGCGACAACTCGGTTTAAGGGGCTTGGCTGATCCCTGCTGGCTGTAGAAGTTGGCTTTTCATTTTCAGTTGACAGTGAAAGTTCGCTGCCCTCTTAGTTCACCTGCAAGGTTTGTAATGTAAATATGCTCAATTATTAAAGCTTTAATGAAGGAGTTCTCCTCCCTGTCATTTCCATGTTTTAATGGGATGATACATGAGAACACAGTGAGGAAAGTATTACCATTATTAAAAAAAGGGTTAACAAAATTAAATAAAAAAAAAAATTCGACATGGGCAAGACTGTCAACTGGGGGTGCTGGATGTCAGTTTCGATGAATTGCCCAGCCCTACCATGCAGCAGCATGTACTGTACAAGCAGACCAGATGTGTGACGTGTACCAATCCAGGAAATCACTGCGGCTGCTCTTAACCTTGCCATCACCCTACACCTTGTTAAGCTTGTTAAGTATGTAACGGTGGTTCTATGAACACTGTATAGACAACATGTTTCTTCATGAACATTCAGAATCACCAGCAACATATGATTTTCTTGATTTTCTGTTTATACTGTTTAAAAATGGAGGGTGGATCAATGCTTTTTCCCTTCCTTAAAAAAATATGAAATCTAAGCCACTGAACATGTGCTTTTTCTTTTTATCCTGTTAACATCATCTCTGGTTACTCACTTAAGGATCCGGAGTCACTGCATTTAACTGTACAAGCATGATATAGTGCATCTACATTAGGATTATTATAAAAAATGCTTAATAGAAAAGACAGAATATAATAAAGATAATAAATGTTTAGTTAAAATTATGTTTTTGTTTGATCATCTAGTTCTAGTGCTTTATCCTTTAACTGGATTTTTTAAATGTCACAGTATTAAAAAAATTAAATGAAACATTAATAATAATTAATAAATACCTACTACAGACGTTAATATTAGTGTAGCTTATTGAGTGTTTTCTCCTAATTTATTTCTGTACATGTGCAGTCTGGCCGAAAAAAATCCGGGAAATGATATTCCCAGGAAAACTTAAACATCTAAAAAGTACAGACTTTCAACTATAATTTAAAGATATTTATAGCCAAAAAAAAAAAAAAAAAAAACATAATCATCAATGAAATTATCTTTTTTTAAATATTTTATATTTTATAATGACCACCTTACGTCTAATCCCACAGACATCACCAGGCTCGGTGTTCTTTCCCTGATGATGCTTTGCCACAACTTCACTGCAGCTATCTTCTGTTTTTACTTGTGTTTGCCTTTGGTTTGCCCTCAACGAGTAAAATGCATGCTCAAATAGATCCAGGTTGAGTGAGTGATATACTGTAGCCACTGCAGAACAGATCTCTTTTTTCATTAAAAAAGAAAGTTGGCATTGTTTTCAAAGTATAGTTTAGGTCACTAGTCCAGCTGTGTTGGATTGTTCTGATGGATTTCAAAGCATCTGGGCAGATAATGGAGCCATACATGCAATAGAACTACAAGTTGATCTTTGTGTGATTTGTTCATATGATGTTTTCCCAGAACTATACAGGCATTATTTCAAAAATGTTTTTCAGGCAATAAAATTCCTTTTTTGAGGGTTACCAAAGGTTTAAAACATGTGGTAAACCCTCTGTATAGTGAAGCCTTCTCTTGATTACTGACTTTGGCACAGACATGCTCACCCCCTGGAGGGTGCTCTTGATCAGGTAAACCATTTTATTCAGTGGGTAAATCACTTCTCTTAATCACTGAACACAAATGCTCTCCATGGTCTTATGGCATCCTTTTCTTTTAAAAAAAAATGTGACAAATAATTCCTTTGGCTGCATTACTTTGGAGGTTTTTGTTTTCAAATTCATTTTGACTGCTTCACATGTCACATCCTCTGAACATGCTCTAAACTCCACTTCCCATAACACACCACAGCATACAAGCATGGTCGTCTATAACACCCAGCAAATCACAGTACTAGGTGAAAGTCTTGGGCAAAGAATGTTGGAAATGACGTTCAGATCAGTTTGTGTTGTGATCCGAGTAATTAAAGTCAAAGTGAATACAACTACTGCTGGCTATTATTCCATTATTCTGGTTAATTGAAATTGATGTTTAAACATGATCTACACAATGTTCTAATGGAGATTGTACATGTTCAAATAATACATACTTAAGTTTTTTATGAAAACATCAATCTGTGTTGTTTAAATGTACACCCGTTGTTAAAGGCCAACCCCGGTCCTCAAGAGTCGCAGCCCTCCATGTTTTCCAATTACCCCTGCACTACTCACTGCAGATTACCTGCATCAGGTATGTTCAGTTAATCAGAAGCTGGAAGATACCATCTTAGATGAGGGTGGCCTTGGGGGAAGTCAAAGGAAATTGGTATGTTCCAGCTTCTAATTTTCTGAACACCCCTGATTAAGGTAATCATCAGTGAGTAGTGCAGCGATAATTGGAAAACATGCAGGGCTGCGGATCACAAGGACCAGGGTTAGCCAACCATGGAATATACAAATAAAATTAAATCAGTATGATGGAAAAACACAGCTTCCTTATGTGGCTTGTCCAGCCTTCTCAACTCACAAACAGTGTGCTTAGATTTTTTTTTTTTTTTTTTTTTTTAAACCTCCACGAAAAGAAAAAAAAAAGAAAAAAAAAACATGCCAAAATGCAGCAGGCAACGAACAGGCAGCACTTTCCTGAGCATCTTATATACAGAATATGAACAGGTTTGAAAGGTCATATGAACAAGTATACATAAATATAATACTGCAATACATCCTAAGGACTAATTCACGAGTCAAAATGATGTCATTCCCAACTTTGGCACATTTGATAGATGTGTGTGTTGTGTTTTATTGGCATATGACTGGAAATGGAAAAAAAATGGAAAGGTTCATGAAAAGATTCATGAAGCTGTGCGTGTTGATTTTGCATCATTCCATAGATGAGGAAGGGACTTGGGTTTGAGAAGAATCCCTGAGTTGACTTATCAGGTGCTAGGGAATTTCATGCAAAAAAATAACATGCTTTGGCTTTACCCTGTCAAGAAAGCAGTGGTTACAAAGATATGCGAACATAATAGCCGCACCATCATTTGTAGCAAATAGTGCAAATTATGTTAAAGACTTTAAAAGGTTCCACATGTATATGATAGTGCTCTTACTATTCTTACACAACTCAGAATACCTGAATACATAGATAGAAATGTATGTAAGTAAATGTATGTAAAACAAATGCTTGGGCCTTATGTCATGCCTTTTTAAATGGTATAATATGGAAATATGGAAGTAATTTACCATAGGCATCTCTGTAGGGGGCCACTCATAAGTAACCATCGTTATCAATGGTGATACCATATAAAATCATCAGATTTTCAGTATCTTAACATGATGCTCTTGTTTTTTGCCTTATCTTTGCCTTAGTGCTTCATAAACTAGGCCATAGCTAATGATGTCAGTGCATATCAAAATATTGAAAGTGTAGCAATTTGTGTCAAAACCAAAAAAGCACAACACTTTTGCACAGTACTGTATATTTGTAGAGATTGTAAGCACTGCACCCAACTAGTAAAAACAAAATACTAAAAGAGAGAATTAGACCAGAGTCTAGAGATGATCCTCTAACCATATTTGTAAAAAGCATTCTAGTAGTTATCCTGACCAAGTAAAGGGATATGTGCATGTCAGTACACTGTTATATGCCACTTATCATCGTCCTCATAAACACACAACAACCTACAGTGAACAGGTTGTATTGAGGTGTCTGCTCATCGTGCTGTGATTTCCCTTAAGAGACAAGCAAGAGGAAAAAATATGAAAAAAACAGAAAGAAACTAAATAAAATTCTTGCCAAAGATGGGTGACAGTATATCCTGGGCAGTGTAAGGATGGTCACTCTTTGTTTTTGTTCATTTCTTTTAAAGTACAGTAAATTGCAAAATAATTAAAACAAAAACTGTTTGCAAAACTGATAGCAAGCTTGTGCGAGTTAAAAAAATCTTTGTCAGAAACCTAGAGCACATGGTTGGGACTCAAATTGGTGTGTTTGTAGCACAATTTAGTACATTAAATCTCAGTCATTCTAAACCATATTTCTGCATTATTAAGTGATGTATAGATAATAATAATTATTATTGAAATAATTAAAACGATTGCAAATTTTAATGAAGGTTGTTCAGCTTGTTTCTTATTTGCTTGTATGAGTTTAAGAAATCCCACCTTCTCTGGTATGATTGGTTACAAGAGCTTGGTCTCGTCTGTTATTGGACAGAGACCAGGTTGGATGAAGTGCATGTTAAGCGCAGTTTAGAGACCCAGTTTAAAGACCCAGAAGTACGTACATGAGTCACTCAAGGTCACAATACAAATAACTTTTTTTTTTTTCTTCTACATATTTTCGAAAGGAGACTTAGTTTTTCCTTTATGTATTTTTTCCTTCGTGTCTCTTTACAGGCTTTGTGGAAACCAACTAAAAACCATGGCAAAAAAAAAGAAAAAGAAGAAAAACAGCATGGTAGGAAATGGTGTCCCAAGAAACACCACCTCAACAAAAACAGGCACAAGCTTCCTTAACCTGCTCCTAAAAAGTTGTTTTCTTCTTTGTGTGTGTCAGTCATGGGAGAGGAAAGAGACAGGAAATGGCTCTTTCCGGAAGTAGAACCACACAAAGAGAGTCGGCCTGAAGCATTCCTCTCAGTGGAATGCTCCATTACAGATAAATCTCAAGAAAGAAAAACAACTATTAACAGTTATAATTGTTTAGGTATAAAGCCATGTAAAGCTTGGTTATGGTTATATGATCTGAGGATGATAAGGATTTTTTCTGCAGCTCTTCAGCATCTCTCATATTGTATTGTGTCATTGTGAGCTTAGAGAATTTTACACTCACTAGGGCCAAAAGTAAACATTTCACTTTGGGGTGGCTGAGCTCTTCTTTACAAAGGAGACAAATACATGATTTCATAAAGATAGATATTTATTTATGAAATAGACTTCGTTAAGAAAGATATTTGCCTTAAAAATAGGAAAATATTTCCTTTTTCCACAAAAGTAACAGCTTTCAAATGTTCATCTCCATCAATAAATTACATTGCAAAGTTCACAGCAAAGCTAATCCTTATAACCGAATTTGGGTCCGTCCCTCATGAACAATCTGAACAAAATGAAATACAGACAAAGCATTTAAGAGTGAATGAACACTCCATGTTTTCTAACTTGTAACAGTCATGCCCAGTAGCACGGCACTGAATAGAGTTCTGCCTCAATTATACACTCATACCAGACAAGTACTGCTCTGTCTTGAGTCACATGCTAGCATGCAGGCTCGGCCTAATCTTGAACACACTCCTAAGGGCACTGTGATGTAACATAAACAGTCAACCCTGTTATGAATACAAGACATTTTGTAGAGGGCAACATTCTTGGTGTAGTACTACACGGTCTGCAGCAAAGACAATGGCACGCCGCATCTTGAAGCCAGATCTAAGCTTGCCAATGCTAAACTGCTGGCTAAAACTCATTAAAAAGCGTTAAAAGCTGGATAGGACCCTGACTTCTTAGTTAGAAGTGTGGAGAAACTGGGGACTATGAATGGCTAAACTTCCTGTGTTTGTCTCCCTCAACAGTCAGCAGAGCTATTACACTGATGTGGTGATTCAGACAGGATACAGATCCAAAAATGGTTCAGGGTGGAAAAGGTCCAACATTAAGAAAAAAACATCATAGACACTAAACATCAGGATATCAACAATCAATATCCATCAAATATTGTAAACCTCAATTTAATATTTAATCTAGTTATTTCAGGTTTAAAACACCATTTTCTATTTATTGCCCTGAGCCATTACATAAGATCTAATCTTTAAAATAAAAAATACTTTCAGTAGCACCCCCATGTAGATAATGCCCATGAGACACTGCCTGAGAAAAAGTCACAATTTATCTTTGATAATGGCCAACCTTTATCTTTGATGTTGGCTTTCAATTTGGTGGCCAAATGATGTGAAAATGATTCCTCATGCCCGTTTCAGTTTCCGAGCCTAGACCTGACCAACTGAAGCAATGTCCGATGCCTCCAGAGGCTTTTACAGTGGCCACTATGCATGATGGGTCATCGCTTCTTACCCTGACGCACATCGCCCCACAACAGGGACAATCCGAATTCATCATACTACATG
The DNA here is from genome assembly GCA_030347435.1 of Clarias fuscus. Taxonomy (NCBI): domain Eukaryota; kingdom Metazoa; phylum Chordata; class Actinopteri; order Siluriformes; family Clariidae; genus Clarias; species Clarias fuscus. The sequence goes on along the minus strand of CM059231.1, from coordinate 1,440,276 downwards.
ACCTTTTATCATTGTACCAATGTCTAATATTTATCCTCTCTAGCAAATAGGAGTCTTTTTTCTGATTAGCCTCACTAAAAATGTTTTTCGTATGGCCACATTGCTGCTTAGACCCAATTCAGTGAGGTCTCATCACAATGTGTGTATGAAAATGCTTTCTTTCACTATTAACCATAGCTGTGATGTCTACTGTCAGTTTTGTACAATGCAACTTCACCAAGCGTTTGTCATTTTTTGTTCCAACCACATTTCAGCGCTCTTAACCATTCACTCTCACTCAATCATCGTCTATACCACTTCATCCTGTATACAGGGTTGTGGTGGGAAACTCAGTTTCCTAACTGATTCCATAATGGACCTAACAACTAAATTAGCACATGTTGAGTTATGCAGCCTTGAAAATATGGTGACTGAGAAGCAACACCTCGAAGACCTTCCTGTTTTCTTCAAGTTTTCTGTATGGAAACATTTCAGTTTTCCAATGAACTGCCAATAAATAGCGATGGTCAAAAGCTAATGAACAAATTAAAGGCCCAAAGATGAAAAAAAAATACAAGCCTTTAAGTGCATTCCTATGTTCAAGGCATTATGGCCAATTTGTCTCTTTTTTACATGGTAAATTCATAACAAATAAAAAATCACATGTTTTCTTTTTCACTGTAATCAAAACGTACCAAAATGTGACTTCAAAGCCAAGGTGCATACAAAGACGTGACTTTTGCATACAGTCACACCCTTCAATTCAGTCTAATTCACTGTGGATTTAGAAACAGACATTTTAGTGCAAAAAAACAGGACATTTTTTCTCAACTGACTATACAGACGGACCACATTCACATAGTATCCAGCATAACATGTTGTGTTTGACTTCAAAATCTCATGAAATGTTGTAAAGATTTCAGTTACTTTTTCTACTGTTGTCACTGCCTTATATAAAAACACTAAGAGTCTAAAATCAACAATACTTGACTGAGATTTAACTTATATTGGTTTAGATTCTGATAGAAAAAACAGGCAGCCCTCGTAATGACCTCACTCCAACAAAACACACACACAAAAACAGCCACCAAAGGCCTTCCTGTTTTAGCTCACTCCTCTGGGGCTCTGTGTTGTGGTATGCCATGCTGATTTACCACAAGACACCACATTAAATGATGTTTATGGTTTCTGGACATTCTATATTGTTAACATATTCAAATACTTACATTACTTAAAATATATTCAAACACTAAACAAGAGTTACCTATATTCAGTCCTACAATATATGACCAAAATTTTGTGGACTCATGTCCACTGTCCCCAGATGTAGTTTTTGCAAAATCCTATTCCAGGACTGAAACCATATTCCCGTCTTAGTATGCTGGGAACGATTTCCAGTCAGTCGCCTTAAAGTTTATCATAAAGATGTTTACAGGGGTCAAGGTCAGAGCTGTGTGCAGATCATTTCAGTTCTTCCACTGCCTTTATTACTGACATGATTTTGTGCACAGGAGCAATGTCATGCTGGAACAGGTTTGGGCCATGCCAGTTGATTCCAGTGAAAAAAAAAAAAAAAGAAATCACTAAACAGAAAAACACTGAATTTGTTGGTGTGTCCAAACTTTTGACTGGTACGGTATATCTTGAGAGGTTTAGTAGGTTAGGGGTTAAGCAACCAAGACAAAGACTTTAATAAAATATAAGGGTGGTAACTTCACAAAATAAACATTAAACTGACACATGTGAAAAATAGCAGGTCATGGGGCAAAAAAGTGATGACCACGTTCTAAGCAGCACATTGCCATTCCAGAATAGTATGGATGTTTTTAGTCATTCGTGACACGTGTGGTCAGTTTTGCTTTGGGTTTCATAGTTTTAAAAAAATACTCACTTTCTGTCATTTTGCACCAAATCTAGTCATCTAGACTAGTTAGATGGGTGAATTGGTTGGATGTAATGGCCAAAGAGTGATTAATACACTTCTGTATAGTCAAATCTGAAGCAAATAATGGGGTTACGCAGTTGTTGCAGTTAACGATAGCTATTTTGCAATAAGGCAAAATAAGGTGGCTTAGTTGTTAGCACTGTCGCCTCGCACCTTCAGGGTCTGGGTTCGACTCTCACCTTGGGGTCTGTGTGCATGGAGCTTGCATGTTCTCCCAAATTGCCTGTAGTGTGTGAATGAACATGTGAGTGTGTGTATGTTTGTGTGCCCTGTGATGGATTGGCACCCTGTCGTATAGACCATGAGTGAGAGAGTGATGTTTTGCAATATAATAAAGGAGGGTGAGCACACAAGATGCACACAGGATCCACACATGTACCTTAAAATTAGCTTCAAAAAGGTTTGGTCTGAAGTATAACAGCCTTTTAGGTAATTGCTAAATAGCATAATCAATAAACCAGTGCACATTAATTGTCGTGACATCCCCTTTAGTAACGCGCACTGCAGTTTAGGATGTAACCTTGGAGACGCATCATGTGCGGGAGGGGAAACCGGGAAACAGCCCTTACTGCTTATCTAAACGGCACTGCTCATCCAATCACAGGCCCGGAAACTTGTGTTTCTTTCTACCACATTCTTCCTCACTCGTGGAAATACTGTATCGCGAAGTGCCACCCACCTGAGCCAAAGGCTTTGGCCACGAGCCACGTCAGGCTGCACGCGATTTTGGCCCTCGTAAAGTCGTAGTGATCAAACAGTTTGATGGTCGGGACGATGAACGTCCTCCTACAGCCTCCCGCGTCTTCCATCACTACTTTCCACACGGACAAGCGCGGAACTACGGGAAAATCCCGGCTGATGGCATTTCTCTCAACGCGCAATTCGCCTCCCCAAAATACCCGCGCGCTCCTCGAGCTCTCACGGCCCCGCCTTCTGTAGACCGCGGAGGCGCGCGGCAGGATGTTCCGCTCTAACGGAGAAAACCATTCCGTCGTTCCTCTCCTGTGGGCCGAAATCGATCCAGCGGCTGAATGCAGGGAGCTGCGGTAGTTCTCAGCCTTTCTCCGGCATTATCCCGAGGCTGCGGCAGAGGCTCAAGCACAGCTGGAGACGCGAAATCCTCCCATCAGGAACCGCGTCAGTGCGCCATACACAGAGCTAAAAACCGGTGCCGCGTGTCACTTTTGCGGATTTCCCTCTTCTTTAAGTTAAGACTGTACCCTCCCAAAATGTCTCTCCCTCTCTCTCTCTCTCTCTCTCTCTGCGGTTCGCCTGCCGCCGCACTAGCCTGGAAAAAGCAGGAGTCACCTGCGCATGCGCGCTACGCCCAAACGCAGTCTGGTGACGTTTCCTATCCTTTCAGCACAAAAGTTTTGTTCCTGTCTGACGTCATCTGCAGGGTGTCGTACACGTTTGGTCGTTTTTCAGATATTCACATATTATTCAGATATTCACACACAACTTGTTATATGATTCGGAGCACACCCTCGTCCTAAATAAATCACACACGTTTACGTGATCTGGTGGCGTATGACAATAGAAGTCCAAATGTGTTTGTTTGTTTGTTTGTTTGTGTTACAAGTCATTTCAAGGAACAAAAGAAACGTACACATAATTGCATGAAGTGATGCTAGGGCTGATTTATTGCTATCTCAGACTGAACACTAGATTCATACAGACTAACTTTGGCACTATTTTATTTCATATTCTATGTATAAATTGTTGGTTTTGGGGCACAATCCGGGGTACACCCTGCACAGGGTACCAATCGATCTCAGGGCAAACACATACACGCTCATTTACACACTACGAGCAACTTGGGAATGCCAATTAACCTATTCTGCATGTCCTCGGACTGTGGCAGGAAACCCACCAAGCACAAGGAGAACATGCAGGCTCACACAGACCCTAGGCTGGAATCGAACTAGGACCCTGAAGGCGCAAGGCAACAGGGCTAACAACTAAGCCACAGTTCTGTCTGATTTTAAACTTGCATTTGTATTGCATTCACAATGCAAATGAAAAGCTCATTTAAATTTACTCCCATTACCTAAACTGGTATGATTGTGCCATATTGGGAAAAGTCACAGCAATCCTCTCATTAGCAGTGTGGAACCAAGAAAAATGTCAGAAATCAAATATTCAACATTATCCTAAGCAAAAACAGTAAGCTTTCTCAGCATCAAATGATGGGTAGATTGAACATCTCTGGAGAAAAATGGTTTTGATGAAATCAGTAATATCAAGCAAAACAAAAGTTTTCACGACATCTGAAGTTTTGTAAACTGACACTAAAAAAATGAACTGACATTTTCAGCAGTGCCAGAAAGTTTTGTGTAAAGCAACAGAAGAGATACCACAGTGAATCAAACTAACCAGGTATTCTGCAGATATTTTTCTTCACTGGAGCGGGATACCTGCACTAACTACACCCTGACCACGTGCAACCTCACACTTAAAAGACACTATACCTTCTGCTTTTTTTTGGAACTTTATGGAGAAGGAGTAATGGTACCTAACCTCAATCCTACCCTTTCCTGTTGGAAATTTACATGAGAACTTAAAGACTGAGAAAGCCAAGCTTTTAATAATGTCACAAAATACTCCTGGGAAGATTTTGAAATCATGCTAGGATAACAAGTCTCATCAGGTTTGATACATACTTGTGAATTTAATGTCAGCTTGATTACACACTTCTATAAAACCAAAAGAAAGCTAACCAATAATATGAAATTCTAAAATCGTATATATATTTTCATACTCATCATATAATTTGCAATGAAAGTTTTGTAATAAATGGTGTGGTTAGATTTGGGGCTGGTACAAATGGACCAATGGGCTGCTTTTGCTATGTAAACCTGGCTTATCCACCCAAAGTCTGTGAATTACTAAAGGAAAATCATTTGAAATGATTCATCATGGTTAAAAAAATAATGTACATTCCAAACACCATTCTGCTACCAATACCAGCCTGAACTGTTGCATTCAGCTGGGTGGGTCAATAGATTCATGCTATTTATTACAAATTCTGATCCTCTAATTTGCATGTTGCAGCAACAATCCAGATCCATTAGTGAGTAGATCAGTGGGTGTCCAATCTTCAAAGTTTTATCCTCTTGAGCGCTAAATTCTTGTTTATGAATGATAGAGGTTGAACCCAATGTTGCAGCTCATCAACCACAAAGTTGTCCCTCAGAGAGTCCAAAAGGCTATAATTGCAAGATCCAAATAGTAACAAGTATAAGTAGACCGCAGAGAAGGACAGACCATGTGCTCACAGCTGGAAAAATTACAGCGGAATACATGGAGTAATTTATGTATTTTGTCACCACCATCTGGAAAAGAAATGCAATTTCAGGTCACATACTGCATGTTTCATTCCAATTTCCTCCAGATGTTTATGTAAATGTGTGATTTGATTACATCTCACAAATGCATGTGGGAAATACAGTTTATGTATGAACCTGTCCAAACTGCTCGAGATTGTAGTTTTTGTACCAACATGGACCACTGGCAATTTACACCGGCTTAAACCTTTAAAAATATGCAATATATTCTAGTAGAATTAACATGCTTATTCTAAATCTCCAAATTTCCAAGGATTTTTATTCACCTTATATATTATGTGACTGTGACCATCCCTAATTGTTATATCTTCTCTTCTCTTCTCTTCTCTTCTCTTCTCTCCTCTCCTCTCCTCTCCTCTTCTCTTCTCTTGTCTTGTCTTGTCTTGTCAGAGTTTTCCCTGACACCGTAGCCCTCAGCTTGCTCATCAGGGACAATCTGATCATTTTGATTCATACACATTTTCTCACAATGACTATTGTTGAAAGTTCTATACAAATGAAATTGAATTGAATTGAATTGAATTCAATATATGTAATTGAGTTCCTGTGATTAACTTTTAGGATAATCAACTTAATGTTCATATAGACATCAATAGCAAAACGTATTGCAATTTTAACCACAATTTTTTTTTACTAATAAGCAAAGAAACAGCAGATAATCACTGTCAAACTCTAAACAGGGCAGGAGATGAGAATCAAGTAATATTTTTTGCAGAAAAAAAAACAACTTTTTTGGGTAATAACCATTAAACCAACATTGGCTCAATTAGTGAATCAGAAAGTATTTATAAACTTGAAAAAAAAAAAAAGCTAAATTTTTGTGTCAAACATTTTCGTTAAGAGTATTTCTACACTGCCTGAACCAAAAAAAAGGAAGGGAAAAAAAGGGTCACCATTTCTGAAGGTCAAATTATTGGGATGCATTAAGAAAAACAGCTTAATAAAACTACTGCATGTACTTTGCACAATAAAAATAAAGTGGAAATCTACTTTATTCTAATCTAATCTTTTGCTGTGTGGTGAAATAATCAACAAGGAAAAAACATAGCTATGTATAATAGTGAAAGTAAGAGCATTTCCTTATGCATACAATGTGATGAGAACTTACAGGACTGGGATTAAACTACTGTGTGTAACAACTTGTTGTTGAGACTAATCATTAAAGACTTGGAATTTATATAAAATGAATATAAAAATGGACTGTTTGGGGAAAAAAGGTCATGTGATCTAATTAGTCCAGATTGGCCCTATTACAGAGCGATGAATGCATTCCACAAGCTTCTGGAGGCAGTGTTTTGATCTGGAGTTGCTTCAGTTGCCCAGGTTTAGACTAAAAAATAGAGTCAGCTGATGACCTTAATGTACTGAATGACCAGCTTATCACATCTATGGGGTTTTTCTTCCAAGATAGCACTGGCGTATTCCAGGACTCAAATTGTGAAGATTGTTACTGGGAGCGTGAGGAATCATTTTCACACATAAACTGGTCACAACATTGTGTGCTGCAATGAAAGATAAAAGTAATTAAATGAATTTAAATGAGGGTGTGACTTTTTGACCAATCATTCTCTCTTTCTCTCTCTCTCTCTCTCTCTCTCTCTCAATCAGCAGTGAGGGACTTTTGGCTTTCTATTGCCTGTGTGGGAGCCCACACACCACCAGGTGGCAGCAACATTTCACACACTTTCTATAGTTAACTTAAATACTCAATATACTGTATGCAAGGATTTCCTTTTTTTTTTTTTTTAAATCAAAATCAAATCAAATGTTCTGGAACTAAGTAGAACTGTACTAAAGTGATGGAAGTGAAGTGTGGAGAAATAATATATATTAGAAGATAAGAAGACGTATATATATTTTTCTTTTGTCCTCGCATACATAATTTTAGTGCAATAGCTTATTCTTAATTCTTAATTCTTTATTTGATAATATTTGCCTTGTTTTGGCTTGTTTTTGACAGCTTATCTGAAACTTTACTTTGAATGTCACTTAAATGTGTATGTGGTGTATGTGTTAATGTTCATAATGTATTTTGCCCAGTTAAGGATAGTTTTAGTTTACAGTAGCTAATATACAGTATATTTCCCTCAGTTTTGGCTATCTTATGACACTTATCTATCAGCTTATCTGTAATGTGATTTCGTGCAAATGTTTTAGCTCACGGTTGCTTAAATACTGCCTGTGTTTACTGTTAAGTTTGTTGTGTTAAGTTAATTATGTTAACTTACCTTGCTGTGCCACTAGCGTACATAACATTGGATATAATTACATATATCATTTCAACATTTAATTTCATATGTCAACATTACAAAAGTTAAAGCTGTGTAATCATGCAATAACTGTCTGTATGGCTAGACACATTAATTGCCCACATGTTGACTTTGAAAAATGTATGCTAATCATTTTAAATGTATTTATTTTTAGGAATATGGCTGCATCCCCCTCGCTTCACCAGCACCTCGCACCAGGACACACAGACGTCGTTCAGTTTTCAGTGCGATCGAGAATCAACCTGAGTAAGTTTTTTTTTTTTTTTTTGTACACAAGGAATTTCCTAATTAAACAGTATAAGTAACTGCATGACATTAGTGGTGTTGTCTTTATGCATGGCCATTACTGATTGATGATGATGATGATGATGATGATAATTGTTATGTTCTAAAATGTCCCCCTGCCACGGATTGCCCCCCCCCCCCCCTACATACTCTCTATCAAATATTATATTAGAACATAAATTCATAGGTTTATGATTTACAAATAACAAATTAGACCAAACAAATCTGATTATAACATAAGCATTATAAAAAAATACATGTTGTATATGTAAAATATTTTTTGTATAAATTGCATATAATTTTTTCATATACATGTATATTTTTATATTTCTTATTTTATAATAAAAATAGTTGGTGTCATTTTTCATCATAAACAAAACTTATTTAGTGGAAACATTTTTGGATCAAATGACAAACCATTGCAAAAGAAAAGTGCCGCAAAATAAACGTTACATGAGGTTTGTATTAATGGTCTCGGCCGCTGTCACGTGCCTTGGGTTCATTATAATAGTAACATCATATTTGATAATAATAAACCTCTGAATTTATGTTCTAATATAATATTTGACAGAGATTATGTAGGGTGGTCAATCCTATGGCATTTTAGAGCATAACACCGGCACGAGAACCTGGACCACAGCTGGGTTCTGATGACTCACATGCTCCCATGAGCCTGTTCAAGCTGTTTTTTTTTTTTTTTCAGAGAGTGCTGTGTCGACTCTGTGCCACAACACCAACACTCAGGCTGCCAAGGCAATTGCAAAAGGACGCAGATATAAATGGACAGATGTACCGCTACATCGGGCTCATATTTTGCATAGCCAAGATGAAGTTGCCCTCCATCAGCGACTACTGGTGACAGCATTCTGAACAGCAAAGACATTTCCATGTGCTGCACCTGTGAATGCGTACGTCCAGCACAAAACAATGAAGTGGTACAGAAAGGTTCTTCTACACTTCTTGGACATCACAGCCACCAAGGCTTTCATTGTGTATAAAGAACTGTATGGTAACTTGTCCCATAAAGAGTTTATGGACTGACTGTAAAGAGTGACTGTGTACAGGGTGTAAGAGCTGGCTTTTACAACCATAACATCCCTTTTTATCTTGCACTGTTCCTGTTCACACTGTCTTTCTTTTTATAGACCTGAATGTCTGCTTTTGCCATGAATGTGCCTTCTGTAAATTTAAGTATAGTGTATATAAGCTCACATGTCTCTCTGTCCCCTCAATGCTGGACATTTTCTCTGCACTATGTGAGTGTGTAGGTTATGCATAGGGTGTAAGAATTGGCTTTTACAAACCTTACACCTTTTCTTTTTTTTTTAATCTTTTTAAAAAAATATATATACTGTATATGTTCCTGAGATTCTCCCAAGTGAATCTTGAGTTATTGTGCATGTCAGTTATGTTCTAAATAAACTACAAACACCATTTTTTTTGTCCTCACATTCTTTCTTGTAGTACTTCCCCCTTATTCACACACCTGACTCACAGGCTCATTATGAAGCTCATTATGTGGGTTTTTGTCTTCACTGCTGTGACTTGCAGAATTCACACCTTCTGAAAAATTACAGCTGAATAGATGGTGATATATGTATAGATGATAATCTATGTATTTTGGGATCACCAACTGGAAAAGAAATGCAATTTCAGGTCACACATGTACAGTCTTACAGCACAATTTCCTCCAAATGTTTATGTAAACATGTGATTTGATTACATCTTACAAATGCACAAATTGCATTTTTTTTGCTGCAGATTTTGTACCAACATGGACCACTGGCAATGAACACTGGCTTAAACCTTTAAAAATATCACAAATTGAACTGGCCACCACATTGTGCGCTGCAATCAAGGATAAAGATAATTAAATGAAAGTGTGACTTTTTGACCAATCATTCTCTCTCTCACATAACTCCATCAGCAGTGAGAGACTTTTGGCTTTCTAATGCCTGTGTGAGAGCCCACACACCACCAGGTGGCAGCACTATTTCATACACTTTATACAGTTAACTTAAATCCTCAATATATGCAAGGAATTTTTTATTTATCAAAATCCATGTTTTTATATTTCTTATAAAAAATATTTAAGAGACTTGTGGAGAACCATTTCATAATGGCACAGTGAGAATTCTGGGTTGACTCAATGAACTTCTCCTCTGCAGCAGGTTTTGGTCTTGCTTTCCTGGGATGGCCTTAATGAGAGCCAGTTTCTTCATGGTGCTTGATAGGTTTTGCAAATGCACTTGACGATCTTTTGACTGATACGATACCTAATAATCTTAGATATATGTGCAAAGCAACGGTAATAGCATTCCAAAACCATAATGACACTGTAAAATATTTCATTCTGCTTCAAGAACTGTAATCATCATTTATTTCATGCCTATTTAATATATAATGTAAAATATAATATACTATTGTAATATAAAATGTTTTTGACAAAATATTTGTTGGTCTTCTCAGTCCTTGACCTAATAAATTAGCATGAAGATGGGTTTAGAAAAAGCTGTCTATTAAATGCTATAAATTTAACAAAAATAAATTATTTAATTTCAGTGGTATAGTCTATGCAATAATCCATTACATCATATTCTTTGAAGTCAAGTAGCGTTTTATTTGGTAGGTTTACTCACTCACTCATCGTCTATTCCGCTTTATCGTGTATTCAGGGTCAAGGGGGCCTGGAGCTTATCCCAGGAGGCAATCCACCAAACAAACTACGGGAAATTTGGGAATGTCAATTAGCCTAATCTGCAGGTCCTAGGACTGTGAGAGGAAACCCACCAAACACGGGGAGAACATTTACACTCCATGCACTCAGAGACAGGAATCAAACCTGGCTGGGAATCGAACCCGGACCCTGGAGGTGCAAGGGGACAGTGCTAACCACTTAGCCATCGTGCTGCCAATTGGTATTGTTTAGGTTTACATACAATTCAAACACTGCACAAATTATTATATTAGTTGAGTTAGGAAACAGCTTAAAATTTTAGTGTGCAGCAGAAGTTGTATGCTTTAATGCCAGACACAACCATGTAGTGAGGAGTCTGCATACGCATCATAATTTCAGAGCACTGCTAGCATTAGCTCAATGGTTTCCAGAACAGCAAGGGTTCATTCAAATACCTAGACATCTATAATATTATATTGTTGAAATAGACCAACGGTTTAACCACAGCATAGCATCTACATTGAAAATGATTATAGTAATTAACTGTTCACACTTGAACAACACCAGGAGGCTGATCAAGAGATAGGGAATTAGTAGTTCGCCTGTTTTTTCTCCACACTGTTATTAAGAACCAAACATGAAAAGTGACAGCCAAGAGGTGGCCTTCATTTAGTCTGGACAGTAAAAAAACAACAACAAAAAAAAACAGCTTGAATCAGATTTTTGCAACTCCACATGAAAACGGTTGTTTAAAATCAGATTCAAATCAGATTCATAACAATCTCAGTCAGGATGCTCTAGCCAGTCCAGTCAAATTTCAAACTATCCATTACATCACTCGCAATGCAGAGTTTAAGTTCACATGATCACATGGTATGGACATGGATGCATGTTTAGATGATTGGAGTGAGAGTTTGAGATCGTCACCGCAATCTCAACACAATCTGTCCTGCCTGTGAGAACTTAGCAGCATTTGTAATCAACTGACGACATGAGTGATGTTCGAATGGCTAAAACAGTAGGGGCTTTTGTTAAAGCCCTGTCCCCTCGTTAAGAGTTAATCACACCAATTTACCAACAGCTGGTCTCTGTCTCCAGCTGGTCTCAAACGCCAGAGAAATGAAGCATTAAGCCATACTCAGGCGTTTCTGCTAGATGAGTCTTTTCTCCCCCCAGCATTTAATACTAACCATGACTGATTGAGTCAGGACATTGATGCAGCTGACAAATTTACCAGAAATCTCCAAAATTGCTGAAAGGAATGCATATGGTTTCTTAATAAAAATAGGCTAAATTGTTTTAGCAATCACTGTCTGCAGAAAAATGAGATACTTATTTCACCTCCCTCTCTTTTGAAATTAATTGGGCACATGGCATCCTCTCTGGTACCAAGAGAGGCACAGTTTGCCATTATGTCTCTTAAATACTGTCTCTCCGTGCAAGTGTGACTTGTTAAAATGATAAAGGCCTTGTTCAGCCTTAGATACCTTTATCCAGATTGGATATGTATTCTGAACAATAAAAAAAAAAACATTGAATATGCTTTTTGCAACTCTGATCTGAACCACATCAAGAGGTGGTTTGAAATCAGATGCAAATCAGATTCCTAAAGATGTCAAACTGCCCATTAAATCACTTGCAATGTGAAGTTCAGTGGTAGGTACATGATCACAAGGTAGTAACATGGATCCATGATGAGCAGGGAAACAATTGAAGAAATAATTGTAATAAGGAATTGTATTTTTCTGCTTTATGCTAGTTTTGTTAACAATAAGGGTATAAAAACCTGTGAATTTTCCGTGCAGCTAAATTAACCATGTTTTCAGGAAAAGCGGCTGATTTAACCTCAGTATGGAAATGGAGAAAAATATAACTTAAACAGGCGATATACTGTATGAGGAAATATCGAGCCTGACAATGTGCCTGATTTGGGTTGCCAGTCAGAACAAAGCCAAATTTGATCCTCTTTAAGTCAGTCCAAAAGATCAGATTTGGGAAACAAACTGGATTTACCTCCAGTCTGAACAAGGCCTAAGCTTAGGAATTTAGCTGAAGAGTAAGATAATACATTCAAAAAAATATTTAGCTATTTAACTATTAAGATTTATGCATTTTAATTGCATATAAAATTTCCATCCACTTGGATTACATATTTCTAGCATAACCAAACTAATAAACTTTATGTGATTCTTATTTGCAAGTTATATGTAAATGAAATGAGCAAGGATGAGATTTATGTTATGGATTATATTTGTTATTCCTCCTAAATCCCAATATACAAGTTGCAATACAGAAACAGCAGACCACCTTGTTTCATATTTTATTTATTTCATATATTTCATGTGTCAAGGCATGTTTTAAAAATTACAACCAAAAACCGGATGAAAAATAAAATGGTAGCAAAACATACTAGCCAGTGCTAGAGATATGCAGTTCTTCAATAAAAAATTAAGAATTGAAGGTAGACAGATAAAACAGGTAAACCTGCTAACAGCACCGCTTACATTACAATAACATTCAGAGCCATAAGGCTCAGTGGTGTCTTTGCACTTACACTTTTCTATGCATGTTTAATTGCAAGATTTTGGTATAGAATGAACATTCCACAGCAAATATTAAGTGGCTAAAATGACCAATAACCAAATTCAATTTTCAAATATTAAAGTTTAAAAGTTAACAAACAATATAAAGCACAGAACAAGTCGACCCATTTGCATTGAAAAAAGAGAATGTCTGTTATCTAATCACAGAAGCATCTTAATTTTCAGTGCTTGGACTTCTGGTGACAGCTTGGTACTCTTTTGTTCCAACGGGATTTTCTGAAACACTTCAAATGTCCACCAGTTCCACAGAGTAGTGCAGGTTAAATGCATAAATTAGTCCAAAAAGCATCACATCCATGTGTGCGGAGGTTTTGCAGAACTCCAAACCCTCAAGTACAGTATCACACCAACATCTGTAGGTTAATCTCCAGGTGCAGCACCCACTGTTTACAGCCACAATGATATTCATATATTTTAAAGCCATAAGACTCGCGGGCGCGCGCGCACGCACACACACACACACACACACACACACACATTTGGCCCTTGTTGACTATTAATTTTAAGATGTTAAGGTTCTCTTGAACACAGCTGCTAGACATTTAAGAAAGAAAATAGGGATGCAAATATAAATATGGGAAAAAAAACATCCCTATATATTTTAATTAGAAATAAATCTAATATTGGCCAATGAGAAAAATGCTAACAAAAGGTGGCTAACTTAGCTTATATTTATTATGGCCATGTGCAAGCTCGCTAGACAGTGGACTAAACAAAAAAAAATGTATAGTCATTGCATATCCGATCTCAACAACACTAAAATATTTACATATGCAGAAACCAACAAATTATGAAGGATGACTACAGATGAAGAATTTACTTTAAAACGAGGTCACAATCCAGCTTGCTCCAGTGCAAAAAGTGTTGCTTCACCTGCTGCTTCTATCGCCCTCTACCGACTGGAGTGTGAAACAGCTTCATTTCCGCTTCTAAACGATTCCTTTTGCAAGATTTGTCTCATACAATTTAATTAATTAGGGCCCAAGCACTATAAGGTGCGCAGGACCCTCTCGTTTTCCTAAGGATTATTTTTTTTCCCACCCTTTTGGACCTTTTGGGGGTCTTAACATGCTCAAAATTCATGAAACTTAGCAGACAGGTTGGAATCTGCTGCCATCAGGATGCCTGAGAGTCATGTGGCCCGGGGCCCCCAGGGGCCCCACACGATATTTTGCTGCATAGCTCATACACACCTTCACGTAGGCACACGAAACTTGGTACATATTTAGAGCTCATTGAGCCGAACAACTTTCGCACTGCATGTCCTGGGCTCAACTTAACAAGAGGCCGGTTATTTTGGGTTGTTTGCAAAAACGCACCCGATGGATTTTGATATACTCCTCCTAGGGAATTTATACGATCGTCACCAATCCGGGCCGAAGAGATCTAAAGACATTGAGGATGCAAAATTGCAGAGGGATTTTTGATATCTCAAACGGGTCAGCTGTGATAATGTCTTAAACGTACGCCGAAAAATGATTAATAACTTTCTGTGTGGCATTATATTGAGTGACATTATATTCAGTGACACCGTCTGTGACATCACGTTCAGTGACATCACATTCAGGAACAGGCTTTTCTTCCACATCTCTCACACACTCATCTCACACACACACACACACACACACACACACACACACCTCTCTCACGATGCACGCACACACACGCACACACACACACACACACACACACACACACACACACACATACACACACACACACACACACACACACACACACACACACACACATTAGCCCTGTATAGTGTGTTATGTGTGCAGGTTGTGCGGTGCAACCGAATGACGATGGCTTTTTCAAGGTCTTAACACACTCAAATAACACATGTTGTGCGGTGCGCCCAGGGTGGCGATGGCACAGGGTGCTTGGGCCCGTCATCGTTGCTTGCAACTATATTTGGATCTTGTTCTGCAGACATTTTAATTAATTTCATACTATTTAACTGCTTAAATTAAATAGTTTTTATAATTAACTAATTTTAATTAATTGTAAGTAATCTGATTACATAGTTTTAAAAAATGATTATTTTAAATAAAATCAAAGGGATGCAAATACATAATAATAAACTACGCCATGATTCATTTTTTTGAGTGTATAAATTAATTTAAAATTTTATTTGAACCACAGAAAATTACATTTAGAGTAATTTATTCTGAACTGTCAAGACTTATTGATATAGACTAGACTGTAAGCTCTTCTTTGGAATCCTCTTGACATAAGTGGTGATTTTTTGGTTAAAATTGTTTTTTTGTGGACCAATGTGGAAATGTCAAAGTAAAATGAAACTACACATTACCCCAAAACCTGTTGCCAATCACAAGTACTGCTTTCTGGAGAAACAAATGGGTGGAGTTAATCCAAACCCTGGTGATGGAGACAACTGTGTGTGTTTCAGGCTGGATATATGTGTTTGTCCTGTCTTGAACAGCATCTTAAGGATTATGGTTAGGGTTAGAAGAAGGGTCAAAGTGCTCTGCATTAATCCAAGAAAATAACTGGAATTTATTAAAAAACTGCCTAATTAAAACATGGAAAGGTTCATGCTTTGAAGAAAAAAAAAATTCAGTTATTATAAATGGCTGTGATCTTAAATCACTTGGTGACATAAAATAAATTGACAGTAGAAATGTTTAATAATGAAAGTAAGAGCATTTCCACATACACATAATGTGACAAGAACTCACAGGATTGGGACTAAACAGGCAGGAGGCCATAAGAAAACTTTATATAATGTCTTCCCTTGAGTTTATAACACTTTGGATATCTCTATCTGCTATATCCCAACCTAAGAACATCTTCCCACAAAAACTGCCTGTGTATCTCATGTCAGTTTTACATAAAGTGCTTGCACGTCTCTTGAGTGACATGCAAGCACTTTATGTAAAAAGATATTAATATATGTGTTTAACTTTCAAAAACATTACTGTGAAGTGCACAATGACTCCCAAATGTCACAAAACCAATACTAGAGACTAGTGCAATACCAATCAGACAAATGTCACTTCATTCAACGACTACAGACCAGTTCCACTGACATCCTTTATAGCAATTTTTTTTTTTTTAAACTCATCCTCATCCATACTTCCTTTTAGACTGGATTCACACCAATATGCATATAAGGCAAAAATATCCACTGAAGACACCATAAACGCTGCCCTCTACACAGCACTGAATCATTTTGAGCAGACGAGGACATATGTCAAAATTCTCTTTGTGGTTCTGCTTTTAATAAGATTATCCCAAGCAGGATGATCACAAAATTGCAGCACTTAGAACTTAATAAACAACTGTGCATGTGGGTAAATTCTCTTACCGACCGCCCACAGACAGTGAGACTAGGTCCTCATGTCTCACCAACATTAACACTTAGTACAGGAGTGCCACAGGTGTGTATTAAGCCCCATTCTGTACTCCCTCTACATCTTTGACTGTACACCTGCACACTCCACTAATGTCAAAATCAAATTTGCTGATTGTACTACAGTGGTGGGACTTATTGCCTACAGAAATGAAGTGAGCAAGCTGTATGAATGGTGTATGGTAAACTGGAACTACATATTAAAAAACTAAGGAGCTTATAGTAGACTTTAGGCGACACCAGGAGGAGCTCCATCCACTAAATTCGGGGGGGAAGGAGAGGCGGAGAGAGTGTCTAGTTTTAGGTTTCTTGGCGTACATGTTAGTGCAGATCTCAAGTGAATCATCTTGTGCTACATCAGTTGTGCTGCTGTGATATAGAGGGCCCAAAAGAGCATATACTACCTTTCAACAAAGCTGATGAAATCGTTCTACCATAGCTCAATATAAAGTGTTTTAACATACTGTTTAACAGTGTGGTACGGAATCTCCTCAGCAGCTGACAGAAAGGCGCTTCAAAGGGTTATAAACACCGCACACAAAATTATTGAACTTCCTCTATCGTCTTTGGAGAACATTTACACATCCCGCTGTTATGGTAGGGCCTGTAACATTGTGAGAGATTTTACTCACCCACTCCATCATCTGTTCACACTGCTACCATCTGGAAGACAGTGCCGAGCTCTGAAGAGTCGTACTTCCACTTTTAAGAACAGCCATCATCGAATTGAACTCACATTATTACAGTAGCCTGAGAATTAGTAACAACTGCAACTTAAGATGTGGATTTGCACCCTTTTAAAAATATGTATATATGTATATATGTATGTACATATATAGTATCTTTATTTATTTATTTATTTATTTTAAGCTTTATAATGAGAGATTAAAATTTCATTGAATGCACAGCACATAAAGAGTGATTCTATTCTATTCTATTCTATTCTAGATATTTAAGATATTAAAAAACGTAAAAATCGAAATTCAGTGAACGCTGCACTGCAGTATCCAAAATAGCTTGTCTAGTATTCACAGTACTGACAACCACAACCTTTGACAAGCAAAAAGTCCTGCTGGGTGAAAATGACTGAGTGGGTTTAATGCTTTATTGTTAGCTTTTGTGTGTTTTTTTTAGTTTTGAACAAATGTATGGGCGTGTTACTCTTCCTACCACTAATACTAGAAGACAAAAGTTAATCCACTAGAGAATAAAATATTGTTTAGATAATAATATTATCTGTGGTCCTTTTCACTGAACCCATTCTGTCTTCTTCAGAGGTTTCAGAATTTTCTGTGCAACCGGAAGGATACTCACTGGGGCTGCAATGACACGTTGCCATAATCGATTACATTGTTTACAGAAATATGTCGACTTCTATCGACTGCATTGATGCGTTACAGTGTTTACTTTTGTCCCCAATTTTGCAGATGCATGGTGGAACATGAGCCTGATTGTCCAATTTGTGTATCTTTAAAGAATCACCCACTGCAATAGTGCTCTGCATGCTGTGTTGACGTGAAAGGGCTCCCCACAGCACGCACATACACAACTAACCTGGTACTGCCACTTTCCAGCACATTGGCGAGCTGTCAAAAGTTTGTTTAGGCGTGTCTTTTAAGAGTTTTAAAATTAAATGATGTATAGTTTGAAATGGTTGTTTCCTACATATAGCGGGAACAATAATTATTTCATCCCTTGCAGATTTTGTAAGTCTGCCCATTTACAAAGAAATGAAGTGTCTATAATTTTTATCATAGGTTTATTGTAAAGGATAGAGACAGAATATCAACCAAAAATCCAGAAAAAAGCATGATACAAACGTTATGAATTGATCTGCATTTCAATGAGGAAAATAAGTATAAGTATCCCCAAGCAAAACATTACTTAGTACTTGGTGTAGAAACCCTAGCTATCAATCACAGAGGTACAATTTTTCTTGTAGCTTCTTGATCTGACTAAAGAACGTTCTCCCAATTCTTCTCTGTTCATTGGCAAATTTCAGGTGGGCTTGTACATATGTCTTTTTGAGTAGGGGGAGGATTTCAATATATGGCGGCGTATTGTATTACCAATGGTTTGTTTGGTGATTGTGGAAATCAGCTGCCTTGAGATCATTCTCGAGTTCCATCAGTGTTCTGGACTGATCCTTCACTTTTCTCATGATTATCTTTACCCCATTAGGTGAAACCTTGCATGGAGCTCCAGACCAAGGGCAATTGATGGTTATTTTGTATTTCTTTGCGGATAACAGCTCCAACAGTTGTCTTCTTTTCACTAAGCTTCTTGCTGATGGTCTTGCATTCTATTCCAGCCTTGTGCAGGTCTGCAATCTTGTCTCTGACAAGAGATTTTCTCCCTAATTTAGTCGTGTCCAATTCCTCCCCGTCACTAGGGGGCTCCCACATTAAGGCTACTACTACCACTCAGCCGGGAGGGCCGAAGACTATCACGTGTTTCCTCCGAACCACGTGACGCCAGCCGACCGCATCTTTTCGAACTGCTCGCTCGCGCACCGTTGGGGGCGGCGTAACACACTCGGAGGACAGCGCTATCCGCTCCTTCCATTGCGCGAGCTCACAGACGCCCCTGACTGGCTGTAGAGCACTAAGTACCTCTCATCCCTCCCCTCTGAGAGAGCTCGACCAATCAGCTCTCTCTAGACCTCCGACTGCGAGAGGTTACAGCACCACCCGGGATTCGAACTAGCGATCTCCGGATGATAGGGCGAGCACTTTAACCACTTTAACCAATCTACACAAGTAGATTCCATGATAAAATAAGTGATAAATCCATGAGCCTATCTAAGAGGAATGCAGTGGATATTATTCATAGTAAAATTAATGCAGTGGATATTATTCATACAGTAAAATGTCACAGATTTTATGTTGTGGGCTTTTTCATGAAGAGGCAAAGCTATGTATGTGCAAGTTTTTATTACCTTTTAATTAATAAAAATAGGGAATCTGGATCTGAAATATGATGTTCAAAATGCACATATTTTGTTTACATTTTAAATTAAGGAAAATTTGCGTTCTGTTTATTTTAATACTTAAATGTCTTTCAGATCTTTGGCTGTAGGGAGGATTTAAAAGCATTTCCTTCTAGAGGGAATTATGTCAGAAGAAATAGCCAGAATGGGCCACAACTTCAGATTTGTAGTAAATGATTTCATTAACACATCAAACCCCAGGAAAAGTCTCCAGGTTTCAACTCCCTAAAAGAGATCTAGTCCTGTTCTGATTACTTTTGCAAATACTGATAACACAAGTCCCAGCCTCATCATCGCTTTACCCTACAGTGTCTCAGACAAGAGTTATAAAAACAGTTTTAAGTAATTTAAGTTGATAATACAACTTGTAATTTAAGATAAAAAATACACCTCCAAAGTTTAGGCTAAAAAAGAAAAACATCTATGACTACATTATTAGATTTTTAGCATGAGTAGTTTAGTCTTGATGAAGGCATACAAAATCATTATTTTAAATGCTATAATTTCATTTCTAAAAAATTATAGGGGAAGATCAAATCAAAACATGTGATGAACTTTCTGCTAAACAAATTAATAAAAACCGATTGACAGATGAATTCAAGCACAGAACAGTGATGAGACTCTTAGCCTAGTAAAACATTTGAATGGCGCAAACTTTTAATGGAGGTGTTACATCATGTTCATGATGATCCTGGTTCTGATGGTTTAGAGTCGTTGCCATGGACATTCCACTAGTGGAATAACTTGTTGGCAACTTGCGGAAGAGACGCATCTGTCTGTGAGAACTGCACACACAATAAATTGCAAATATCACTTGCACATCACAGGAACTCAGCTGGGAGTTATCGCTCCGTCCAGCGTATAGTCCTGACGTTGCTCTAAGCCATTTCCACATGTTTGGGACATTAAAGGAGTTCTTGGGAGACCAGCGTTTCAGACAGTAGGCAGTGTGAACTTTCTACCTTGATGCACTACTCTCCAAGCACTAGTGAAACGCAGGATAAGTGCATTAGTGTAGATGCGATTCGAATTTTTACTCCCATGAGGCTGTTCAGTTATTCTGCACAATCAGACTTGATTGTCAAGTTTGACTTGAACGCTCCTCACTGCATCCCACCAAGCAGCACCCCCACCCTCACCTTCTTATACAAACTCCTCTTTTTACCCGCGAGTCCAAATCTCAAACCAATCGCGAGCGTATGACGGGTTTCAACCTACGTGTCCCCAACCAATAGAACACGCCGGTCTCTGTCACGTGATACAGAGCTCCGCCCCCGTGTCTGTGATTGTCAGTGGAATTTTGAGAAATTAAACCGGGTGAAACAGAGAGAGAGAAAGAGAGAGAGCTGCGAGGTCTCGGGTGGAAGTGCTCAGGTGCTGTGACTGGAGTTTAAAGAGCTGAGCGAAGAAATGCCATAAACATTATAAATAAAAAAAAAAACATGAACGGAGTCTGCCTTTTCATCAGTAGTCACCAGCTTGCTTGTTCTGGAGAAACGGAACTGAGTAGTAAGTGCGTTTTGTTTCTGCGCCTCGGGCGGCTTCTTTATAAGAGTAGCGACACAACAACAGTTCTTGTGTTTATAAGCGTGTCGTTTCGACCATATCGTATATTCCTCCCTCTCTTTTTTGAAGTTATTATAAGAGGGAAACGTGTCCTGAAAAAAAGCTTGTAAACTGTAAAAAGACGCACACAGTGTACAGGAACGCGTGAGTCTACACGCTCAACCAAATCCAGAAGTTGCGCGTGTAGAGAGGAAGTGAATCTGACTGCCGCAGGTTTATTGTCCAGTTTGGAAAGAGACTCAACCTAAACTGGGATGCTTTCCTTGAAAAGCAACTTCTGAATTCCACATGATTCACAATTTGAAGTTAAAGAATAGTGTTCTCTAATTTATTGGCTTTTAGTGTAGTGAACGTGTGCGTAGTTTATATATATATATATATATATATATATATATATATATATATATATATATATATATCTGTTTGTGTCTATCACTGTCAACTTTACACCTTCAGGGCATGGAGTTTGCATGTTCTCCTCGTGCTTGGTGGGTCAGCCTTAGCATCTGGACAAAAATAGGCATAATTCATAGTGTTAAAAAAAAAGTTTTATGTTAAAGGGTTCTTATGTGTTTAAAAAAAGAGTAACAAAAAGGCAAAAGAAAAAGAGAGGAAAAGAAAGAGAAAAGACAGTACCAGACCTAATAATGCAGTAGTAATTACTGATGTATTAATTTCATAGTTATGTCATAATTCCTATTTATAATATTTCATGTTATATTGACTATTTAATCGTGTTCTTTATATAGTCTGTGGATTGCTGATTCTCTGACACGCCACATCTATAACGTGAAAATATCACACCCATAGAGCCAGTTTATCCGAAATAATTTGTTCCATGCACGACAGACATTTTCAGTCTTACACTTCTGTCTTCATGGTACAAGTGTATTGCTTTCTGTAGATGTATTTAAAATTCACAGAGTTAGTAGAAAACTTGTACTATATCATGAAACGTTTGTACATTTAATATTTTCAGGATGTTAATGAAGATGTGAGTCCAAATGACAGATCTATAATGCTACAAGTGCCTCTTCTTCTTCTTCTTCTTCTTTTTATTATACTTAATACTAAATAAATATTGTATTTATTTTCTTGATCAGTTTAGAGCTGTACTTTACGCCGCTTCTTATTAGTCCTCTCTCTCCTAAGTATTATTCTTAAAAGAAAATGAAGAGATTGTTCGTTGTAAGGGGAGAAAACTGCAAAAGGTCTGTACATCATATAAAATGGTGTAACAATTTAAATACTATAATAAATATAAAAATAAACTCAAACAGACAGACAAACAGCAATGCAAAGCAAAACATTTAAACAAAAATCACAACTTCACCTGATTAAACGCTGAACTGATCAAACAAAATCTGACTTTAGAAATGGACCAGACTTTTCTAATATAGCTATTGGAAAGCTTTTCCAGAGTTTAAGGGCTGAGTTTTGCAGTATTGAATATTATAATTAATTGATTGAATTATGGGTGACAAGTGTGGCATGATAAACAGGTTCTCATCCTGTAGTACATGAGAAAGATTAAATGGTCCACATTAACCGAGTTCACCCTAAATTTGAACAGGTGCTATCGGGTGTGACGTTAATTTTGCTGTATTGTATAACAACAAGCTGCTGCTAGCTGCTACTGTGTGTTTTATGAATTCATGAATGCAGCTATTTATTAATATAAAAAGCATAAGTGACTGGTGTAATGGTATTTTTAGCTTCAATTTGCCTAAATTAAGAAGTGACATGTCTGTACGATACAAGATCCTTTGTGTCTTTGGCTATTCTTGCAGCTGAAAAGTGCTTGATTCTATAGCTTAAATTATAAGCAGAAATTCTCTAGGGATGTTCTTAATTCATTTCCTGTCTGGTGTTGACAAGTATGGTCCTGTATGGTCCGATACGTCCTGGGGAATAAAGCAGTCCTGCCTATGGGATTATAGTCACACCCTAAAGTCCTCTCTCGCCTTATTTTTGTTTGACCCTCTGGCGTATGCAATTTCCAAAGGCTACATATGATGATAAACATATGTATAAGTAATTGTAATAAATGCTATTTTGTATGGTTTCAGCTATTTTTTGTTGGACCCATTGGATTGGATTTCATGTTTATTTTGTTTTCTTATCAAACTTTAAATGAAAAATGGTGGACAGGGGAAAAAATGTCACTCTTGGTACTTTGAATAACCAAGTCAATGTATTAGAAAAAAAAAATCTTAATTGTTTCATTCTGATAAACAATTTAGGTTTGTAATATTATTTATACACAGCTCACCCTAACAATAAAAAGCTAAACATTAATCCCAGTATTGTGTGGCTTCTCCTTGTGCTGACGGGGCAGCTCTGAGCCCTTGGGGCGTGATATTCCACAAGAAATGAGTGGCGGATTCTTAAGTTGCTATGGGTTGAGGGGTTGGGTCTTCATGGATCGGTCTTGTTGCTTTGTGACAATGACAATTGTTAAAATTGCTATGCAAATAAAATTTGATTGAATTGAACTTGTTTGTCCGGCTCATACCATGGATGCTCAATCAGATTGAGATCTGGTGAATTTGGAAGCCAAATCAACAGCTTTAAAGCTGCATTCAGCAGTAAGCTATGATACACTGGGTGTTCTAATACCTTTCTATCCTATCCAAATTTGACAGCATTTTTTAAAGCAATTTCTGCTACATTGGGATTTCTGTGGTATTGGATTGGACAGGGTAGCCTTTGATCTCCCCACACATAGATGAGCCTTGGAAGCCCATGATCTTGTCAACGGTTTACTGGTATATAATTGATAATCAGTGTTATTCACTTTAACCGTACTCCCATAGAGGATTCATCCCTTCACCTCTGTTTCCCTCCTGTGTGCTGCTGACTTTGTGTCAGAGTGACTCCCATTGCCACATGATGGCTCACTCCCTGAGATTACAGTGGGATGTGAGAGGTAATTGTATATTATTTCCAAACAAAGCCTGCATTTAGCTGTGCTCTGTCTACACTTACTGAACAGACTTCCCTTGACCAGGTGGATTTTGTGGCTTTTTTTGCCACTACAGCCGTGACATTCTTTTGCAAACATCTGCATTCTGGCAATGTTAAGGAAAAACCTGATAAATCAAATGAGTGTGACTGGGGATTTCACTTTTGCAAAAGGAAGTTGTTTATGCCTTGCTTCCAGTGCCATGCTGAGTGCATCATTACAGTGGAGAAAGCAGCATGCCAGTGTTAATGAACTCATCTGCATAAACACTTTAACTCCATCTGGAGCTTGTGGCAGCGTGTGGTTAAGCTGTTTTGCCACTGACTGGTCTTAAAGGGATAGTTCAAGTTTTTTTGCAAATCTGTCTTAAATCAGAATTAAGGTGCATATAAGTAAAAATCTCGGTTGTTATAAGTTTTCCTGCTGTGCACAACAACTGTGAAGTTTGTCCCCTGGAATGCGCATACAATGTAAGTAATCTTCACAGTGTATTTAGTACAAAATTAATTTCCTGCTTTCCCCGGAACTGCTGCATGGCCGACCGGAACTCGCCCCATATAGCTTAGGGTAAGAAAAGAGCGCTTTTATATCAGAGTTGCATATAGTCAAACCTACCAACACTTTGTCTGTCCATCAAATGTGCAGTATCTTTGCCATATTTATTTCATTAAATTGGTCTACATATCTGGTCATAAAAAGACAAATTTATTGGATAATTCTTTCCGCAATTAACACTGGGTTAACAGTTTCCAAAAGGAGTGCCTAAGCAGAAACAGCGGTAATTGCATTGACTGTAAATTACTTCCACCTCTTTATTTATCACTGCCCTCAAGTCGTGAATGACTTCAGCCTGATGGATTTTTTCCTTTGATTAGTTCAGTGTTAAACAAAGTTGTGCCAACTGCACATAAAATCGAGCAGTTAAAACAGATTCATCAGTTGCATGCAATTTTTTGTGAAAAAGAAGATATGCCTAAAAAAAGTTAGTGTTCTGCACTTGACTCATTTTCCATTTTATAGTGATTGCAACTTGCATGTTTAGAGAAACCTCAAGCAGTTTTTAAAGGTTCACTTTAGACAAAAAAAAACAGCCAAATTCCAGAAAACACAAAAGTTTCAAGAAAACTCTGTTTAGTGGTTTTAGTGCCTGTTGTGTGCCATCAGACATAATAATCATCCACGTAAATTGGAGATGAATTTGTGTGCCTGTCGAAGGTAAAATCTCAGACTAGCGTTGAGCAATATTGACAAAACCAATATTTATGGATGTATTCGACTATGATAAAAAATTTTTGTTCTCATTTATTACAAATTATTTACACAGGTGGACAAAATTGTTGGTACCCTTCGGTCAATGAAAGAAAAACTCACAATGGTCACAGAAATAACTTTAATCTGACAAAAGTAATAATAAATAAGAATTCTATGAATGTTAACCAGTGAAAGTCAGACATTGCTTTTCAACCATGCTTCAACGGAATTATAAAAAAAATGAACTCATGGAACAGGCCTGGACAAAAATGATGGTACCCCTAACTTAATAGTTTGTTGCACAACCTTTTGAGGCAATCACTGCAATCAAACTATTCCTGTAACTGTCAATGAGACTTCTGCACCTCTCTGCAGGTATGTTGGCCCACTCCTCATGAGCAAGCTGCTCCAGTTGTTTCCTGTTTGAAGGGTGCCTTTTCCAGACGGCATGTTTCAGCTCCTTCCAAAGATGCTCAATAGGATTGAGGTCAGGGCTCATAGAAGACCACTTTAGAATAGTCCAATGTTTTCCTCTTAGCCATTCTTGGGTGTTTTTAGCTGTGTGTTTTGGGTCATTGTCCTGTTGCAAGACCCATGACCTGCGACTGAGACCCAGCTTTCTGACACTGGCCAGCACATTTCTCTCTAGAATCCCTTGATAGTCTTGAGATTTCATTGTACCCTGCACAGATTCAAGACACCCTGTGCCAGATGCAGCAAAGCAGCCCCAGAACATAACATAACAAAACCTCCATGTTTCACAGTAGGGACAGTGTTCTTTTATTGATATGCTTAATTTTTCCATCTGTGAACATAGAGCTGATGTGCCTTGGCAAAAAGTTCAATTTTTGTCTCATCTGTCCATAGGACATTCTCCCAGAAGCTTTGTGGCTTGTCAACATGTAGTTTGGCATATTCCAGGCTGGCTTTTTTATGATTTGTTTTCAACAATGGTGTCCTCCTTGGTTGTCTCCCATGGCTCAAACAACGACGGATGGTGCGATCTGACACTGATGTTCCTTGAGCATGAAGTTCACCTTGGATCTCTTTAGAAGTCTTTCTGGGCTCTTTTGTTACCATTCGGATTATCCGTCTCTTTGATTTGTCATCAATTTTCCTCCTGCGGCCACGTCCAGGGAGGTTGGCTACAGTCCCATGGATCTTAAATTTCTGAATAATATGTGCAACTGTAGTCACAGGAACATCTAGCTGCTTGGAGATGGTCTTATAGCATTTACCTTTAACATGCTTGTCTATAATTTTCTTTCGAATCTCCTGAGACAATTCTTTCCTTCGCTTCCTCTGGTCCATGTTGAGTGTGGTACATACCATGTCACCAAACAACACAGTGACTACCTGGAGCCCTATATATAGGCCCACTGACTGATTACAAGATTGTAGACACCTGTGATGCTAATTAGTGGACACACCTTGAATTAACATGTCCCTTTGGTCACATTATTTTCAGTATTTTCTAGGGGTACCATCATTTTTGTCCAGGCCTGTTCCATGAGTTTATTTTTTTAAATAATTCTGTTGAAGCATGGTTGAAAAGCAATGTCTGACTTTCATTGGTTAACATTCATAGAATTTTTTTTTATTATTACTTTTGTCAGATTAAAGTTATTTATGTGACCATTGTGAGTTTTTCTTTCATTGACCGAAGGGTACCAACAACTTTGTCCACGTGTGTATTATGGTTTTTATTTATAAGAATGGACCTTGGGAAATGTAGATGTGTAAAAAGGGCAACACCACCAACTGCATCATATAGCACAAACAATAGTTCTAGAATATTTAAAATATGTATATTGAAAATACATTATTTACAGTATTTGTTATAAATGGTGCTACTTAATGAGTCATTGTTCCTCGATGGTATGAATGAATCTCATGTTTTTGTGACTTGAAACCTCCAGTGAAAAGTCAACTCTGTGGATGGAAAGGGGGGGGGGGTGGAGGTGCTTGGGTGTGGACATGGATTTTTCTTCTCAAATCCAAGTTCCTTCCCTTTTTTGGAGTGATGTCAAATCAACATGGACAGCATCAGAGATAAACAAAGTGAAATCTCTTACTATTAAAGGACCTATATTGTGTATATATAAGTATTAGCTTTAAAATAATACAAATTTAAACCACAATAAATGTATTTTAAAAAGTTACATTGCGTGTCAGTTACCCGTTGTGATTCTTTTGTGTTGCAGTTCACACATCGCCACACTGTCTCCAAAATCTATCTTTTCTTTTTTGTTTTGTTTAAGTTATATATGAAATCAGGATATTTATAAAATCATGATGCAGAATTTTGATACGAGTCTCTGCGAATTCCCATTCCTACTGACTATACACTTTACTGTATACAGTAAGAAATATACACTGCCTAGATTGTTGCTAACAAAATCTTCTTTTTTTTTTTTTTTTACTTGTAATGGGTGTTTTTAATTTAAATAGCAAATTCAAAGACACATAGGTATAAACATGAACAAGAACATTGTTAAAACGCATTAAAATATGAATTTAAAATAACTCAGCAATACAGACATTTACTGAAGGCAATACAGACTTTAAAGCCGTTATTTTTCCTAATGTACAATACAGTCACACAATCCGGCTATAGACTCTGATACAGATGCTCAAGATGTCTAACCAGTCTGGAGACAGGAATTCATTGCTAGAGGACAAAACCTGTGACTTGGCGTGCAAGAAGGTCAGCACACAGTCAGAATTAATGATTCACATCAGAGAGAAAAAAAGCATTGCAGTATGAAGTTTTTCGTCCATTATTCACTAAATAATCCCAGTAGTTGCAGTGCTGATTCCCGCTGGTGTAGGATGTGAAGTCAATGAGCCATTCATTTCTTTCTCTCTCTTCTCTTTTTTTCATCCCTTACCCCTCCCTGTGAGAGTAATGAATCTGAAATGTTGGTGAATTTTGGGTTATTTTGAGACCAAGACCAAAGACAAAAGAAAGACTGTTTTGGTCATTAAACCTGATATAAGCCATGATACAATGACTGCTAAAAATCTATGAATTGTCTTTTAGGCCAATATTGTGAAACTAAAGTTTTTTAAAAAATTTTTATAACAAATTATTAAATTCATTATTTTAAGAATTATTATTTTATAATAATACTTATAGAGAATTACAAAAACTCAAAAGATCCTTTACTTACATAATTGAGGAAAATTAATTGTTTTTGTGATTTTGAAAAAGCAGCGTAAACATATGAAATTCTGAAGAGAATAATAATAATAATTATTATTATTATGGTAATAGGAATAATAATAATATGCATTGATTGATTATTGATTGGAAGCAATGAATTGTACATTACAGACTTTAGCCAGATAGGAAAAAACTAGAAAGGATAAATTCCTTTATTTTTCCACCTCCTCTGTTGCATTAAAACATTTTGAATATATGAGGGATAATCTATTTCTTTTTTTAAAAAGTTTTGTTGAACTCCATTGAGGATTGTTTTTGCACCTTGTGGTGAGAAATAAAAACTGCAGCATGCACTAATAGAAGGCCTCGGGGCAGAAATTACACCCCTTCATGCTTCGGGGAGGAGCTGAGGACAGCACAGTTAATGACAGGGTTACCAGTCTTGCTGTCTTGCTGTTTTATTCCAAATTGGGCTAGTTAAAAAAATTCCATGGCCTCCTTCTGGTGTTCTTATGTCAAATACAGTTAAACATGGGTTTGCCTCAAACCAGTGTTTCCATTAGCCAGTAAAAACCAGGGCTTGACTGGTAAAAATGTGCGCATGACTGATAAAAATATTAATATAAGTAAATAATGTAACAAATTTTTAAGTAAGTAAGGTTGTTTTTATCTCTACTTTAATTTAATTATGCATGTCTC
The DNA here is from genome assembly GCA_030347435.1 of Clarias fuscus. Taxonomy (NCBI): domain Eukaryota; kingdom Metazoa; phylum Chordata; class Actinopteri; order Siluriformes; family Clariidae; genus Clarias; species Clarias fuscus. The sequence continues at coordinate 1,411,158 of CM059231.1, read as the reverse complement.
TTTAGCTGAATATGGATAAAATGCGGAAGAGGGAAAAGTTTTTGTTTAAATGTAGTTTTTTAGGCTTGCTGCTAAGGCAGTACAGTTTTGGAGAAAATTAATATTGTGTTTATTTTGACCATTCTTCCAGAAGCGCATTTGTGACGTCAAACACTGATGTTGGACGAGAAGGTCTGGCTCTCAGTCTCCGCTCTAAATCATCCCAAAGGTGTTCTATCGGGTTGAGGTCAGGACAGTTCTTCCACACCAAACTCACCATGTCTTTATGGGCCTTAATTTGTGCATTGGTGCGCAGTTATGTTGGAACTGGTATGTGGTTTCCAACATTCTGGGAACAGTTTGAGGATGGCCCCTTACTGTTCCAACATGACTGTGCACCAGTGCACAAAGCCAACATCATATTAAACTGTATGGATAACGAATCGGACGTAACTCAAGTTTATATGCATGTGAAGGCAAGCAAGCAAATAAATTTCGGTAACATGGTGTATGTATGGTTTAGTATTTTAATGTATTTATGTAGGTTAATAGCAAGTAATGGCACAAAAGATCACAAATAAACAAATATTGAAATTATTGACAGGCTCTTACATGGAATTAGTTGAAGCCTTTGCGATTAAATAATTGCACAGGCAATATTGCGATATATGTTCACTATCGACAGAGCCCGAGAGTACAGGAGCACACATTCGAAACATCCACAAATGTACGACAGTTAAATGATCTAATGTTCGCGAGCGGTCTTGTAACTGAACGCAGCCCTGCTGTGCTCTGGAAGTCTGATGCATGAGAGGAGAGAGGGTCTATAACAGGATTAAAGACCCTGTGTGTCTTTTAGAGATTTTTGCGGGTGATTACCACTGGTGACTGTCTGGATAAAACTAGCCACTAGCCACTTTTGCTAAGTTTAAGAATTGGACAAAACCTGCATGACGTCATCCATAGTTTTTCTGAAAAGCTGTTTTGAAGATTTTCATTTCGGCACGGGCTGACACCACCTAAGTACCAAACCATACATGGGAAAACATGAAGAATGAACAGAGCCTGGCTGTTGATTGGAACATGTTTACTTACCTCAGTTTTCTCAAGTTGGTCTTAGCTTTAGCTTGGCTACAATGTTATGGTGGCTAACATTAATTTATAGGCTAACATTACTTTGTGTCATCCATACCATACAAATGTTGTTCCGTGTCAACTCCTACATTTCTTATGGTAAGCTAGTGGTTTGACACCTGCAGTGTAGCTGTCAATCAATTCCACCCCTCCCCTGATAATAGATAATTTTATGGTTTAATGTACTTTTAACTGATGAGTTACATAAAAATTCACCTCATACAGTTGTAAACTCAGTTCCATAAACTATAAGCTCAGTTTTTAGACCCTGATGGTCTTTCGAGGAACTGCATGTTTTGGCATTGAACTTTTTCGGGAATTTGCCTCTTAATGTGAAACAAGCATTTAAGTTTCTTAGTTTAATTACAGGAAATGTAAGCACTCTTGGAGCGCCATACAACCAATCCAATTAATGGACCAGAACTTTATTAGCCAAATGGTTTTCTTGTTATTAGTTGGTTGTTCATATTTCTAGCCAAATTTCTTTTTCACAGGTATCACTCACTAATCATCTATACAGGGTCGTAGGGGGTACACCCTGGATGTGGTGCCAATCCATCGCAGGGCACACACATCCTTTTTAAGAATAGACCTTTAGAGGATCCAGACTCAAAAGGGAACTCATCCTCATCTGAGTGATATCGGTTAGCCTCACCATAAATAAATAAAGTCTTTTCAAATAAATCAGAATTTTTTAGAAAGTCTCCAGACTGCCCTGGCTGCCAAGGTCGACTTCCATGCGCCTCCTGGGCTTGCATCCCCTCCCTCCTCACCCTCAATGTGCAGAAACAAACTTGGATCAGTACTCAGTATGAGGTCACATCGTGCTAAAATATTATGTGCGTATTGCCAGCCATCTATTCTTCTGGTTTATCTGTTTTGGATGAGACACTGGTATATTAATGTTGTATAATAGACAGCTGTGGAATTTTACTCTCTCTGTATTTAATTTGGTGTAAAAACCCTTACTGCAGATTTTTTCAGCACTGTTCAGACTGCTGTCCGGATATAATGTGAAAAACCAAAAAATCTGACGGTGAATTAGAAAAGATCATCTACTCTTGGAGTCTGTTTAGGAAAACAAATCTGTGCATGATCAGCATGTGAGTTTCTCAAGTTCATATGGAAACACCAGACAGGAAATGACACACATTCTTTCTGTCTAATTCAAAAATAAACCCTGGTCTTCCTGCCGGAGCATGGCCCTGGAAAACGGCTTGTAAGGGTAGATGTAAGAAATGAGGGGGCTCGGGTCTGGGGTCTTTCAGCTCTTCCGTCATGTGACATGTTTTTTTTTTCTTTTTTTCTGTGCAGTCGATTAAAAATCTTGCCGTTTCCACATGCATCCCAGCAGACAAATACTTCCTGTCAGTGTGCCTCATGATTAGATTGGGTCAAGTAGGTCATATCGTTTGCGTAAGGAGAAGTTCCTTTAAGGGCACGAATGCTCTGACATATGCAGCTTTATCTGTTTCTGATGTAACTCTCTGGATGCATCTCTGTATGCTAACTGTATACATGTATAAATAAGTAAATCTGTGAAAATACTTTTGTTTGGCAAATGGAAGTCACATGTTGCATTTCTATAGTCCTTTGGCTCAGTTTCTGTCTTGCAGAAAATGTCACCTCCAACCCAGAATCCATGTCGTGTTTGGTTCTCTTCCCGCCTTTGAATTGATTCAGAGTGGAGTTCCTTTTTCACTGAAATCAAACCCCACTAGAGTACCTGGAACCAGACTGAGACCTTCCTATTTAGACAGAGTTTGAGACAGACTTGTACAGAAATTGGTTTTGGTTTCCCCTTGTGGACCACTCTGGCCTCTGGCTCCCCAGGCCTCTGGGATGTGTTTAACATTAACAGCTACAGTTTGCGACCTCTGTGGAGGCCTATTTGTCCTGCATAACCAATGGGTGCTCTGTCAGATTGGGATCTGGAGAGTTCGGAGGTTGGATTGGCAGCTTGGGCTCTTTGCCTGTTGGGTACAGAGTCATGACGGGGGCTCAAACACGAGGCGTGGTACACCCTGGACCAATCTATGCCAATCCATCACTCAATGACAATCTGTGCATACATTCTCTCACACATCAAGGGCAATTTTGAAAACAGCAGTTAAGCTCCCCTGCATGGACTGGAGGAAACCCACCAAGCACTGGGAGACCTGAAGCGAGAAACGAACCTTCGACCCTGGAAGTGCAAGGCCTCAGCTCTAACCACTATGCCACCGTGCTGCCCAATGTCCATATACTCAAATACACTAATGATTCTAATTACTAATGAATTTTATAGTCTCGATTATTTTGATATTCTCTAATTTTTACACACAACAGTCTCCAGACTTGCAGAATGATAAAAAAAAACATTAATTTAGCAGTTCTGTTCAGACAGTTCTGGTTAATGAGAGAGATCAGAGGAAAATAGCTAGAAGGTTCAAAGTGACAAGAAGCTTCAGGTAACTTTCACACTACAGACCTGGGCTCAGACTGGAGCATACATGACCTCCAATCTTAGTACGTTTGTTGTGCCTGGGCACGGATCAGTGTATCATGTCAAATTGAAAAGGTGGTCTCATGCATGGTATGGGGTATTTGGGAATGACGGAAATTAAATATGATAGCCAAATTATTCTGAACACGGAAGTGGACTCCTGTTTAGCGCTACCTGTCTCATCTGTAATCTGTGTGTGTGTGTGTGTGTGTGTGTGCAGCACAAAACAATCACACCCCAAAGAAGGATCGCATACAAGAGGGTCACTTCTTACTACGTATTTCACTATTATTAGGCATAGAAAGTTCACAAGGTTCATTTTCTTGTTCTGTTCTTCTCTGTGTTTATTGGCAGCTTGCAAATCAACCAGACGCACACTGCCACCTGCTGTATCGGAGAGTGCGATTACACAAGTATGAAACAACAACAACAATAATAATAATTGTAATAATAATAATCTTTGTCTACATAGTACCGCTAAGAATTTAAAACTAATTTCACCCGAGTTAAAACAGTAACTGTCGGGCGCTAACCTTTGGTCGCCAGCTCAGCCCTCATTTTGCCAGACATGGAAAGGTATGCGTTGGTGAAAAAAACGTTTTAAAATATCAAACAAATCATAATCTGTTGATTAATAAATAGTGTTTGTGGAACAGTTGTATTAAGTAAGCAATATCACTCCCAAGACTCTTAATACTGAGTTTATACAGCCATGCTGATATTCAGTACAACAGCACTCCTTCACATGTGATGTTGCTTCATTAACTCCTATATAATATGTTCTAAAGCTTCAATAACAGTAGCTTTTTGTCAGTATGTCCAAATAGTTATGGTCTGACAGCGGATACTATGAAGCAATGCAGTGACTCGAACTGAACTTGTTTCCCTTTGCAATAATTCATGAGGCTATGCGAGTGTATGTTACACAGATGGTCACAGCACTGAGGCTGGTTCATGCTGTACTATTTTTACTGGAGCCAAAGTCACTCAAACAAAATTATTACCTTGCAGAAATGTTTTTGTTTCTCTCTCTCTCTCTCTCTCTCTCTCTCTCTCTGTCTCAGTGCTTAGAGATGTAGAAATCATTTCATTTTCTCCAGAAGCCCACACCTTTTTCTCCTTGTATAGAAAGAGGTCATCGAGTTGTCTTATCAAAGAAAAGGAAATTCTTATAAAGTTCTTATGATAACCTACAGGTTAAAAAAAATAACGTTAATCATTATTTTACGTTGCTCTACCTCTTTATGTGAATGAATTTACTATTTAGGATTTAAGCTGTTCAACGTATCTCCCTTTCTCTTTTGTGTGTGTGTGTGTGTGTGTGTGTGTGTGTGTGTGGTTGGGGAAAGGTCAGGACAGGATTCTGCACTCAGTATATGGGGCGACTTCTCTTACAGCAGAATGCACAGTGACCAGCAGGACATGAGGTGGGGGCAGATTACACATGCTAGTGCATACACACATGTACCATATGCACACACAGACACACGCACACACATTTTTCCTAAGAGGGCCGTGAATTAAGGCATGCCTCTCCAGCTCTCCCGTCGTCATGGCAAACTCGCACCCCACCCTCTTCTGTTTCACATTTAATGCTGGGGTTCAGAAGGATTGCGTGTGTTTATACGTGTTGTAATTCGAGTTTTGTGTGTGTCCTAGCTGGTGTATTAGATCGATTAGGGATATGAAGGATTTAATTTATCTTTAGATAGATAATGTGTATGCACATAGGAACGAATATGACATCCTTTCTGCAAACTGTGTGTGTGTGTGTGTGTGTGTGTGTGTGTGTGCACATATGTGTATCAGCAGGTAGGTGGGTGTGGGCTTGCCAGCCATATGAATGAAAGCTCTTTGAGGCTTTATTGTAGAGAGAAGGGCCTGTGTGTTGGGTGTCTGTGTACTGGACATGAACTGCCGGTTAGTTATTGTGTATGAATTTGCTCTGATGTGCAGTACATTTATACCGACTTGGTAAGTTTTTATATATTATTTTTCTGTAATTATGAATTATTTCGCTTCTCTAGGGCTTTTCTAAGCATGAAAAATGACTCTGTTTTATGTTCTAGTTTATTACATTGTCAGCAATTCATTCAATGCTTTTCAGCAGACATCTACATTTCTGCTGTTTGATTGTTAGACTGTAACATCAGGACAAGGTTTACAGTCTTATTCTTATCTTATTAATTACGCCCTCCATTAGTTTGGAAATGAAGAAATGTTCACATTTTTGGAGATTTTTGAAACAATATGGAGATATTGCTAAAGGTTTTATATCATCATTATTTCAAATTTCACCATCAGCATCACTGATTTCATAAAATGTGTAAATGAAGTGCTGTCTAAGAATACATACAAATAAAATATCATAGGAATCTGTACAATTGATTAATATATGAGTTACCTAAGATAAAATGTAACAACAAATGCTGTAAAGTGAGCGATTGAGAGGTACTGGGCCACAAAGCAGTTTGATGGCAGCATAATATTAGCCTATGTCAACAGTATTCCATTATTCTCTTTGTAAACCAGATCTATTCTAGCTACACATTTGCTTAATTTTAGGGATTTACAGAACCTTTCCTAGCTTAAGTTGAGCTTAAATTGATGGCTAATTTATGCCTAGACAGATCCACACTGCCATTAACTTTGTGATTGTTCCACAGTTCTGGTTGGGTTCTAGACTGTGTTGTGTAGAACAATGTATAGTGAAATATAGATTACAAAGGAATAAAGGTTTTTAGTAACAAGGCAGTATCATTAATGGATACGAACTTAAGTTGATTACTGTATTTCAAAGTGCAAGTTGCAAATATTATTTCGTAATACAAATAACTGATTTACCAAGCAATAAGATTTGCATTTTGTTGCACATTTAAAAGGTATTACAGTACAGTATCTACAGTGTTGCACTCCGTCTGCCTGTTTTTGCACAATGTTTTTGAACATTTTTTTTTACTTTAATTTATGTATATGTTCATAGGTTTATTGTTATACATTTTAATTCTTAATATTTACATATATAATTTTCTTTTGTTGTTCTTCAGCCATAACATTACAGCACAAAACATTATGCCTAGTATTGTGTAGGTTCCCCTTGTGCCACCAGGCTCTGCCCCTCACAGGACACGACTCCACAAGACCCCTGTCGTGTGCATCAGGACATTGGGAGTGGATCCTATGGGTGCTGTGGGTTAGTACTCCTTGAATCTGAAATATTTGTCCAGTGTGTGCCATGAGTTCTCAATTGGAATGGGATCCTGGGAGGTTGGAGCTGGGGCTTTTTGTCTGCTGGGCCTCGTTCACAGCAGGCTGTGGTGCTGTGTGTTCTGGTGCTTTTCTATCATGGTCAAGCACTGACTTTTTTTTATTTTCCCCAGAATTTCTTCCCAACTTAGTCATATCCAAACCCCCACATTAAGGCTACTACTAGTCAGGGAGGGCCGAAGCCTATCACATACTTCCTCCTAGCCACGTGATGTCAGCCGATCGCATCTTTTTGAACTGCTCCCTCATGCACCACTCGGGGCGGCGTAACACACACGGAGGGCATCGCTCCTTCCGCTTGCGTGAGCTCACAGATGCCCATGACTGGCTGTAGAGCCGTAATTAATGTGAGAGCGCTAAGTGCCTCCCACCCCACCCCACTTAAAGAACTCGGCCAATCAACTCCTGGTTGCAAGAGGCTACAGCATCTCCCAGGAATTCAACTAGCGATCTCCGGACGAACAGTCGAGCATTTTACCATGTGTCACTTGTCGGCCGACGCTGACTTGTGCTGCTTTGGCTGTAAAGTGGGATCAAACAGGCTGCCCTTTTTTCCCCGCAGGCGCAGTTGTGTCTTGGGTGCTCATGATCCTGTCACTAGTTTACTGTTTACTGGTATATAATTAATAATCAATTTTAAAGTGTTAATGTTATGTGATATTGATGTTATGGCTGATCATTGTAAATCTCTTGGCTGAGATGGCAGTATGAATCATCTTGGTATTGAAGCGCCATTTAAAAACCAGATGATCAGAACAAATTCATGGTTGAGCGCTTAATTGCTATGGATCCTATGAAAATCACAGGAGGACTCAAAAAAGATTGTGTTGTGCGCGATGCAGGTGTAAACAACAAGGTAAGTACATTTTATTGTACAATACCTTTTCTGGTAGGGGGATTATTTAGCCCATTTTATTTGTTCATTGTATTCTCACAGTATGAAAGGCCACATACTGTATTAACACCTACCTGGAGAACAGTTTTTTTTTTCCGGCACCTTTGGGATTCACACTTGCAGTATATTGCAGATCTGATCATTTCTCTCTTGTCGGAATGATTATATTCTTTTTGCACGTTTGCCCAATGTGGGGGTAACTTTAGGTGACTTGATGGGTTTCTTTTTGCATTTATTCCTGATCATTAAGCTCTGTGAGCACAGCCCTGGCTGATCTGATCTGATTGGCAGGTGTGCATGTTATAAAGCATCTAACCAATCATAAATGAGACAAAATTCTCGTAATCAATCATAACGCAGAAGTCAGGAAGCTTAACCTCAGAGTTGGAGAAAAATACGACTTCTTCTTTTGCAAATTTACTCTTCACAGCATGCAGAAGTTATTACGTAAATATTGTAATTACGTTTGAAACGTTCATCAGAACGATTTTAGTCAGATTGAAGAACTATTGTCCGTGTAAACATAGTGAGCGAGAGCAGTTTGTACTTTTTCTGTAAAAAAAATTTTTCCCTTCATAAATCGTGGTTAATGAAGTTGATACTAGTTATATGTCTGTATGTCCTCTTCCTCTTACCGTCTGGTTGGTTTCGTGGAACATTCAACGCTGTCGGTGAGTTTGATGTGAATGTTATAAAAACCATTGACCGTTGATTGTGCCATGCAACCGACCCAAACGTCCCCCGGATTTCTCAGCCAGCCTTATGAAATAATTCATCCCATAGTCTCTTCTTCTTCTTTTTTTTTTTTCAAAGGTCTACAATCAACATTCATTGCTGTCGGTGGATTTTAGTTTTTGAAAGTCACTGAACAATGAGTGTAACTGTGCCTGAGTTTCCTGCCTCACCATGGGAGAAGAGACACACTACGCACTACACATTCACCCTCTGGGACGTGCCCCCCCCCCCCCCCCCCCCCCCCCCACAGTTTTGGCTCTGCAAGACTGTATGGCTTGCATCGTTGTTATCTCTCTCTCTCTCTCTCTCTCTCTCTCTCTCTCTCTCACTCTCTTGCTCTTCCTCACAGATCCCAAGTTTTCAAGGGAGACACAAATAGAAGCAACTGTGCTGCCTGCCTCATGGGATTAATTGGAGGTTGTGTGTGCAGACACGTTTGTGTCTAGCAGATGGAAGGAAGCGGAAGATGAATGTGTAATCATCTGGATGTTCTTCTCATTTAGCTGTTTTGTTACTTAAATTATATGCTGCACTCTCTGCAGGCCGGAACGGGCTTAAATGGTGCTCTTTCAACGTGTCTTTTACGGGGGATGGGATGTGGATGAATGGTTTGCTAGTTCATGAATGTTTCCTCTTGCATGTTCCTCACAGAACCAATCCAGGCCTTCGGCATGAGTTTTTAGAATTATCTGGACACTTTTGTGAAATGTTTCTCACCCACTCCTGAACACAGAACCTCGTTAACGCACTGCAAGTTATTCAACAAAACACTCAAATCAATCTTAAGACAAAGGAATGTTCATTTATTTTCTCTCTGATATTAGGAAATACAATACAAATCCAAAAATAAATCTCATGCCTATGTGATCTGCACACTTTGGTCAAAGTTCCCAGATTTTAATGTATAAATGGAAAATTTGCCAGAAAAGAAGCTGCACTACTGTCACTCCTTAGTAAAAAAATAATTGCATTAATTTTTTTCTGTGATTTCTGGCTCACTCACTCATCGTCGATCCCGCTTTATGCTGTATACAGGGTCGCGGGAAGCTTGGAGCCTTTCCCAAAAGATTTAGGGCACAAGGATGGGTACACTCTGGACGGGGTGCCAATCCATTGCAGGGCAAACGTACACAAACATTCACACAGTACGGGCTATTTGGGAACGCCGATCAGCCTAATTGAGAGGAAACCGGAGTACAAAGAGGAAACTAAGGATGGGAAGTTTCCATCATTTTAGTGACTCAAACCGAAATGAACGAATAATTTTTCGAGACATTTAGTTCTTTTGACATTTAGTTCCAACACGTCTAGAAACACAAATTTAAGGTTCCAGTACTGAAAATATTACAATGCAGCTAAGGACATAAACAGAATGAGCAGCTCACCTTTCATATATTCTAGTCCGAATCCATCGATCTTTTGTCACTTGACTAGATGCTATACAGTGCATTACACAGGTAACAGAACTGAACAGTTCTTCTTACCGAGTCGTTTGTTCTTTTGAATCTACATCAAAAGTCCCGGCTTGACTTGAATGCCGGTTGCAGACAGGAATAAGAATCACGATCTCAAAGATACACCATATGGCCTATTCTCACACTATATAAACTGCGTTTGAAATATTAAATACTGCATAGGATTTATATCTATCATGTCTATGTCCATCAAAAAATAACAAACTATTCAGACTATAAGACTCAAAGGTAACTACTCATTTCTGTATTTCTCATTTATTTCTCGTTTACTGTACATAACCTACGGAGGTTTTGCGATGCTTTGCGGATCCGAGCACAGTAGAAAATGAATTAATCAATCTGAGACTACTTGTCAAAGTTGTGTTAAAAACTTGTTCAAAAAGTATGAATCGTTTATAAGCAACCCATTAAGCACAGGGAGAACATGCAAACTCCATGCACACACAAGGAGATGAGGCAGGAACTGAACCCAGACCCTGAGCATGCCAGGCGATAGTGCTAACCACTACACCACTGTGCTCACCCTGTATCATGTGGGTTTCTCTTCACCTCTGAAACCATTCTGGTAAATGAAATGCCACACTATATTTCTGGTGTGTGTGAATGAATGTGTAAATATTGATTGATTCTGTGATGGTTGTATCCAAATCAACATATGCTGTAAAGTGTGATGAATTGTCTACAACAAAAATACATTGCCTAATTATTTATTTGAATATTTTGTAGTAACTCGATCATCTTTTTGAAAATAAATTCTACAGCACATCACCAATCTTAGTCATCTCTAATCCAAGGTCCATTTAACTTTTTCCTTTGAACTCAAAAAAAGTTTATTTAATGTGTATTTCTTATTGGTGCATTGGGTAGGTTTCTCATTTTCTTCCTTTTTTAGTCATCACATTGTTTTCTGTACATTGCATCATCATACAGTATTTTCTCCTAAATTGCATTGTCTGTCTTTTTCTGACCACAAGGGGGCCCTCTGCAACTGCGAGAAGAATGTACATTTAGACGTAATAAATAGTAATATGGCAAAATCATTGACACATATAAGTGATAAATAAAAAAAGACAAATGAATTGCCATACTTGAAAAAATCTCTGAGCCATATTTTAATTTTCTTTCTATATTTTTTTTTTACTGAAATATGATAAAAAAAATCTAACAATTTTACATACATATTTTCTTACACATTTCACACACTCACTCATCTTCTATACCACTTAATCCTGTTTTCAGGGTCACAGGGGCCTTGATTTTATCCCAGGGTGCCAATCCATCACAGGGCACACACACACACTCATTCACACATTATGACCAACTTGGGAATGCCAAATAACCTAACCTACAGGTCTTTGGACTGTGGGAGGAAACCCTCCAAGCATGGGCAGAACATGCAAACTCCATGCACACAGAGACTGGAATCAAATCCGGACCCTGGAGGTGCAAGGCGACAGTGCTAACCACTACACCACTGTGCCACTACATTTCATTCACATTTTCATAATTTGCATAAAGCTGCTTTGTGACAATGCCTATTATTAAAAGCACCATAAAAATTTAGTTGAATTTAAGTATTTTTAAAATCTCATTTCTAACTATATTTGATGATGGGGAGCATTTACATGGTGGGTTAAAAATATATGTGCTAGAACCTTTAGAAGCATCTGTGTGTTCTTGGATTAATCACCAGGAGCAGAGCATGTTTTCAGTAGTGTGTACCGAGCACACACACTTTAATAATTATAGGCTTCAGGCCTGAGAGTCATTTGTGTCACGGTCAGGATGTGAGGTACAGAAGATATAATCATTCCTGTTAGTTCAGTCAGCTGGAGGCCTCTTTCATTGTTAAACAAATGTAGCTATACAGCAGGAGATTTCAGTCAGTCTATATAACAGAATTTTATTACTAATTAAAATTATTTACCTAGCCTGTGCCACATTTCCAAAAAAATCCACCATCTGTGAAACTTACTCCAATATAGGGTAAGTGTAGTGTCGTAGTTAAGTGATGTGATCTGGTTGAAATATTTATTTATTCATTCAATCATTTATTTATTTTAGTTGTTTGTTTGCTGCACCAAGAGTTTATCACAGTTAATTAATCAATAAAAATTAAACTTATAACATTTGCTTATTCAATGGGTTCACCCTGGATAGGGTGCCAGTCCATTACTCAGCGCACTCACATGTTCACACACTCATACTGTGGGAGGAAACCCACCAAACACGGGGAGAACATGCAAACTCCATGCACACAGAGCCAATGTAGGAATCGAACCCAGACCCTGGAGGTGCAAAGCGAAAGTGCTAACATTTAAAAAATTAAATTGCATACACTCACTAGTCACAATAATAATCAAACACATGTACAGATTTATGCAGTTGTCCAACCGGTCATTCAAGTTGTGCTAGCTCAGTGTGGAAGATCATGCAAGTCACATGTTTCAGTTAATTACACCAAAATCTGCAATCTGTGTGACTTGGCATGAATGCTGGTGGCACATGGACTACTGCCGATCTGGGAATTTCTAGAGTTGCAGACTGAAGCATTGTTTATGTTTCCTTGGTGCTTGACAATCATTGTAAATCTGTTTTTTTTTCTTTCTTCAGTCTCTGTTAATAATAAGTCAAATTGTACACAACACTGATATCTTTGGACAGTAGTTGTATACAGTGATGGTCCATTGTACACATTTTTTTAAAGTACATTATACATTGTGTTTCCTCAGTATTCCAAAAGCTTTATGAGCATACAAATAAACATTTTTGTGTATGTACTACTATCTTCAGCCAGTTAAAGTCCTCAGGGAAATAGAAAACCTCTCTGCTGCTGTGTGGGTTTGCATTAATGAGCACAGTTTTTAACAGGCTCGCGCAGTAAATGAGTGGTCGTGTGATGCATTTCGATTAGCGCGAGAAAGATGGATGTTGAGAAGGTGAAATGGAGGCTTGCCTCTGGCGCAGAGAACCTGTTTTATTTCTTTGTTTCAACTTCCAAGTGGCCTATAGCGCACATTTGAATAATGCCGGGCTGTAAACGGGTTCGAGCTTTTAAAAACCTGTCAATCAAAATATACTTTCGGGCTCGGGCCGAATTCTGTCAGGCCTAACTTTCCAGGCCCGATTACAGCTCTAAGTCAGCCCTTATTCACAGATGTATAGCCTTCTTTAAAATGTTTGCACCATTAAAATGTTTTATTGTGGCTAAAAGTCTCATCACCGTGCTGTACTTGAGGTATTTTTTGACACCAGTCGATTTTACGCCTTCATTCGCAACAAAATTACATCAAAAGTCCTGGTTTGACTTGAACGCCGGTTGCAGACAGGAATAAGAATCTCAATCTCAAAGATACACCGGATGACCTATTCTCACACTAAACTGACTAAACTGCGTTTGAAATACTAAATACTAAAATGGCACTGTAGAAGTACAAGAACATCCCATAATAATATATATCTAGCAATCATGAGTTATCTATGCAGAGAATTTCTGAAACTGGTAATGCTACAAACTGAAATAAGGATAGATCAGCAGCCTTTTATTCAAATTGGCAGCTGTTCAGCATGAAGAAAAGATAAGGAGTTATACCATTACAGTCGTATGTTAGGCCCTTTCACATTCTTGCTTCTGCTTGGTTAGGTCTCTAACAATGTCTTTCTCCACTGTTTGGATAATAAATCACTACCACTCTCATTTGTGTTATGACGTTTTTCATGAGCTTATTCATTGCCTCATCATTTTTCTTTGCTTTGGTAAAGCTTTTGGTTAAAGATAAGAAAAGGTATGTGCATGTGTTTGTGTTTGGACAAGAATGTCCCAGTCGTGCTCTGATAATGTCCTCATGCTTTGGTGTACTCATTAAACAGGCACGAAGACTTTCAACATTCCGGCCCTTCCTTTGTGCTTATGTCAGTGTCACTTTACTTCCTGTTGTACAGCTGGGGAAATTTTCACCTGGAAATTTCAGGTCAGGTTGAACTCTGACGGTGTTAAATCAGCACTGGGGATTTTTTAGGTGAAAATAAACAAACCAACTTTTAGATATCAGGGTTGGGATCTCAGGAAACACAGCTGCTTAATAGATTGTGCATGTAATTATATGTTTGTTTGTTTGTTTTTTACAATACGTGTGTATATAACATAAATTAATAAATATGACTTCTTAATCTCAGAATTTATATTGTGATCTATTGAGTTTATTTATTGTGCATGTAATTATGTTTTGTTTTTGTATGTTTTTTTTTTTACAAAGTATGCGTGTATATATTATAAATGAAAAAATATGACTTTTTAACCTCAGAATTTATATTCCAATCTAAAGTTGAATTATTAAGAGGAAGCAGTTTTAGTGATGTCTGAATACATAAGTAGGGAAAAGGTCAAACAAATCATGTAAAGAGTCTGATGGTGTGTTCACAACAATAAATTTCTATAATTATGATAGGCAGGTATACTGTATATGGGTGTACTTAAGGAGATTATTTTATGCTTTAAACAATGCAACAATTCAGTGATGATATGAATATCACATCCTCATGGACTGATTTCAAGACAGAACTCAGACAAACAGAATTAAAAACAAATTAAAGTTTAATGTACTTAATTAAGCTGCACATACAAAAATACATAGTTCTTATGCAAATTGCATAAATTATAAAAGCTTCTTCATGAAGAATATATGAATCAATATAACATCTATATATAGATAGATACACAAATTCTTAATACAAAATATACTGTAGCATTTCCTGTTTTTTTTTAATACTGCCTTTCGTGCTTCTTTAGAGCCAACACTTTTGTCCTAAAAAAAATAAAAGAAAATCACTTTAGTTGACTACAACTATTACATTTGTTTAGAAAAATATTTTAAGAAAATCATGCATTGATTAAATATCTTTGTGCTTACGTGAGTTGCTGGATGCTGTGTCTCACCCAGGAATGAGTAGGATCAGCACACACTCTTCTGCCTCCATATGTGTGGAAACTAAACGTGAGATAAAAAGCAAATGATTTTAATAAAATACATTGGTGATGAGATGACATAGGTTGTGAAAGATTACAAAAGAATAGCATGAGTATGGATATGATATATTGTACTCACATGACAGCATTAATGTTGCACTGTCCATGAATGGTCTGGATTGAATATCCTTGGATTAAACTAACAGGGAGCTGACCTTTGGAGTATCGCCTGCAACATGCTAAATAATAAAGAACATAATATATTAGCATGATTAAATAATAATAATTAAAGCAAATCTGTTTAAATTCTCATCTAGTTTGTGACTATGCTTTTGTAACACACTGAAATGTTTAAGGTATTTAAGGTATTCATTTATTAACTAAAACAGATAATAGAGAAACAGAAAGAGAAAAACTTACCCCATGCAGCAGTGTCTTCACAGAACAGGCTGACTGTCAGAAGCAGCACAAGTGTGACAGCTACGCCATTAATCTGGGCCATTGTGTCTGAGTTACTCTCTGTTCTCGATTTGCGTCTCTGTACTCTGTGCGCTGCAAGCAGCAGCTTTATACCTCCCATGGTGGAAAATCCTCACCTGATGACACCGTGGATTTTCCAATTCCACACATGCACTTGAGTTTGACTTTCTCCGTCACTGCAGTGAGGAAGAGATTGACATAATAAAGGGGAACTACTGAGCTATTATGCTGACCTATTATGTTTGGCTTTTGTAGTGTGGTACGGTGATGAAATAATGATATGTTGTTTAAAGCATGATTAGCTCAAAAGCAGCTAATAAAACATAATTATTTATTAATTACATATTCATATTTAAATTTGCACACACGCCCATGTACTTAAATAAGAGATAATAGTGTCATTATGAAAAAAAATCTGATCTAGTGGACAATTAACTTTGATATGTACAGTAGCATGTCCCTTCTAATTCAAAACACAGAGAAAATAAAATAATCAGGAAAATAAATCTACATTTTCAAACAAATATTAAAGACAAAAAACAACCAATTAACCGAAACAGAATAATAAAATGATATCCTTTCTTTTTGTATTGTGTGTTTATAATTTAACCCTTTATAGGGCACTAATTGAAATGCTTGAAAATGAAGAATTGCATCATTTTTTCCAATATCTTTTTTTATATAAAATACTTGTTTTTTGCAAATGAGTTTTTTTTTTTCTTAAGGCACTGTTCCTGGCAAAGACACAGTTGCCAAATGTAGCTTTTTATCTGATTAATACAGGTTAATACAGTCATGCCCAAAATTGTTGGCACCCCTGCAATTTTTCCAGAAAATCAAGTGTTTCTTACAGAAAAGTGCTGCATTAACAGGTGTTTTGCTATACACATGTTTATTCTCTTTAGCACTACTCGGACGGGACTAGATTTACTGGGGGACGTTAGAGAAGTTTCTGTTTCACAGAGGTACT
This sequence comes from Clarias fuscus, assembly GCA_030347435.1. Classification (NCBI taxonomy): domain Eukaryota; kingdom Metazoa; phylum Chordata; class Actinopteri; order Siluriformes; family Clariidae; genus Clarias; species Clarias fuscus. The sequence goes on along the minus strand of CM059231.1, from coordinate 1,394,772 downwards.
TTGTGATTTTAATCCCGTCCGAATCTGCCATGTCTGTCTTTTTCTCACACGACCTCTGGGAAAATTCCAGAGCAAATTACCTACTGTTTTTCAGCAAACTCGGCGGTCCTCTGAGAAATCTAATCCCGTCCGAATGCGAATGTCTGTGTTTGCCGAAAATGTTTTTTTTTTTTCCGAAATGCGTTTTCTTGTGTGTTTTGGTCAACGTGAACTACCGTACAATCTCTAGCGCGCCGGTATTCGAGTTTCCGCGTTCTACGCTCCAGTAATGGATGTAGATGTGTTTGCTACCCTGCGAAGAAATAAAAAAAATTAAATCAACAAGAAGAGCTAAATTACGTAAATTGATAAGACTGGCTACTGTAATATCAGTTTCAGGTAATAAGAGTACTTTCATTTCTGCAGTCAATTACATAACGTGAAAATTATATATATATATATATATATATATATATATATATATATATATATATATATATATATATATATATATATACACACACACACACACACACACACATACAAGTTAAAACGTATTTATTCCAGTCTGAAGTTCTATATAAAACCATATAATGTTTGTTAAATTCATGTTTTAATTTTAATTGTATTATTTTTATTAATATTATAAATGTATAAAATGTAAACAAGTTAGGATGTTTACATTTCAAATTGCTTAAATGTAAATTTCAAACTCAATTTCAAAATATATTTGATCAAATTTCATAAACTGTGTTCAATAATAGTTTTTCAATGATATTACTGAAATGCACTTTTATATAGTTTACATTATGTGAACTGCACCAATAGCTAGGAAGGAGCGCACCAGCACCTTCTGGGAGACAGATGTGCTGCAGAATTTTGGGGAAACTGAGTGGTACCTTAACTTCAGAATGCCAGAGGAGGCTTTCTTAAATCTCTGTGACCATCTTCATCCTTACATAGCAAAGCAAACCACAATGAAGACCACTGTGAGTTTGGAAAAAAAGGGTTGCTCTGACACTTTACAAGTTAGCAAGTAACATTGAATTCCATGATATTGCAAACCTCTTTGGAATTGGGGTGAGCACTGCTTCTGGTGTGTTTTGGGAGGTGTGTAAGGGTCTCTGCCAACTGAAAAGAGAGTTTATTGGAATGCCAAAAAGTGAAGAAGATGTGAAGACCATAATCACAGGATTTGAAGAGAAGTCAGGGTTCCCCATGTGTGCTGGGGTCCTAGATGGAACACACATTCCCATCCTAGCACCCTTCCGCTTTCACACTGATTACTACAACAGAAAGGGGTGGTACAGCGTGATACTACAGGGCTTGGTTGACCACCGGTACATGTTTCAAGATTTTGATGTTGGCTGGCCAGGGAAGTGCCACGACTCTTTTGTTTTTCAAAACTCAAAACTACATGCAAAGCTGGAAAATGGCTCATGCTTTCCACCACTTACCAAAACAATAGGTGTTGACATTCCTTTACTGATAGTGGCTGACTCTGCCTATAGCCTATCTCGTAACGTCATGAAACCGTTCCCAGAAGGAGTTGCAAGAGGGCCCCAACTGCAATTCAATGCATGTCCGAGTAGGGCAAGAATTCATGTGGAACATGCTTTTGGCCGTCTAAAGGGCAGATGGCGCTGCCTAATGAAGCGCAATGACTGTCAAACTAAAAACATTAAGTTTGTTGTTGCAGCTTGCATTGTGCTACACAACTTTTGTGAGTTTTCGAAGCTGGATTTCCCACAGGAGCAGAGCACAGCAGAGATGCCTGAGGAGGAAGAAACAGAGCAGGAACATGGAGATGATGAGGGTACCCTTGTTACACCCCAGCAGCTTGACCAGGCCAGTTTTACTGCGGAGCAAGTTCGTGAAGCATTAGTATGGTACATTTCTGAAAAGCAGTGCCTGTTGATGTGTGCAAAGATTAAACACATCTTCACTTAACATTTTGGTAGTTTTATTCATTTTATTTATTTTTTTTCTGTACATCTCAAGCACCTCTGTTAATGGCTCTTTTTGTAAGAACAAAACTGTTTGTACGTAGCAAAAAAAAAATGTTCCTAATAAAGTTTGTGACTTTACTTTTAAAGTGAACTGGATTTTAACATATTCCATTAGGCATTAAAGTGTCAAGTGTAAAATGTAAACGTTGCATAGTGCAAAAACATAACTTCCTACAGTTTCACAACATTCCTGTTCCTAGAACAGTTCTTTTAATTAGTATAAACAAGTGCAACTGCACAATAATTTAAAAAAAAAATAAAAATACACTGAAAACTAGTGGTCATTTCTTTGGTCAGACAGTGAGTGTTGATCTTGGAAAACTGATGTTGACGGATTTTGGTGTGAGGCTTCTCCAGGTGAAAAAGCAAATGGATCAGATGAATAATAGTGCTGAGCAGGATGTTGATATTGTGTAAATGAAGTTGAGGGGCCATACTGTGGCAATGCAGGTCTAAGCACTTGCAGAATTTGAACCATGAATTGCTGGGTATCTCGAGCACGCCTGTCTTCAGCTTCCTGATGTTTCACCTCAAATTCAAGATGTGCTTTTTCCAGGTCCAGCCTGGCCTGCTGGAACTGTCTCTCCCAGGCCATGTGCTCCTTGTCAAGACGATGTTCAACCTCTGCTGCTGCAATATCTTTGTCATGTTGTATTAACATGTTTATCCCTCTCTCCATGGCTTCCATAATTTGAGGTTTTTTCCCTTTGCGTTTACGCCCTGATGAGAAAAATCACAAAATTGTATTTCATCATAAGACAAATAGACGTGCTGTTATATGATAATATAATATATCATGATAATGAACATGCTCAATATTGTTATTGTGGAGACTTCAAAATGTGAATAATTCATTATTATGAATTATTTGGATTTTTGAAAGAATTTAACTTTTTAATTGGTTAATTTGTTTCTGGAAAGTATTCAAAAGTTGAAAAACATTTTCACTATGGTGTTCACCAACTATTCAAATACAGAATACTTTAAGACCAATGCATTTTTAAATTTCAATGTAATTTAAAAATCTACTATAAATACCATTTAAAACAAGACAGTTACATGCATGACAACTTGTGCTGGCTTATTGGAGGGGGGAGGAGGTCTGGGGGACACTTACTTGTAGTAATGGAAGTTTGGCCAGTATTGGAGGTCTTACTCTAAGTATTGCTCTGACCTTTGACCACTGTCATCTTCAGACGCTGTAATTGAAGCTGCTTGGTCTCCTGATGGCTCTGCTATACCAGATGAGTGTAAACTGGTACCTGTAACAAAACATGTCATTTAGAAAATTTGAGAGCTGCAAGATATTAAATAAATAGCTTTGACATAACATTGATATTTTGTACAGGGAAAAATTCACATACATACCAGAGTTCTCACCTTCCTCTGAACTTGACGCATCCATATGTCATATTATTTATGTCTATTTTATTTTATAGGTATGCTTATGAACATAGCCATACATACTTTCCACACTGTTAATTGTTTTTCATTACAAAATTAATACTCTTAAAAGTAGCAACTAACCAAGAACAGAGTCCAGTTCCTCGAAGTATGGGCAGCGTTGTGGATCCGACCCCGTCTTCTTGTTATGCTTCACACATTCGCGGTAACGTCATTTCAGATATTCTATGCGGTCTTTGCACTTCACCAATTCGAAGGAATTTTGTACTGATGGACAAACCTCACAAACTTTTTTACAAACCGCCTTCCAAACCTTGTGGTTATGTATACAATTTTCAAATTGAAACTGAAATGTAGGTTCGCTTCAAACAGAAATTAGAGCTAATGTTTCTTCCCGACTCCAGTGTTGCGTCGCTTTCTTTTTCGCCTCCATTTCACCATTGATCGGTCACATGACCATACGTAAGCCACGCATCCTCAACACGTGGTCTTGTGCAACGCCCACACGTAAAACACAGACACGCCTACCTCCATAATAAAGACGGAGATGTTAGTCCCGTCCGAATCCATACATAAAATGACAGACGTCGGCTGAAAAAAATTCAAACTCAAACGTCCCCCAGTAAAACTAGTCCCGTCTGAATAGTGCTTTTGTGGGCTGGACAAAATCATTGGCACTCTTAACTTCATACTTGGTTGCACACCCTTTGGAATAAATAACTGAAATCAGTCGCTTCCTATAAGCCCACACTGGGCACGCCTGGACAAATTCCGCGACGTCCTCGGTCATGGATGGCCACCAGAAGGCACGCCGGATGAATTGAAGGGTGCGTTTGGTGCCGGGGTGTCCGGAGAGGAGGGATGAATGGCCCCATTGAAGGACCTCCGTTCTGACGTCACTGGGCACGTAGAGTCGTCCAGTCGGCGCTCCTGCCGGTTCGATCTCCACAGCCTGTGCCTGGCGCACCCTTGTCTCCAATTCCCAGTGAAGAGGTGCGATTATCTTGGATGGTGGGAGGACAGGCGCGGGGGCGGTACTTCAGATGGAAATTGTAGTGCTCGAAGAAAAGAGCCCACCGCACCTGTCTTGGATTGAGCTGTTTGATATTCCCGGATGGTGATCAGGTTTTGATGGTCAATCCAGATGACACTGGCTCTCTGGTGCCCTGGAGCCAGTGTCGCCATTCTTCTAGGGCCCACTTTATGGGCAGCAGCTCGCAGTCCCCTACCCCGTATCGCTGCTGAGTGGGGTCAAACTTCCTGGAGAAGAAACTACAGGGGTGTACCTTCTGGTCTGGACCTCATTGAGAGAGAACGGCTCTGACGCCCACATCCGAAGCATCCACCTCCACAATGAATGGTTTGCTTGCATCTTGATGGAGGAGGATTGGTGCGGTGGTGAAGCGATGACACAATTATTAGAAGGCGGAGATGGCGGCAGAGTTGAGGGTGAAGGGGTGAGATGATGGCCGTGTCAGGGCGGTTAAAGGTGCCGCAACCATGCTGTAGTCCCGGATAAAGCGACGGTAGAAATTCGCAAACCTGAGAAACTGTTGAAGTTCCTTGAGGGTCTTGGGTAGGGGCCAATGACGCACAACTTCTAGTTTCTGCGGGTTTATGGCCACACCCTGGGGCGAGATGATAAAACCCAGGAACGTGGTGGAGCGTTTGTGAAAGGCGCACTTCTCCAACTTACAATACAGTTGATGGGCGAGCAATCTTTTGAGGACCGCCCTGACGTGTTGGACATGTTCGTCAACAGTACAGGAGTAGTTGAGAATATCGTCTAGATAGACGAAAACCCACCGGCCTAACGTTTCACGGAGGATGTTGTTAATAAACTGCTGAAAGGCTGCAGGGGTGTTGCAGAGTCCGAAAGTTATGACCAGGCTTTCATAATGTCCTGTTGGGGTGATGAAAGCCGTCTTCCACTCATCACCCTCACTGATGCGCACCAAGTTGTAGGCGCTCCGTAGGTCCAACTTCGTGAAAATGGTGGCGCCAGAGAGGGCGTCCAGGGCAGAGTTGGTAAGAGACAATGGGTGACAATTTTTAATGGTGATATTGTTGAGTCCCCGATAGTCGACACATGGACGTAAGTCGCCGCCTTTTTTCTTCATAAAGAAGAACCCCGTGGCGGCAGGTGAGGAGGAGGGCCGGATGGTGCCGTTGCGAAGAGCGTCGGTGACATACTTCTCCATCGCCTGCGTATAGCGAGTAGAGGTGGCCGAGGGGGGGAACAGAACTTGGATGAAGGTCAATTGCCAGGTCCTAGGGCCGATGAGGAGGAAGGTGAGTGGTATGCCTCTTGCAGAACACTTCAGACAGGTCCTGGTAGGCGACGGGGATGGCGTTGGTGTCGACTTCGGGGGCCTCGGACTCTCTAGAGCAGGGGTGTCAAACTCCGTTCCTGAAGGGCCACAGACCCGCAGGGTTTTGTTCCAACCATTGAGGACCTGCAGAGTTTAGCTTCAACCATAATTAAAAACACCTGATCCACCTAATCAAATCATTAAGGCTTATTTGAAAACCGCATGGCATATATGTTGGAGCAGGGTTGGAACAAAACCCTGCGGGTCTGCGGCCCTTCAGGAACGGAGTTTGACACCCCTGCCCTAGAGCCTGTCCCAGCCGAAGCCTGTAGGCAAAGTTCGGTGCAGGTCAGCCCCCATTGAAGGATCCTATTTTGTGTCCATGAGATGAGCGGGTCGTGTTGCAGTAGTGCCTGAGGATGAGGGGAGGAGATGAAATGGGGGTGAGGTGAAACCAGATCTGTTCTTGGTGTTGGTCACTAATTAAAGTGATTGGTTGAGTCTGGGTGGTGATAGGGCTGGAGGAGAGGGGCCGACCGTCGACAGATGTAATTCGAACAGGCTGAGATAATGCCTTGAGTTCCACTCCCAGTTCTTTGGCATAGGAGGAGTCAATGAAGTTACCAGCGGCACCGGAATTGATGGACGCTATTCTTCTGACTCGTTTGTGGCCAAACTGGAGGTGAACGGGAAACGTTGGTGGTGGTGGCAGAGAGGTGGAGGGGGTGATAAAGCTTGGAGTCGGTCTCCATCTCACCAACAGGATGTTTGAAGGTGAGCTTCAGTTGACGGGTGAACTTATTATAGGAATGTGCTGTGTCTGAATCGGAAAGAAGAACCGCCGTGGCCCACTCAGCTGCCTGCCCTGACAGCAACGAGACGAGAAGGGCAATGCGCAACCGGTCTGTGGAGTATCTGGTGGAATTAAACTCAAACACAAGATCCAGTGCGGTTAAAAAAACACTACACTTCCCATCTGTGCCATTCCATTTATCCGGTAAAGCTAAATACACATCCGGGGGGGGGGGGGGCGGCCTAGCCAGCTGAGAAGCCGCCTCACGGAGAGCCGCGACGCAAGGCCACAACGTCTTGGACGCTAGCGTGGAGAGCCGCAACCTCACTGCACAGCTGCTCAATCAACCTAGCATGTCCGTCCACCACATCGCAGAGGTGAGCGTAATCCGCTGGGTTTACTGCTGGCTCAGTCATTCTGTCACAATGGCAAATGGAGGCGAATCAGAAAGCTAGCAGTTAGCCCGTGTAGCGTGGATGGTAAACCCAAACGCGGAAATAACGCGAGCAGGCAGGATAACCAGGACTTATTATTAGAACTCTCTCACACAGAGAGCAAGAGTTTACACAATTAAACCCGCATTCTAACAACACACACTCAATCAGGGAAATGGCAAGATAGCGTCGGAGACTGCATCGGAAGACTCGATGACTGAGCGATGTGTTGCGCCATTTGGCTTCCTTTTAATAAAGTAGGCTTTATTGTCATTCCAACCATATACAGTTCAGTACACAGTTAAACGAAACAACGTTCCTGCAGGACCAAGGTGCTACATACATGCAGACGACATAAATTAGAAACGCAGATTTTACATTTTTAAGTTAACCTAAGCTATCAATTTTTATACTAGAAGAGACAACACTGGACAACAAAGTCCATGTGCAATTGTGCAAACAAGAGCTACATGGTAACACAACAACGTAACACAACAATGTAACACGTTTCAGTACTGAAATGCCTTTTCTTTCGTGATGAGGTATGTGTAGAGGTAGTGAGAAAGAAGTAAACATTGTGTCAGAAATATTTTTGTGCAAATAGCAGAGTGAGATAAATAGTGTGCAAATATTGCAAATAGTATATCAGGTAGGTGGGTATGAACACATTTAGATGGTTGTAGATTGTGCATGTGTGTGTTTGTCAGTTCAGTCCTGATGTTATTTAGTTCGTCTGAGAGATTTGTGTGTGTGTGTGTGTGTGTGTGTGTGTGTGTGTGTGTGTGTGTGTGTGTGTTTGTGTTTATCAGTCCAGTCCTTTTGCGTTGAGGAGACTGATGGCTTGCGGGTAAAAACTGTTGCATAGTCTGGATGTGAGTGCCCGAATGCTTCGGTACCTTTTTCCAGATGGCAGGAGGGTGAAGAGTGAGTGTGACGGGTGTGTCCAGTCAGCCACAATGCTGGTGGCTTTGCGGATGCAGCGTGTGGTGTAAATGTCTTTGATAGAAGGAAGAGAGACCCCGATGATCTTCTCAGATTGTGTGTCTGTGGCACACACAGACACACAATGCAAAGACTAAGTGAACTTCTCTCCTTTTTATCTGCTTTCAGGTTTGATTTTTTTTTTATCGCCCACACCTCTTACTTGCCCCAGGTGAGATTAAAGGAGCATTACCTGCTTGAAATAATCTTGTTTATCCACAATTTTGAAAGCGTGCCAACAGTTTTGTCCAGCCCATTTTTTGGAGTTTTGTGTGAAGTTATGTAAAATTAGCTTTTTTCCTCCCTTTTTTTGTTTTGTTCCAATACACACAAAGAGAATAAACATGTGTATAGCAAAACTAAACACGTGTTAATGCAGTACTTTTCTATGAGAAATACTTGATTTTCTGGAAAAATTTTAGGGGTGCCAACAATTTTGGCCATGATTGTATAAATGGATAATATAAAGTTTTTTTAGGGAAAAAAAACTTTATATTATCCATTTATAATATACATTTTAATAATTTGATTATTGAAAAAGAAAATATTTCAAACATACTGTATCGGTCTTGTTTATGTGCAATTCACTGATTATGAAAACATTAATAAAACAATAAATTAATAAATCTTACTTTGTCTAATTAACTTCTAATTAACCTTATATTTTTAGAACATCATAGATATTTTTGGTGTATGTTGGTGTATCAATGGTACTATGTTGAACTGCACAACAGAATGTTTCCCGATCAGAAAAAACTTCCAATTTGAACCTCTTTGAAAACTTAGAGAACCAGTGAGCATCAAACGCTGGGGAAGCTTTTTTTGCGAAACAATACAAAACCAGCACCATAAACATCAATCAATCATAATTTTCAAAGTTAAAAACAAAAGAACTTGTGTTTCATGAAAAAGTTCTGACAGATAAGTTTCCTCATTTTCACACAATATAGCAGTCCTGGGAAAATCTACAGACAATAGTGTGGGCTTTCCTCTTTTTTAACCACAATTTATTTATTGTTTTATAGTAATGAGTAAGTTAAATTTAAAAGTGTAGTCCCAAAGTGATTTATTTAAACAATAATAATAATAATTAAGTCTAGGACAATATTTGATTAAGTGTTAGCACAATGGCATTTCACACTGGTGGATCATAACCAGGTTGTAAGAACTGCTTCAAAATGTCAAAAGAAGAACAAAGATCAAGAGACAAAAAACAGAGACTGATAATTCATTGAAAACTTGATTTAAACTCAAACTCATCACCTGATCAGAAGTTTGTGACCATAGCCCAAAAATACCCACAACAGAACTAAACGTGTCAAAAAATGACTCAGTAGTGAGTAGCACCACCGTTCTTCTTGATAACTTCAAACACTTGTTTCTGCATGCTTGATGCAACGCTTTCCAGGAGGCTGGTGAAAACATTGCTACATGTGGTTAAGACGGCTTCATGAAAGGCATCGACAGTCTGTAACTGACGTCCGTTTTTGTAAACTTCCCTTGCCATCCATCCCCAGACATTCTCAAGAGGTATTAGATCAGGGGAACTTGAAGGAGTCCTTTCGTCAGGATCTGTTAAGAAATTTAAAATCACTGTCTTACTGTGTCCAACCTTGGCAGCAATGGCGCGTTGCGAGACCCCTTGCTTGTGCAACTCAGCAATCCTGCCACGTTAAAAAACAGAAAGCCTTTTGCTTTTGCCATCAGATCATGACAGTGTGACTGTCTGAAGAACAATGACATTAAAGCCATATTTTAGCACAGATTTTAACTTTTAAAGGCTGTGGTCTTAAACAGCTGATGATCAGCCTGTTTGAGTTTAAATGCAGTTTTTCAATAAATAAATAAATATATATTTTTTTGTCTCTTACTCTTGTTTCTTCTTTTGGCATTTTGAAGATGTATTTACAACCTGGTAATGATCCACCAGTGCAAAGTGTGAATACTTGTAATATTTCCCCTGGTCTTAAGATTTTGAATAGGAGTGTATATGGGTGTACTTTAGAAGGCTATTTTATGTTTTAAACAATGCAACAATTCGGTAATGATATGAATATCACATCCTCATGGACTGATTTCTAGACAGAACTCAGAAAAACACATTTAAACACAAATTCAAATTTAATCTACTTATTTAAGATGCACATACAAAAATACATAGTTCTTATGCAAATTGCATAAATTATAAAAGCTTCTTCATAAAGAATATATGAATCAATATAACATCTATATATAGATAGATACACAAATACTTAATACAAAATATAGCATTTCTTTTTCTTTTTACTGCTGGTTTTCGTGCTTCTTTAGAGCCAACACTTTTGTCCTAAAAAAAGAAGAAAAGAAAATCACTTTAGTTGACTACAACTATTACATTTATTTACAAAAAAAAAAAGGAAAATCAAGCTGAAATTATTAAATATCTTTTTGCTTACGTGAGTTGCTGGATGCTCTGTCTCACCCAGGAATGAGTAGGATCAGCACACACTTTTCTGCCTCTGTATGTGTGGAAACTAAAAGCAAAAGATTTTAATAAAATAATTGATATGATGAGATGACAAAAGATTACAAAAAGAAAAGCAATGCACGAGTATGGATATGATATATTGTACTCACATGACAGCATTAATGTTGCACTGTCCATGAATGGTCTGGATTGAATATCCTTGGATTAAACTAACAGGGAGCTGACCTTTGGAGTATCGCCTGCAACATGCTAAATAATAAAGAACATAATATATTAGCATGATTAAATAATAATAATTAAAGCAAATCTTTTCACATCCTCGTCTAGTTTGTGCCTATGCTCTTGTAACACACTGAAATGTTTAAGGTATTTAAGGCATTCATTTATTAACTAAAACAGATAATAGAGAAACAGAAAGAGAAAAACTTACCCCATGCAGCAGTGTCTTGACAGAACAGGCTGACTGTCAGAAGCAGCACAAGTGTGACAGCTACACCATTAATCTGGGCCATTGTGTCTGAGTTACTCTCTGTTCTCGATATGCGTCTCTGTACTCTGTGCGCTGCAAGCAGCAGCTTTATATCTGCCATGATGGAAAATCCTATCAGGAAAAACAACACCAGTGGGTTTTCCAATTCCACACATGCACTTGAGTTTGACTTTCTCCGTCATTGCAATGAGAAAGAGATTGACATAATAAAGTCTGAGGGGAACTACTGAGCTATTTTGCTGACCTATTATGTTTGGCTTTTGTGGTGTGGTACGGTGATGAAATAAGATGTACAAAGCATGATTAAATTGCATGATCAATTGCAGCTAATAAAACATAATTATTTATTTATTACTTATTCATTTATACCTATGCACACACACCCATGTACTTAAATAAGAGATAATAGTGTCATTATAAAAAAAAAACTGATCTAGTGCACAATTAACTTTAAGCTGTAATTTGAGATGTACAGTAGCATATCCCTTCTAATTCAAAACACACAGAGAAAATAAAACAATCATGAAAATAAATGTATATTGTCAAACAAATATTAAAGACTAAAAACAACCAATTAACTGAAACAGAATAATAAAATGCTGATGTACTTTTTTTAAATATTGTATTTATAATTTAACCCTTTATAGGGCACTCATTGAAGTGCTTGGAAATGTGGAATTGTATAATGTATATGTATATATTGTATAGATGTATTTTTTTTTTTTTATAAAATATGAACTTTAATTTTTAAAAATATTTTTTACAAATATGTGTTTTTAAGAATAAATCATACTTTGTCTAATTATCTACTAATTAACCTTCTATTTTTTAGCTCCTCTTAGATATATTGTATTATATATTGTATATATTGTTACCAATAACTCACTATGGTACTCACAATGTTGAACTGCACAACAGAATGTTTCCCTATCAGAAAAAAGTTCAATTTGAACGTCTTTGAAAACCTAGAGAACCACTGACCATCAAACGCTGGGGAAGCCCTTTTTTTTGCAAAACCAGCACCTAAACCATAAACATCAATCAATCATTATTTTCAAAGTTAAAAACAAAAGAACACGTGTATCATGAAAAAGTTCTGACAGATAAGTTTCCTCTTTGTCACACAATATAGCAGTCCCGGGAAAAAACCTACAGACAATAGTGTGGGCTTTCCTCTTTCTTAACCACAATGTATTTATTGTTTTATAGTAATGAGTAAGTTCAATTTACAGTAAAAGTGTAGTCCTAAAGTTATTTATTAAGAAAGATCAAAAAGAAATTGTTGATAACTTCAAACACTTGTTTCTGCATGCTTGATGCAACTCTTTCCAGGAGGCTTGGGAAAATGTTGCTCCATGTGGTGAAGACAGCTTCACGAAGGGCATCCACAGTCTGGAACTGACGTCCGTTTTTGTAAACTTCCCTTAGTATCCATCCCCAAACATTCTGAAGGGGATTTAGAACAGGATAGTCCAGAAGTCCAGAAGTGCAACGTTACTGTCCTTGAAGAAGTCCTTCGTCAGGCGGACGTTGTGAACTGCAGTATTGTCCTGTTGAAAGACACAGTCATTACACTGTAATCTCGAATAAGTTGGCAAAACTCAAAAAATTTGAGGTAATCAGTTACATAAATTTTTTTAAGTAATGATGTTTCCAATCAGAGCTATCAGTTTTTGAGTTTGTTGTACACATTCATATTAATCGTTCTTTACTTGCATTAATATAACGTGGGCTTTATAAATAACTGGAAGACCTTTGAGGGCAAACCTGGCCTGTTAGGGCGGGACGGTGTCCATCCCACTTGGGAAGGTGCTGCTCTCATTTCTTGTAGTATAGCTCATAGGCTCAGAAGAGGTCTAGTTAATCGGTGACAATCCAGAGCCCAGGCCAGGGAGCAGACAGACAGGTTAAACCAACCGTCTGCTAGCTGCATAGAGTCGTCACTCAGGGACCATCATATTGTGACTGTGTCTGTTCCCAGAGCTAAACACAAATTTAGATAGACTCAGAAAGTCTGTTTTAGTAATTTTAGTTAATATAGATACCACAAACTCCAATCACACTGAATGTGCAGCCAGCACCTCTGATATTGAAACTAGGACTGTTAAATATTAGAACTCTCGCATCTAAAGCAGTTATTGTTAATGAAATTATCAAAGATCTGGAGTTTGATATACTCTGTTTAACAGAAACCTGGATGAAACAGGATGAATATGTAGCTTTAATAAAGCTAGTCCTCCTGGATACAGCTACATACACCAGCCTCGACTAACTGGTAGAGGAGGAGGAATCGCATTTATTTATAATGATATGTCAATCGTAAAAAAAACACAGACACAAAGTTAATGCATTTGAAGATTTCTATAGTAATATAAAAAGGGTAGCTACAAATGTTAAGTCTCCTCAGTCGATCTCGCTAATTATCATTTACAGACACCCAGGATCGTCCTCTGAATTGGCAGATTTCCTCTCAAACCTAGTCATTTCTGTAGAGAAAATGTTAATTGCTGGAGATTTTAATATTCATTTTGAGAATCCAGAAGACCCTGTGAGAACAGCATTTATGTCCATACTGGACTCGGTAGGAGTAAATCAATGTGTAGTAGGACCCACTCATTAAGCAGGTCACACTTTAGATTTAATATTATTCTTCGGATTAAGTATAAGAAATTTATTCACATTGTCTGAAGTTATCTCAGATCACTATCTTGTCTCAATTAAAATGTATCATAGTAATAATGTACGCACAGCATTGCACTACCATATTAAACGTATATTCACATCCAATACCACACAGAGCTTTATCAGTAATCTTCCAGAGTTACCAACTTTGATTGGATCGCCATCTGACTCCACAGAACTCGATCAGGCGACTGAATATTTACAGTAGAGTCGACATTCCATTACACCATAGAAAACGTAGCTCCAGTTAAATGGGAAATTATTAGAGATAAGAAACTCACTTCCTGGTATAAACGCGCAGTTTAAAACAGACCGCTCGGAAATTAGAACGTAAATGGCATCAAACTAAATTGTTAGTATTTCCAATAGCATGGAAGGAGAGCATCCTGAACTATAGAAAAAGCTCTTAGTGTAGCTAGATCAACGTATCTCTCCACTCTTATCGAAAATTTTTATTTAACAACGTAGCCAAATTAACCAGAAATAAGACCACTGCAGAAATTGTAAACAGTAGGCATAAAATTGAGGCTTTCAATTGATCCAGATGTCAAACTAACCATGTCAGATTGGAACTTTACTTTACTCCCCTTGAAGAGAATGAAGTAATTTTACTCATCTCTTCTGCAAATTCATCAACCTGAATATTAGATCCTACACCGACACATTTTCTCAGAAATAACAGAACCAATGTTGAGCATTCACTCAGCATTGGGTATGTTCCAAAATGTATTAAATAAACAATTATTTAATCGATAATTAAGAAGTCTGACCCCGTTCATCTGTCGAATTACAGGCAGATTTCAAACTTCCCCTTTATCGCTAAGATGTTGGAAAAGAGCAGCTATGCTCATATCTATATAGAAATAACATACATGAACTGTATCAGTAAGCATTTACTTATCACAGCACAGAGACAGCACTCGTTAAAGTAGTAAATGACCTCTATTGGCCTCTGATCAGGGTTGCGTAACTATGCTTGTGTTACTCCACCTCAGTCCAGCTTTTGACACCATTGATCATAGTATTCTCCTTCACAGATTAGAAAATGTAGTATGTAGATTTAAATGTTGATTATTCTGCATCTTCTCTAGTGAAGTTTGGTGTCCCACAGGGTTCGGTTTTAGGCCCACTGTTTTTTTCCCTTTACGTGCTTCCTTTGGCCAATATAATCCGTAAGCATGAGATTAATTTTCACTGTTATGCTGACGACACACAGTTATATGTCTCAGGAAAACCAGATGATAGAAACCAGCTTGTTAAAGTTGAGCAATGCTTAAAGGATATAAGAAACTGGATGCTAATTAACTTCCTTCTGCTTAATCCTGATAAGACAGAAGTTCTAGTCATAGGACCGCATGCAGCTAGAAGCAAGATTTTAGATCACACTGTAATTTTCTGTTATATCTAGTGCAACAGTAAAAGACCTCGGTGTGATTATAGATTCTAGTCTTTTATTTGAAGCTTATGTAGACAATATCACCAGAATAGCATTCTTTCACCTCAGAAGTATTGCCAAGTTAAGGAATATATTGTCACTAAACGATGCAGAAAAAACTAGTTCATGGTTTTATCACTTCTAGGCTGGACTATTGCAATGCTTTACTGTCTGGTTGTTCAACTTCAATTAGTTCAGAATGCAGCAGCCAGAGTCCTCACTAGAACCAGAAGATACGAGCACATCTATCCTACCTTATCTTCTCTTTATTGGCTCCCTGTGAAATTTCGCATTGATTTTAAAATACTACTTTTGACATATAAAGCATTAAATGGTCTCGCGCCGCAGTATCTGAGTGAACTGCTAGTGTTTTACGATCCGCCACGCCTACTCCGATTAAAGGATGCAGGCTGCTTGTCAGTACCACGTATTATAAAAACTACAGCAGGGGGCAAAGCTTTTTCTTACAAAGCCCCAAAGTTATGGAATACCCTTCCAAATAGTGTTCGGGACTCAGACACTCAGACTAGGCTAAAAACCTATTTATTTAACCAAGCATTTTGTAAATAGTTTTGCCTTAGGTAAAGGAGCAGATCTGGGGTACCCAATAGACATGTTTAGAAGCTGTCTTCCTCATTCTTACTCAGGTTTGTTGACGGTTAGGTGATTGGTTGTTTTACATCTCAGGGATCCCTCATGTCTGTGTTTCCTTCTGGCTCTCCCTGTTATAGTTCGTCCTGCCGGAGTCCCTGCTTGCACTCTACACTAAATATACATTCACCTTATACATGATGTGACTGTGACCATACCTAACTGTTATCTCTCCTCTTCTGCTCCCCCCGCCCTATCTTTCCCTCTCTCTGTCGAGCTACACCTTCCTGAGCTGCCATTGATCCAGACTCCCTCTGCCCTCTGGACCTTTCTGACTCATCCTGGTGCCCCACTTCTGGTTGGAGATCTTGTCACATGGATGTCCCGTGTGTCTCTTTGGGATGCATCCGATGTCTGGGGATGGTTTTACTCTACTATGAAGACGGTTCTGGCCTTGACTGATGTTGACAGCTATTACTTTGTGGATTTGGCTACAGTCGCTCGATAGTTCAGGACTGGGATTTCCTACAAGTCTACCTGAGCCTCCAATAACTACCTGGACTCCATATTAACATCAATTAACCTCTGTTAACAACTGTTATACTGAACTGCCTGCCACCTAACACATAGTATGAATGCAGATCAATTCCTGCTTTCTGTTTCACTCAAATGAGGATGGGTTCCCTGTTGAGTCCGGTTCCTCTCAAGGTTTCTTCCTACTGCCATCTCAGGGAGTTTTTCCTTGCCACTGTCGCCCTTGCTTGCTCATCAGGGACTATCTGACCATTTTGATTCACACACATTAATTTCATACAAACTTAAATAATTATTTTGATTGTGTAACGCTGCTTTTACGATGACAATTGTTAAAAGCGCTATACAAATAAAATTGAATTGAATTGTATTTAATTATTGAGTAGCCTAACTCATACTATTTAATAGCAATTATCTTTTTTTTTTAGTCGCTGCAAATCAAATAAATTGTTGTTGGTCTTTCGGCTGCTCCCGGCAATGGATCGCCACAGCAGACAATCCGGTCCACACACAAGCTTAGCACAGATTTTACACCAGATGCCCTTCCTGATGCAACCCACACATTTTGTCTGGGCTTGGGACAGACACTTCATCCAGTTGTTGGGAATCGAGCCCGGACCTTTCGCATGGCAGACAAAACTCCTACCACTGAGCCGCCAGTGCCCTATTGCCCTGATATTGATCTGACACAAAATCACTAGTCTGAAAGATTTTAAGTTGGTGGAATTTTAAGGTGTCAGTTACCGTTACTAAAGTAATTAGTTATTTAAAATTTAAAATTTGATCAGCTAATTTGATAAGTGTCATTTCTACAAACTCATAAATACCAAAAAGTTCTAAATACATATCAAGGTCTATTAATTTTAACTAATTGTAATTATTTAAGTAAAAATATTCAATATGTTTAGTTACTTTGACCATTAGGGTTTACAGTGTACCACACAGACGACGATCCTCAGTCAAAAGGGATGTCTGCTGCAACATGTCCACGTAGCGGCTTTTTACACCCCTGCACAACCTGAAGCTCCATTTTCCCATTGAAGGCAAAACCACCCCAGATCATGTTGGAGCCTTCTCCACTGTGCCTTGTAGAAAACATCTACCCTCATCATGCCAGTATCGTTGGAAGCCATCAGGACCATCCAGATAAAAAATTTTCCTTCTTCCATCTTTCAATGTCTCCCTGCACAAAGCTACAACAAAAAATATAGCGAAAGAATTCGTATTGCTTTTCAGTCGAGTGGGTCTGCCAAAAGAAGTGTTATCCGATCAAGGAACACCATTTATGTCTCGCCTGATGACGGACATATGCCGGCTGCTGCAGATCAAACGGCTGCGCACTTCCGTTTATCATCATCTGCAAACAGGTTTAATTAAACCTTAAAACGGATGTTTTAAGGTGGATAAAACAGGACGAAATTGGGATCAATTGATACCCTACATTCTTTTCGCCATTAGAGAAACCCCACAAGCCTCTACTGGGTTTACACCATTCGAACTGCTGTTCAGACGAAGCCCCCACGGGAACTTAGATGTAGCAAAAGAAGCATGGGAGGAGCAGCGATCTCCTTTCAGGTCAATTACAGAATATGTAAAAGATCTACAGGAAAAAAATCACCCGAATGCTCCCCATCATGCGGGGGCACATGGAAAAAGCACAAGCGGAGCAGTGTCATGTCTATGACCGGCCAGCCCAATCGCGTGAGTTCTGGCCCGGGCGATCGCATCCTTCTGCTCCTACCTAATGCCAACTGCAAATTCCTCGCCAAGTGGCAAGGACCGTACACGGTCATCGAACGTGTCGGACCGGTGAACTACCGTCTGCAGCAGCCTGGTAAGCGTAAACACACTGAATTATATCATGTCAACTTGCTTAAACGGTGGATAGAGCCGCTGCTGCGTGTCTCAGCTCTCGCTACACTCTCTCACACAGATTCAGAACAGGTGCAGCGCGGGGAGGATTTAACGGCTGCACAACATCAGGAACTAAGAGAACTAATAGACCAGTTCCAGGATGTGTTCTCCACCGACCCGGGGCTCACCCATCTGGTACAGCACGACATAAAAACGCCACCTGGCATAACCATCCGACAAAGGCCGTATCGAGCCCCGGAGGCCCGTCGCCATGCCATTGAAGCGGAGGTAGAAAATATGCTCCGTAATTGCATAATAGAGGAGTCGACTAGCCCCTGGTCCAGCCCCATCATAATGGTACCTCAACCGGACAGGTCAATACGGCTATGTAATGATTTCCGCAGATTAAATAAAATTTCGCAGTTCGATGCCTACTCCCTACCTAGAGCGGACGATCTTATCGATCAATTAGCCAAAGCGCGCTTCATCTCCACACTAGACCTACCAACCCATCACGTCGACCCTCACCTTTGCCCTTCTCACAAAGCACTTAATCTCACCTCATTGACCTGTTGCACCGGCTGAACCTCAATAATCGCTGCACATTTGAACTCACCACATCACTGCTTCCCTTTGTTTATCATTTCCGAACCCGCCAGGAGCTTTACACAGAGGTACAGAAGGTGCAGGACTTTAAGTACTTAGGGTGAATGGTCCAGGGCAATGGAGAATGTGGAAAGGAGATGAAGAGGAGTGTACAGGCAGGTTGGAATGGGTGGAGAACAGGTGTGTTATGTGACAAAAGAGTATCAGCGAGAATGAAAGTTGTACAAGACAGTGGTGAGACCAGCAAAGCTCTATGGCTTAGAGACAGTGGCACTGAAGAAAAGACAGAAGGCAGAGTTGAAGGTAGCGGAGATGAAGAGGTTCTCTTTGGGAGTGACAAGGATAGATAGGATCAAGAATGAGTTCATCAGAGGGACAACACAGATGTTTTGGAGATAAAGTCAGAGAGGCCAGATTGAGGTGGTTTGGAAATGTTCAGAGGAGAGATTGTGAGCATAATGGTAGAAGAATGCTGAGGTTGGAACTGCCAGGCAGGAGGTCTAAAGGAAGACCAAAGAGGACATTTATGAATGCAGTGATATGCATGGACATGAAGTTAGTTGGGGTGAGAGAAGAGGGTTAGATGGAGGCAGGTGATTCGCTGTGGCGACCACTGAAAGACAACAGACAAAGAAGACTGCGTCCAACCTCGGCAGCAATGAGATGTTGTGAGAGCCCTTGAAAGTGCAGCTCAGCAATCCTGTTATGTTCAAAAACATAAAGCCTTTTGCTTTTGCCATCAGATCATGACAGTGTGACTGTCTGAAGGACAATGACATTAAAGCCATATTTTT
Organism: Clarias fuscus; assembly: GCA_030347435.1. Taxonomy (NCBI): domain Eukaryota; kingdom Metazoa; phylum Chordata; class Actinopteri; order Siluriformes; family Clariidae; genus Clarias; species Clarias fuscus. The sequence goes on along the minus strand of CM059231.1, from coordinate 1,375,407 downwards.
GCACAGATTTTAACTTTTAAAGACTGTGGTCTTAAACTTTTAATCAGCTGATAACCAGCCTGTTTGAGTTTAAATGCAGTTTTTTAATAAATTGCCTACTATCTATTTGAATAGGAGTGTATGTGGGTGTACTTTAGAAGGCAATTTTTTTAACAATGCAACAATTCGGTAATGATATGAATATCACATCCTCACGGACTGATTTCTAGACAGAACTCAGAAAAACACATTTAAAAACAAATTCAAATTTAATGTACTTAATTAAGCTGCACATACAAAAATACATAGTTCTTATGCAAATTGCATAAATTATAAACGTTTCTTCATAAAGAATATATGAATCAATATACCATCTACATATAGATAGATGCATAAATTCTTAATACAAAATATAGCATTTCTTTTTCTTTTTTTCTTTTTACTGCTGGTTTTCGTGCTTCTTTAGAGCCAACACTTTTGTCCTAAAAAAAAAAAGAAAGGAAAGAAAATCACTTTAGTTAACTACAACTATTACATTTATTTACATTTTTTCTCTTAGGAAAATCATGCTTAAATGATTAAATATATTTGTGCTTACGTGAGTTGCTGGATGCTCTGTCTCACCCAGGAATGAGTAGGATCAGCACAAACTTTTCTGCCTCCATATGTGTGGAAACTAAAAGCAAAAGATTTTAATAAAATAAATTGGTGATGAGATGACAAAAGATTACAAAAAGAAAAGCAATGCACATGTATGGATATGATATATTGTACTCACATGACAGCATTAATGTTGCACTGTCCATGAATGGTCTGGATTGAATATCCTTGGATTAAACTAACAGGGAGCTGACCTTTGGAGTATCGCCTGCAACATGCTAAATAATAAAGAACATAATATATTAGCATGATTAAATAATAATAATTAAAGCAAATCTGTTTAAATTCTCATCTAGTTTGTGACTATGCTTTTGTAACACACTGAAATGTTTAAGGTATTTAAGGTATTCATTTATTAACTAAAACAGATAATAGAGAAACAGAAAGAGAAAAACTTACCCCATGCAGCAGTGTCTTGACAGAACAGGCTGACTGTCAGAAGCAGCACAAGTGTGACAGCTACGCCATTAATCTGGGCCATTGTGTCTGAGTTACTCTCTGTTCTCGATATGCGTCTCTGTACTCTGTGCGCTGCAAGCAGCAGCTTTATATCTGCCATGATGGAAAATCCTCACCTGATGACACCGTGGATTTTCCAATTCCACACATGCACTTGAGTTTAACTTTCTCCGTCACTGCATTGAGGAAGAGATTGACATAAAAAAGACTAAGGGGAACTACTGAGCTATTATGCTGACCTATTATGTTTGGCTTTTGTAGTGTGGTACGGTGATGAAATAATAATCAGATGTTGTATAAAGCATGCTCAGTTCAATAGCTGCTAATATTACATAATTATTTATTTATTACTTATTCATGTTTACCTATGCACACACACCCATGTACTTAAATAAGAGACAATAGTGTAATTATTTAAAAAGTCTGATCTAGTGCACAGTTAACTTTTAGCTGTAATTTGAGATGTACAGTAGCATATCCCTTCTAATTCAAAACACACAGAGAAAATAAAACAATAATATTAAAGACTAAAACAACCAATTAACCACGACAGAATAATAAAATGTTTATGTACTTTCTTTTTATATTGTGAATTTATAAAGTTCATCACTTTTTCCAATGTTTTTTTTTCCCCAAAGATTTGTATTTTTATAAAATACTCATTTTTTCATCTGATTAAGGGTTAATATAAATGGTTAATATAAAGGTTCTTAGTTTGGTGCAATTTGGATAATTTAATAATTGAAAAAGAAAACTAATAAATCCCTCCACTGTTATTTCAAATGCCTATAGTAAAAAGGACACAAATTTGAAATTGTAAACCAAATTTTAAAAACTGTTACAATGAGCTTACTTTGTCTAATTACTAATTACCCTTCTATTTTTTGCACCTCATAGATATATTTGGTGTATGTTTTAATGTTGATTTAATGTTGTTACCAATAACTCACTATTGTACTATGTTGAACTGCACAACAGAATGTTTCCCTATCAGAAAAAAAGTTCCAATTTGAACCTCTTTGAAAACCTAGAGAACCACTGACCATCAAACGCTGGGGAAGCCCTTTTTTGTGAAACAATGCAAAACCAGCACCTAAACCATAAACATCAATCAATCATTATTTTCATTAAGTGAAAAAAAAAAAAAAGAACAAGTGTATCATGAAAAAGTTCTGACAGATAATTTCCCTTATTTTCACACAATGCAGAAGTCCTGGGAAAAAACCTACAGGCAGTACTATGGGCTTTCCTCTTCCTGAATCACAATGCATTTATTGTTTTATAGTAATGAGTAAGTTAAATTAACTTAAAGTGTAGCCCTACAGTGATTTATTTAAGAAAAAAATAGTCTAGGACAATATTGTCGTATTGGCACAATCAATACTCTGTATTTATAAAGAGCTGCATGAGAACTACTGTGGCTCTTGTACTCTGTGTGGGCTACAAAACAAGCACAGTTTGGTTTTATTTTCTAGGTCATAAGAGACATTATGTAACCATAGTCTTTAAAATCAAAGAGGGGAAATCTGAAATATATCCTGTTAAGTAGGTCATGGCAGAACCTGATGGTTTAAAATGTTTCTGTTAATTCATCATAGCTTCCCCTTTAACCCTACAGAATTTCCATTTGCATTAATTAGATTGTTGGTTAGAATATAATAGACATTCTATCAGCTGAGCAATGACTGAATAGTCTGTGAAAACTATGCTGATTACATGCATGTGCGTGTTTGTGTGCACCAATCAGCCATAACACTAAAACCTCCAACAGGTGAAGTGAATAATAATGAATATATTATTACAAATTATACAACAATTAGGCAGCAAGGCAGGAGTCGGCTAACAAGTCAAGAGACACTGATGTGTTGGAAGCAGGACAAATGGGCAAGCAGAAAGGTGTTTAAAACATTAGCCAAACATTTCAGGCTTTAAAATAAAACTTAATGATGTAGGTGATAATCTAACTATGACAGCACATAATATTACAGACAATCTGGCAATCTGATCATTTTGATTTATCCATTTTCTTAATACACTTCATACTCATTTCCATTTTTTTTTATTTTGTAAACCTGCTTTGCGACTAGCCATTGTTAAAAGTGCTACAGTAAAACTGAAATCAATTGAAGAAAGAGATTTAATTTCTGATTTCAGTAAAATAATTAACTTGTCTATTAGTTAACTATAGTTAACTATAATAACTGAAGCTCCTTTACAAATACTCAGTTCTTTACTCAGCAATGGCTATGCACCTAAATATTTTAACCTAGCAGAAAGAAACCTGACCTTGACCCCTGTCAGCCGTGCAACTATAGGGAAACGTCAACCTTTCCCTTCATCGACTATTGTACTGTAAAGTTTGGGTTTCCATATGGCTCTGTTTTAGACTCTCTGCTAATATGCTTCTTCTCTGGGTAACATACTTCATAAGCATGGTATTAGTCAAAAGATCAGAAACACCAGTTTAATGAAATTAATTAATATGTGAAGGACATTAGACACTATATGCTTATTAACTTCTGCATTATGACAAAACAGAAGAACTGGTAGAACCTCATGCAGCTAAAAGTAAGCTTTCTGATCAAATAGTAACGCTGAATTACCTTTGTTTTTCATTAGGTCAAGGATTAAAAGTCCTTGATTTAATTATTGTCAGCTCATGTACATAGATAGCCTTCTTTCATGTAAGAAATATTGCTACGGTAAGAAATATATTGTCACTATGTGATTTTAAGAAACTAGTTCATGCTTTTTTTTTTTATACCTCAGGTTTGGACAACTATAATCCACTAAGGTCTAAATGTTCTACAAGGTGAATAATGAACTCCAGTTTGTCCAGAATGCAGCAGTCAGAGTCCTCACTACAACCAGCTACCAACTACAACTTCACCAACTATAACTACACTTTTATCTGGCTTCTGCATTGGCTCCAAGCGAAATTTTAAAGCAAAATACTACTACTGACCTATAAAGCATTGGTTGGTCTCACGCCATGGTACCTGAAAAACATCTAGTGTTCAATGATCTACCACACCTACTTAAATCTGAGGATGCAGGCTGCTTGTCAGTATCTCACATTATGAAAACTAAAGGGACAGAATTTTTATGTTATGGAATAGCCTTCAGATTAATGTTCAGGACTCAGACACAGTCTCAATGTTTATGTCTAGACTGAAAACTATTTATTTAGTGAAGCCTTTTGTGAATAGTTTTGTATTAGGTAACGTAGAGTTTTATGGTGAACTGATATGTTTGGATACTGTCTTCTCGCATGTGAAGTGGCTCGTTGCCCCCATGTCTGTGTTTCCTTGTCGCACTCTTTTTTTTAGTTCTTCTGCCCTCCAGTTATGTCTGACACATCCTGGTGCCCTACTTCTGCTTGTAGTTTTTGTCATATGAAGAGAGTCTGACTTATCATCGTGCCTCACTTATGCTTGAATTCTCCTCGCAAGAAGGTATCTGGTTGCTTCTCAGGATGGCCCTGTATGGTCTGTTTGTTCAACCTGATGACCCTGTTGACTCAGATGATGCAACCTGTATTTCTGTGATGGCTTGTGACTGCAGTTGGTTAATAGTTTAGGTTTGAAATTACCACGAACAGTTTTGTACCCGAGTCCCCATCAACGAAACTGGACTTTACATTAACATAAAGAGCTTTCTCATTATGTTGAACTGCCCAGCTTATAGTACACAGATACAGAAGGGACTGATCTGCAGTTATACTATCTGATTTCACCCAAATGAGAATGGTTCCCCTTTGAGTCTTGTTCCTCTCAAGGTTTCTTCCTATTGCATTTTTATAATTTATATCAATTTCTTTTATTCTGGAAATCTGCTTTAAGATGATGACCGTTTGTTAAAATCTACATACAAATAAAATTAAATCAAATTTAAATTGAATAGACCAAATTGCAGAAAAAGTTAATGCTGGATCTGATAGAAGGATGTCAGAACATATAGTGCAAATGGAGCTGCATAGCAACACACCAATCAGAGAGTTCATGCTAATGTCTGTCCACCACCAAAAGCCCCTCAAATAGGCATGCGAGTGTCGGGACTGGACCATGAAGCAATGGAAAAAAGCAGCTAGATCTGATGAATTACATTTTCTTTCACATCATGTGAAAAGCTTTAACAGGATCTGCTGCTAACATCTTGCTGCCAGGTGCCACAGCACAGCTTTGGAGATCCTATGGAGTCCATGCCTCAATGGGTCAGACCTGTTTTGGTGGCCCGAGTGAGAGCCTAGACAATATTGTGGTGGTTTTTATGGTGGCTAGACTGATCAGCAGTGTAAGTTATGAATATAATGTAAAAAAAAAAACAATCTAAATAACAAATAACAGTATGTCATATAAATATCAGAATGTTTTTTTTTTTCTTAGACTAACTAGAATATAGAAACGATTATTTGAACAAAACAGGTTATAGTCGACTTCTAGGAACAAAATGCTCATGTTGAAAGCCAGTTGTGTTTGAAATAAATACAGCTTCTCATGCAGCTCAGGATTTCCCCATTTTCTTCCTCTTACTAAACATCCTCCTAGTTTTTCCTCAGATGAATGTCTATAAAAGCTACTTTTGCCAGGTATCAGATCCCAGTGTGACTGTTTGGGGTTTATCATCAACTGAAGGGGGTTTATCATCAACAGCAATAAACGCTGTTCTACTTGTTTCGTAATCTCATTCCACTGCTGTAGACATCATTAAGAGACTTATTTCTTCAAACTATGACTAAACCTCTGCTTGTTCTTCTCATGCCATTGGTGCTGTTGTATGTGTCTCAGGGAGAAAGCAGTAAGTAGAACACATCTTTAAGTAATAGAGTTTCGATACACTCACTACTGTATTAAACAACAGACCGTATGTCACTTTTCTTACTGTCTTATTGCTTTTTTTAAGTGTGTAAAATGCCACTGACTGATATGTAAATTAACCTGGACTGGTTTTAACAGAACACCTTAGAACAAATATAAATTTTTATTTCTTAAATTTGTAATTTAATTACGTTTAATAAAGCCATATGGAAATAAACCTCTAAGTTAAGTAACCAATCAAAGTGACTGTAATGACTATGATGTTTCATTAATAACTATAATGTTTTATTAGATAAATAGAAATCTTGTAGTGTATGCATTACATACTAGGTGGTACATAATAACTGTAAATGTAACTGTAACATTCGGCTCAAGTAGTATCATGATTAAGTAGTAAGTAGAACTAATTCTATATGTGAGTAATGTCCAAACAACAAAATAATAAAAGTCCACTACGTAAGATTACCTTGCATTATATTACATTGCTATCTTTAACATATATTTTGCTCTTTAACTTTATATAACTTTTTGTGCAATGTTGTGTTTGGATTCTAAAGTATATCCTCCTGTGTGCAGGTCGAATGAGATGCTGCTTGAATTTCTCCCTAAACCCCTTGCCTCGCAATCGACTGAGAGACTTCTCGGTACAGGATGCAACCACGGTCTGCCGACTGCATGCTGTGATGTAAGCAAACATTTAAAAACCTACCAAAATACACGCGTGGACAAAATTGTTGGTATCCTTCGGTCAATGAAAGAAAAACTCACAATGGTCACATAAATAACTTTAATCTGACAAAAGTAATAATTAAAAAAATTCTATGAATGTTAACCAATGAAAGTCAGACATTGCTTTTCAACCATGCTTCAACAGAATTATTTTAAAAAATAAACTCATGGAACAGGCCTGGACAAAAATGATGGTACCCCTAGAAAATATTGAAAATAATGTGACCAAAGGGACATGTTAATTCAAGGTGTGTCCACTAATTAGCATCACAGGTGTCTACAATCTTGTAATCAGTCAGTGGGCCTATATATAGGGCTCCAGGTAGTCCCTGTGTTGTTTGGTGACATGGTATGTACCACACTCAACATGGACCAGAGGAAGCAAAGGAAAGAGTTGTCTCAGGACATTCGAAAGGATATTATAGACAAGCATGTTAAAGGTAAAGGCTATAAGACCATTTCCAAGCAGCTAGATGTTCCTGTGACTACAGTTGCACATATTATTCAGAAATTTAAGATCCATGGGACTGTAGCCAACCTCCCTGGACGTGGCCGCAGGAGGAAAATCGATGACAAATCAAAGAGACGGATAATCCGAATAGTAACAAAAGAGCCCAGAAAGACTTCTAAAGAGATCCAAGATGAACTTCATGCTCAAGGAACATCAGTGTCAGATCGCACCACCCGTCGTTGTTTGAGCCAAAGTGGACTACATGGGAGACGACCAAGGAGGACACCATTGTTGAAAACAAATCATAAAAAAGCCAGACTGGAATAAGCCAAACTACATGTTGACAAGCCACAAAGCTTCTGGGAGAATGTCCTATAGACAGATGAGACAAAAATGGAACTTTTTGCCAAGGCACATCAGCTCTATGTTTACAGACGGAAAAATGAAGCATATCAAGAAAAGAACACTGTCCCTACTGTGAAACATGGAGGAGGCTCTGTTATGTTCTGGGGCTGCTTTGCTGCATCTGGCACAGGGTGTCTTGAATCTGTGCAGGGTACAATGAAATCTCAAGACTATCAAAGGATTCTAGAGAGAAATGTGCTGGCCAATGTCAGAAAGCTGGGTCTCAGTTGCAGGTCATGGGTCTTGCAACAGGACAATGACTGAAAACACACAGCTAAAAACACCCAAGAATGGCTAAGAGGAAAACATTGGACTATTCTAAAGTGGCCTTCTATGAGCCCTGACCTCAATCCTATTGAGCATCTTTGGAAGGAGCTGAAACATGCTGTCTGGAAAAGGCACTCTTCAAACCGGAAACAACTGGAGCAGCTTGCTCATGAGGAGTGGGCCAAAATAGAGGTGCAGAAGTCTCATTGACAGTTACAGGAATCGTTTGATTGCAGTGATTGCCTCAAAAGGTTGTGCAACAAACTATTAAGTTAGGGGTACCATCATTTTTGTCCAGGCCTGTTCCATGAGTTCATTTTTTTTAATAATTCCGTTGAAGCATGGTTGAAAAGCAATGTCTGACTTTCATTGGATAAAATTCTTATTTATTATTACTTTTGTCAGATTAAAGTTATTTCTGTGACCATTGTGAGTTTTTCTTTCATAGACCGAAGGGTACCAACAATTTTGTCCACGTGTGTACAACAGCATTTTGTTATTAATCCCAAACACTTAAAACAAGTAGCACGGTCTTTAACATTATTGAATTAACTTATTACGGTTTGGCACTAGAAAGTATTTTGTGCAAGTTACTTCAATTTTAATTATATTTGTGCATTTTAATAATGAATGAATTAATTAAGTATATACATATAATTAATATTTTCAAACCTAATTCTTAAACCAAAATCTGTCACATGATAGACATGACATACACATTTGTGTTTTGTGTTCTTGTCTCATGTTTCTGACATGTTTCAGGGATTTTTGCGCATTCATTTAGATGTATTCCTTAATTTGATAATTTTACTGAATTGTGTAATTCATTCTGCATATTAAAAATATAATTATAGTTTAAGTTGTTATTTGGTCAAAATATATAGCAATATATTAACATAACATAATTTTAATACAATGGTGTTTGTCTCTTAATAGTAATCGTCTCTTTCCCTCTTGTGCAGCTTAACCACAGTGAAAGGAAGAAAGATTTGTGCCGATCCTGATTCAACATGGGTTAAAAAGGCTGTGAAATACATTAGTAAGTACAGCAGTATACTGATTTATAAAGTCAATGGTCTGGCACAAATATAATCAATGATGATTGAGTGTTCTGTTATTTGCCTATCATTCATTTACTGCTTTCCATGTATTATTAAGGTCTTTACTAATAACATTTTATTAATAACACTCTGTTACAGGAAACCAAAGAAAAGCTGCATCACAGATAGGATGAGGATTGAGAAATATGATGTTATTGCATTTCAACACTTTTGTTTCCCTTTTGTTTCAGTTTTCCTTTAAGTTATCTTTGCGTTGTATATTTCATGACCTTTCTATAGGAAAATGCATTCTTAAAGAGTATCTGGGGTGAAAACAGGAAGTAGGAGAAATTTTTTGAGGAGAATTAAATAACTCTCATTTCTCCTATGTATGCCAACAGTAGGTTTGTAGTATATATCTTTAAGCATTAAATAGTCTGACCCTGGACTGACGTTGATAAGACTCTCACTCCTGGCAGGATTGGTCAAAGTCTTAAAGGCTCTCAGTTTATAAACAATCCTTCTCACTGTGGAAGGATAAAGTTCAAATTGCCAAAACATCTCCTTTTGAACCAGACACAGGTCTTGATGATTAATAAAGTTTGTGCATTTAATCCACTCCATGTATTTTCTAAATGATTATAGATGTCAGAAGGGTGTACTTTATTTTTTCCATCTGGTTTCTGAATATTATTTACATTTTGGGGAAAAGTTAAGTATGTGTTGAAATCTGAGTTTTTTTTTTTTGTTGTTGTTGCTGACAAATAAAAATATTAAATTGAACAAAGGTGTACTTTCCTTTCGTCTTCCATAACTGTATATGTTTCTAAACAGTGAGCAATTTTAAATAAATAAATAGATAGACAGATAAGGATGGTAAGAGTACTGTAGTCGGTGGTATGCATTGCATGGTACTCGAGGGAGCTCAGTTTGATGTAACACAGCTTTTCACACTCTAGATGGCACAAAAGAACACTTTGACGTCAAGCGGTTGCCAGTTCTGTAAAAAAAAAATATTTTTTTCTGGCCACAGTGGGATATTATAATAACTGGTCAAAAGAAATGCATGATCAAAACTTACTTTTGTGGTGGTTTTTCTGGAATCTCTGGTTTCCTCTCAGTTTCCCGAAAACATTCAAGTAGGTGCATTGGATATGCTAAATGTGTATGCCTAGTGAAACAATAATTGCTAATTTTTGTTTGGACATATACTTCCTGGCCAAAAAAGTGACCATTTCAAAAAAGGTCAAATGGAGGGAGGGGGGTAGGGTTCAGCGAGGATTACGATTGGACTTTGAAGTAATGATAAAGGTCATGTGGTCTAAAGAATCAAGATTGACCCTATTCCAGAGCAATGTCTGCATGAGGGTAAGAAGGGAAGGACATGAACCAATCATACAGTAGTGTCCACTGTACAAGTCTCTGGAGACAGTGTTATGAGGTTGCTTCAGTTGGTCAGGTTTAGGCTCAGCAAAGTTATGTGGCAACAAAATGAAGTCAGCTGATGACCTGAATGTACTGAATGAACAACTTATCACATCAATGCATTTTTTCTCCCTTCATAACATGGTCATATTGCAGGACTCAAATTGTGAAAGGGTGTTTCTGGGAGCATGAGGAATCTTTTGCACACATGAATTGTTAGGGGTCTGCCACCTCAGCTCTGCGTTCTGTCTTTTTGTCAGTAGCAACACCTCCAAACTGTACAACATTGCTGGTTTCACTACCATCCTGTAAACTTTGACTTTTATTCTTGCCGATATCTTTCTGTCACAACGCAAGGTTCCACTGTACTCTGTCGTGCTTCTACTTATCCTCATGCCTCTTCTCTCCAGTGCATCGCTCTAGACTCATCTCAACCTGCTCCCTACTCTCGCTAATCACAATATCATCTGCAAATATCATAGTCCATGGTGACTCTTGTCCAACCTCATCTGTCAACCTATGCATCACCACTGCAAACAGGAAGGGGCAAAGACCCGATCCCTGGTGGAGGCTCCACCCTAAACTGCTCGAACACTGTCCTTGTACATATTTTGCACCACCTTCACATACTTCCCTGCCACTCCTGACTTCCTCATGCAATACCACAGTTAAATGAAATCTTGACTATGTGACTTTTGACCGGGCAGTGTAGTTGATTCATTTGGTGAAATGTTTTGGTTGGTATAAAAAAATAAAAATAAAAATAAAAAAACACAGAAATGCTTTACAAAGTAACTTTCAAAGGCAGAAAATTTAGTTAATATCTATTATCTATAACTTTATTAGCCAAGTAGTGGTGGCTCAGTGTGTTAAGGATCTGAGTTACTGATCGCAAGGTTGGGTGTTCGAGCCCACCTCCACCAGGTTACCACTGTTGAGCCTTTGAGGAAGCCCCTTAATTCTGTCTGCTCCAAGGGCGCGGTATTCTGACCCCAACGTGCTAACAAGAAGCTGGGATATGCTAAAAATTAAGAATTTCACAGTGCGTGATGAATAAAGACTAAAGTCATTAGCACCAATTTGCTTTGGCTTAATACTCAGGAGAGGTAGGTAACCACTAGGTCAATAATAGATTTTTCGTATAAACATTTGAGACATAATGATGTCCTTGCTAGCTGTTTGAAGAAAACGGCTAGCAGCAGCAACTGAGACAATCACACCTTCTACGTTTCTTGGGTGTCACACCAAAGTTCGCTTTACGCTAGGATAGAGCGAACCTTTCCTGCGCTATTTGAATTTTTCCTATTTGAACCTTTCCTGCGCTATTATATTTATACCTGGCAACCCTGATTACTCGCTGAATGAATGGCAGAGTGCTGTAAATCGTGCCGTCTTCCCGGAAGTGTGCATCTTGTTTTGGTCTGGTATTTCTGCACCGCTCGGTTTATAGCCCTTTATATACGCAGTATGGATTTAAGGAGAGATAAATAGTCATACTTAATTTTGCACGTAACAGGTACTCTATGTTATTGCACTGACTGTAATGCAGAAATAGTCAGAATTTCATCTAACGGTTAGAACACTAGCTGTGTAGCTAGCTCCGCCTGAGGCTTATTTCAAAACGCGTATTTGGTTTAAAATTCGGTCTCTATGTGGATTTTATTTTAGTTTATTGGCACATATAAATGTCACTGATGTTTTAGCCAATCATTACTTTCTACACTTCTGTAGGAAAAGATAGAGTTGTAAAGGTTATTTATTTAAAATCAGTGTTCCATGGATTGCAATTACACAATTACATCGATTTAAATGACCATTTTAGGTTATCTAAGTTGTCAATCATGTTTAGGAAATCTAATTTATCAAATTGTATTACAGTTAAAATGTAAATTAAACAATTAATAAATAATAATAGCTCGTATAAAGCTGTAGCGGGCAGATTTGGTTACCATGGAGATGACAGCTGAGAAGGAGGCATTGTTTGTGGACCCAGACTTTACTGTGGATGACTCCGCCCTCTTCTCGGACTACACCACGCCCCTTTCCAGGCTCACAGGGAAAGTCACCTGGCTCCGCCCACAGGTGATCCTATATACATTCTTATAAACGGACGTATGTGTTTTGTGTATTCTGTAGTATATGACAATATGTGGTCAGCATGCGTTCGCAAGAGTTTGCATGTTCTCCCCGTGCTTGGTGGGTTTCCTCCAGGCGCTCCGGTTTCCACCTTACAATCTAAAGACATGAAGATTAGGTTAATTGGGTTTCCCAAATTGCCCGCTTTGTGTATGTTTGCATATGTGTCCTGCGATTGATTCTTCAGTCTGAAGAAGGTTCTTGGATGAGTAGTGAACTTTATCTACCTTACAAGAAAGTCCTCAGACAGATAACTTGGATGACTGAGAATCTTGACTAAGATCTATGATAAATAATGAGACAGTTTGACAGTGTACCAACAAGGCAATCAGCAATAAATGTCTATCTATCTATCTTAAACCGTTATTGCTATCCGATAGTATAACAATGACCTGTGACACTAATGCCAGTTGTCCTTGCTGTAAGGGGAGGATACTTTGCTGAAGACCGCATCTTCACATGTGTACACACACTCACACATCCGCTACCGGAAATTTGGAAACAGCCTATTACATCTTATATCATAGATCTTATACTGATGATGGGAGAGTCGGACAGCTGTGTAAAGCCTTCTGTTTTTTGGGCCCATAACGTTACTGAACCTAGACCTGACTAACAAGAAGCAATTCCAGATCATAACACTGCTCCCACAGGCTTGTACAGTGGGCACTAGGCATGATGGGTGAATCACTTCATCTGCCTCTCTTCTTAACCTGATGCTCCCTTCATTCTGGAACAAGGTTAATCTGGATTCACAAGATCACTTGACTTTTTTTTTAATGCTCCACAGTTCATTTTTATGCTTTCTAACAAATGGAAGCCTTTTGTCTGATTAGCCTCATTGATAAGAACTTCCAGCTGCCTAACACACAGTATGACCGCACAACAATCCCTGTTATCTGTTATCACCCAAATGAGGATGGGTTCCCTGTTGAGTCTGGTTCCTCTCAAGATCTCGGGGATTTTTTCTTTGCCACCGTCATCCTCGGCTTGCTCATCAGGGACAGTCTGATCATTTTGTTTCATACACATTTTCTCACATTTCATACACATTTCCATAATTTTCCTCTCATTCTGTAAAGCTGCTTTGCACCAGTGACCATTGTTAAAAGCGCTATACAAATAAAATGTAATGTAATTGAATTAATAAGTGGTTTTCTTAAGGCTACACAACTGTTTAGCCACAATCCTCAATGCTCTTACTTTCACTATTTAACATAACTCTTGTTTTTTAGGATTTGATTTCACTAAGCAAATTTCACCCATCACTCTCATTCAGGATGTTTTTCTGACCACATTTCTTCCCTAAAGATGAGGGTTCTCCTCTATCCTTCCAGGTTTTATTAATGAATTGGGCAGTGCTTAGCAATCTGCCCAATGTGTTTTCTTTGCTTGATGCAGGATAATACTTTGACCTTTCTGAACAGAGTAACATCTTTGTCATGACCACAGGATAGGTCTCCTGACATGGGTGTTTAAAATATGAGAAGCTACTCACTGCATCATTTAGGGTTAAATAACTTGTTGCGTGCTGAATCATATTAATCACTGCAGTAATTATCCTGGTTCTTAACTATTTAGTAAGTTAAATTCAGGTTGTGACCTTTTTTGGCCTTGTAGTGTATGTTATTTGACTTTTCAAAGTTAATTTTAGAAGTAAGTATTCAAACTGGCATTCCAGCATTCCCCTGTTCTTCCCCTACTTTGGTCACTAGATAATTCCTGCCCATCAAACCTATCTCAGACCAGCACACACTTCCTATAAGACATATGCCAGTCAGTTGGATGGCACTAACAGCACTTGTCAGCTTACAGACTGCAAAGAATCGATAATGTTTTTTGTGATTGGCAGAGGAGAGAGTGAATGTACTCCCTTCTACCAAGAGAGCACATCCAGTCTGCTCCTTTGGCGCTCGGCCCAGGCTGTGCCATCACCAGGGTTTGAATTTGTGATCCCCCAATGATGGGCTAATTTGTTCCCTGAAGCTGCTGTGATTGATTTTCATGATCTCTGCCAGAACAAATTAGTCTATGTCTTTCTTCAAATCCAAATTCTCTAATCAAATTGTGCTTCAGCTTCCATACCTTCAAATGTTGTGTATGGCTTTTATGAAAAAGATTGCATATTTTTGTAGGATATCTAGCAAAATTTTCAAATAGGATTCAATTAAATCATAATAGCCTGATGAAAAAAGCTATTAATAAGACCTCTTTTGAGGGCTGTAGTGATAGACTGCCTAAGTGTCTTCTCCTCTCCTCCTTTGGAATCCTCTTGCAGGATGGTAGATTTACACAGGCCAGGAATGTCTCTTGAAGCCATTTTTAAACAAGTACAGATTCCAAGATTACATCAAACAATTCTGGAGTCTGGAGGAAAACTCAAATTATCATCCTTATCTAAGAGGAAATTGGTTCAGATGGTCACCAAGGCACTGGTCTGCCATTATGGATTATTTTATTGAAAGTGTAATGAAGATAAATAATGCACAATCTGTGTTACCACACATTGGGTGATCTGTGTTATTAGCACTAACTTGCCATTGATATATACTGTACATATACAGTGTCAAGAAGTATGTGAACCTTTTGGAATTTCTGCATTCATGTTTTCTGCATTAATTTGTCATAAAATGTGGACTGATCTTCATCTAAGTCAACAGTATTGACAAATATAATGTGCCTAAAATAATAGCACCAAAAAAATGTCAACGATTTTTCTTGTCTTTAATGAGAACAAGCATAAAAAATTCATAGTGCTAGAAGAATACGCTCATGTAAGCCATGCCTCGCCAACAAGAGCTTTCAGAAGATCTGTGATCCAGAATTGTTGATTATCATTAGACTACAAAGTAGTTTCAAAGGCTTTATAAATTCACCAGTATGCAGAGAGACACTTTGGGACTGTGGTTACTTTACCAAAAAGTGGACACCCAGTAGTCAAAATGGCACAAAGGGCACAATGGAGACTCATCAATGAGGTAAAGAAATAACACAGAGTAACAGCCATAGATTTGAAGGCATCATTGGAACCGGCTAACATCTTTGGTCATGAGTCTACAGCATGTAAAACATTGAATAAGTAGGGTTTTCATTGCAGGACACCACGAATGAAGCCGCTGCTTAATAAAAAGAACATTGCTGCACGCCTGAAGTTTGCGAGAGGGCACATTGCTAATACCGATGTGGAGTGTCAATGTTTTGTGCACTGATGAAACTAAGATTGATCTGTTTAGAAAGGACACACAGCACCACAATCTGGTGTAAAAACCTGCACTGCATATCAGCATGAAAATTATACAGCCCAGACCCCAACCCGATAGAGATGCTATGGAATGACTTGATGAGAGTGATACACATGAGATGTCTGAAGAATATGACCGAGCTAAAGCAGTTCTGCCAGGAAGAAGGGGCTACAATTGCTCTTGAACGATTTCCAGGTCTGATCCACAGCTACCGGAGGCACCTGGTTGAGGTTATTGCTGTCAAGGGGGGTCAACCAGTTATTAATTCCAAGGGTTCACTTACTTTTTCCACAACCATTTTGGATGTTGTATGAGTGTGCTCAATAAAGACATGAAAGATCAGAATTTTTTGTGTTATTATTTTAGGTACATTTTATTTGTCAATACCCTTAACTGCGATAAATTTCAGATCACATTTGATGTCAAATCAATGCAGAAAATTTTGAAATACCAAAAGGTTCACATATTTTTTCTTGCCAATGTACTACGGAAGGGACAGTGTATACTTATATGTATATGGGAGTTCCAGTCTGGTGTCTTTTTGTACCACCAGTAAAATCAGTAAGAAGAAAACTAGCCAACTATGGAAACCATAATCTTACTGAATACTAGTAAGGTTCTGTAGTATGCTCACTATGAAGCCCCCCCTGATGACTTCAATCTGATTATTCAGTTCACCATGACACCATGAACTGGAACAACAGTATGACTGTTTAAGGTCAAGAGAGTTTTATATTGTGGTACTTGTGTTATGAACTAGAAGATTTGCCGTCTAAGAAAGAAGGGCCTGGTCTATAATAGACATCTTGAAGCTCGACTAAAGATTACTCGACTAAAGCTTTCGCTGAGAAATGTTTGGAGAGTCAAAGCTGAGCGATCAACCGTCTAACCAGAATTCTGCGCGAGGCTTGTTGATGGCTACAAATATTTTGCATGAATGATAACTTGGGCACCAAATTTTTGGTGTTCCTTTGGATGTTGGATGTTGCAGAATCATGGTGCCTGAGAAAAAGATCAATTCAAAGCACAGTGTTGCCAGGAAATTAATATTTAAATGTTTGTCAACTTCCGACTACAGCTGTCAGTTTGGTGGCAAAGTCTTTGGTGGAAAATTTACGTTGTTTGGATTTCAATTATCACATGGCCATATTAGACTATTTTGAAATACACCCAGTAAAAATGCTGTTTTTTTGTGCACTGTCATTTATTGCTGTATGCTTTTTAGCAGGTGTTGTGCCTAAAACAACAGCATTCTTTATTTTTTCCCAGCAAATCTGCAGGAGTCCATGCCTCTTCCCTGATGACATTACTGAGGCTTACCCAAAACAAGGAATTCTGGGAGACTGCTGGCTGCTGTGTGCTTGTAACATGCTCCTGAAAAGCCGCTATCTGTTGGATCAGGTAAACACAAAAGACAAAAGTACATTGAAATATTCTAAAGATTTTTGTCGTGTAATTTTGCTGTAATCTAAAACATTTTTACATTTATTTATTCTAACTAAGCAGGAAGAACAGGATTTCAGTTGGTGAGAATCGTCCTGATACTTTCTTGTGCAGTTGACACACTTTTACTGTCACACAGCAACTATTTCTGTTCTGCTTTTAACCTCCAAAGTATTGAACAGCATATAAACTGTATATGACATATCTGATTCAGATACATGGCTGACAGGAGTAGAATCTGATATGGTCGTCTACTGTTGTAGCTTATGCACCTCAGGGTTGATGTTTTGTCCATACTGAGAAGCTTTTCTGCCCACCATGATTGTAAAGTGTGATTCAATGAGTCCTATACCCTTCCTGGCTGCTTGAACCAATCTGGCCATATTTTTTTTCTGCACTTTTTTATCAAGATATTTCTGCCCACAGAATTGACGCTTCCTCGTTTTTTTCTGTACCCTTTCGTGTGGAATTCCCAGAAGATAATAAGTTTCTGAAATACCATGCCATCATCAAATTACAGAGATCACTCCTTTTGTTATGTTTGGTATAAGAAATAAGAAACTCTTGTCCTCTGATCTACATGAGTTTATGCACTGCGCTGCCTCCTTGTGATTGGCTGATGTGATCCAGAAAAGTATATTGTTTATCTACTCAGGATGGTAATTCCTTAAAATATACATAACAACACATCCAAAACACATGCTAGTGAGTTTGGGAATAAATGTGTGTGCATGGTGTCTCACGCCCAGTATTCACAGGATTTGCTCTTGGTCCACTGTGACCCTGTCAAGAATAATGCTGTTTCTGAAAGTGAGTGAGTGAGTGACTGGATGGTAGACCTTAAATAACTGTTTTGTTAAATAATGTGTGGGGTGGCATGTTGGCACAGAGTGACATTGTTGCATCACCAATTCTGCATCCCTGTTTCTATTCTGAGCTTTTTTGCCAGGTTTTTTATATATCCTCTGGTTTTCCTCTCACTTCCTAGAACATGCCACTAACAACATGCATTGTTTACTTTAAATTGCCCTAAAGGTATAAATGAGTGTGTAATTTGTTTACCTGTTACCCTGCAATTAACTAGCACAGTCCCAATGTTGCCCAGGTTAGGTTCTGGAACCACCCTAATCCCTAACCAAATAAGAAGTCACAATGACTTGAGACAATGTCTATGTATAATTGTTCTAGGTGATGCTCCCTGGACAGTGTGTGTGGGGTCAAAGAGGTTACACTGGGCAGTTTCGGTTCCAATTTTGGAGGAATGGTCACTGGACAGAAGTTCGGATAGACGATCGACTGCCCTGCATCAACAACACACCCTGTTTCTCTCACTGTAACAGCCCCATGGCTTTCTGGGTAGCATTGCTGGAGAAAGCATATGCAAAGTGAGTACTATGATGATGTTTATTAAATGAATTAGAGTAAACTCAATATTGTTATTTCATATTTCTCCTCATGGCCTGTATCCATGACCAAGTCAAATACATCCAAAGGCTTCCCTTCTGATAAAAGTCTTATCTAAAGTAACAACCGTTCCTCTAAATACATTTACAGTGTTACTAACGTCAGACAGAAATGTTGGCGCATAGAGTTTAAGTTTGTGGTTTACTCATTACTTGTATGCTTAAACTATAAATCCAACAAAAAACAATGGTCATTGTCACAAAGCACCTTTCTTTTGCACATTTTGAAAGAACATACCAGTTCACCATCTGTCTGTTTTTTCTAAAGGCTCCATGGTTCATATGAGCGTTTATGGGCAGGACAGGTGTGTGAGGCACTCGTGGACCTAAGTGGAGGTGTTGCTGAACGCTGGAGTTTAAAACAGTCTGTGAACACACCTGGAGGCCAGAGCTTGTTCCCAGAGCTCTCAGAGGATATAAGGAAGCAGAGTTACATTAGTTGCTGTGTACACGAAGACCCTACGGGTGAGTGGTAAAACAGGACAAGTATAATATGCACTTGCTACTATTTGCTATTAAGACAACTTAGACAGTAAAACAGCTGTTTTAGAGCAGTTGTCTACTTTTAGAGAAAGAAGAAATATTTAGATTAAAGATAAAGGTTATGTTAACAAAAATCAAAGTTGCCTATTACTAAAATTCTCATTAAGATATTCTCTGCGAATCTTTGATTTTTCCATTTATAACGTAATATTATGTTTATTCAGTTTTATTACATTTTATTTACCATGTTGGCTGTTTTATCTTAGAGATAAAGTCAGAGATGGCAGATTGAGGTGGTTTGGACATGTTTAGAGGAGAGATTGTGATTATATTGGTAGAAGGATGGTGAGGTTGGAACCGCCAGGCAGGAGGAAGACCAAAGAGGAGATTTATGTAGTTAGAGAGAACATGAAGTTAGTTGGTGTAAGTGATGAGGATGCAGAGGATCGGGTTAGATGGAGGCAGATGATTCTCTGTGGCGACCCCTGAAAGGGAACAGCCCAAAGACCAAGAAGATTTATGTAACCCTGTTACAGCAATTGACAATGTCACAAAGCGACTTTACAGGAACAAAAATTCAGCATTTAAATTGAAAATGAGAAAGCTAGAGGTGTTGGTGTCAAGGCAAAACTGCCTGAGATGAACATGAGGAAGAAACCTTAGAGGAAATAGACTAAAAAGGGAACCCATCCTCATTTGGGTGATACCGGATAGTGTGACTGTAAATGAATCCCTATATACACACTATAACAGTGTGTTCGGAGGTTCAATTCAATTCAATTCAATTTTATTTGTATAGTGCTTTTAACAATTGACATTGTCGCAAAGCAGCTTTACACAATCAAAATAAGTTTTGAATGTTTAATTGTATAATGTGTTTTAATTTATATGAATACCAGTTGATTGTTGATATATTTAGTTGCACTTTGTTGAAGTTACCAAATGTTTAGTGATGGACACTTGGGTATTAAATGTTTGTGGAAATATTTTTCCTTAAACTATTAGAGCAATTTTAGTCATAACCCATTATAGTGAAACTGCTTGTATTAATACAGTCAAAGTCCTCAGTTATTGTATTACATAAAGCTATAAGTAGACCATATGGATGGTGCTCAAGAGCATATAGTGGTCTCAATGTGATGAGAATTCCATTCAGTGCGTTATAGGTCAATACTCATATTTTACAAATGCCTTGCGGATAAGAAAGAGAAATGCCACAACCCATTACAGAGCAGAGATAGGAGTTAGGGTTAGAAAAGCTCATCACCACAAAGCTTACTTCAAGTTGCACATGGTTCTAGTACCAGTACTTCTGTCTTGTCAGAATTAAGAAGAAGAAAATTAATACATCCGGTGTCTAATGTTCTTCATACATTCCTTAACTTTATTAAGCTGGTGTTTCTCATCTGGCTTAAACAAATTATATTACCCAGTAGAAGTTAAGTACAGGTAGAGAAGTCATCATTTACATGTACAAATTGATAACAGTCAATTAAGACCTGAGCCAGGAGATGGCTGCTCTTCCAACTCCTACAAGATTTTATAATCTATCCAGAAGAATAGTATGATTAATGGTCTCAAAAGCTGCACTAAGGTAAGGCAACTCAAGCAAGGAGAAACAGCCCTGATCAGAGGCCGATAGTGTCACGAGCAACCGAGGGATGAACAGAAAAGCCTTAGCAGTTAGCCCGTGTAGTGTGGATGGTAAACCCAAACGCGGAAGCAGCGCGAGTAGGCAGGATAACCATGCGATTAGTTTAAGAACTCTCTTACACAAAGAGCAAGGATCTACACAAATAACCATTGGTGAAGTGAAGGGTTTGAGCTGGGAGGTGTGGAATACCGGATGGATCCGGAGCGCCGCAGGCAGCTGGAGCCGGTAGGTGACAGGATTAATACAGAGGGTAATGCGGTATGGACCAATGAACCTGGGTGATAGCTTTTTGGATTCTGTATGGAGGTGCAGGTTTCTCGTAGACAGCCATACTTTGTCACCTACATTGTACAACCGTCCCGGAGGGTGTCAACGGCGATGTTGCGCGGTGTAGCGGTGGTTGGCACGGTGAATGGCAGTGTTGGCTTGACTCCATAGCCGTCGACACCTTCGGACCAACTGTTGGGCCGACGGTACATCGACCTCCGGTTCTTGGTGTTCGAACATCGGAGGCTGGAAACCGTGGCATATCTCAAATGGGCATAGGTTGGTGGCAGAGGAGACGTGGAGATAATGTGAAAGTTCTGCCCAAATGAGATAGCGGGCCCAGGAGCGCTGACGATCGGCGACGAAGCACCTCAGGTAGCGCTCCAATTGTTGGTTGGTCCGTTCCGTCTGACCATTAGTTTGAGGATGGTATCCAGATGACAAACTGCAGGTGGAATTGATCAGACGGCAGAAGGCCTTCCAGAACCGTGCCGTGAACTGAGGCCCCCTGTTCGAGACGATGTCCTTGGGGAACCCATGCAGACGGACTACGTGTTCTAAAATCAGCTCGGCTGTCCTTTTAGCTGACGGGAGTCCGGGGAGGGCCACCAGATGCACAGCTTTGGAGAACCGATCTACGATGGTCAGAATGGTGTTTTTTCCCTCGGCGACCGGCAGGCCCGTGATGAAGTCGAGGGCAATGTGCGTCCAGGGCCGACGGGGAGCGGTTGGAGCTCCCCGGCTGTTGGTTGGTTGGTGTTCTTCGCCCTGGCGCACACTGGGCACGCCTGGACGAACTCTTTGATGTCCTTTGTCATTGTGGGCCACCAAAAGGCGCGCTGTATGAATGTTTGGGTGCGCCCCACGCCCGGGTGGCCGGAGAACGGAGTGGAGTGGCCCCTTTGGAGGACCTCGCTTCTTAGGGCGTGGGGGACGTAGAGTCTCCGTGGCCTGTGCCTGGCGGACCCTCGTCTCCAAATCCCAACAGAGTGGTGCGATGATTTTGGATGGTGGGAGAACAGGCGCGGGGTCCGCCCGGGGGGCGTCTTCCTCATGTTGTCGGGAGAGGGCATCGACCTTGGTGTTCTTCGACCTCGGACGGTAAGACAGATGGAAATTATACTGTTCAAAGAACAGTGCCCACCGCGCCTGTCTTGGATTAAGCTGTTTCAAACTCCGGATAGTGATTAGATTTTGGTGATCGGTCCAGACGGTGAACGGCTCTCCGGCGCCCTGGAGCCAGTGTCGCCATTCCTCCAAAGCCCACTTTATGGCCAGCAGCTCGCGGTCCCCTACTCCGTATCGCTGCTGAGTGGGATCAAATTTTTTGGAGAAGGAGCTACAAGGGTGTAGCTTCTGATCTGGACCTCGCTGGGAGAGAACCGCCCCGGCGCCCACGTCCGAAGCGTCCACCTCCACAACGAACGGTTTGGTGGTGTCGGGGTGAAGGAGAATCGGAGCAGTGGTGAATCGGTGGCAGAGTTCATGAAATGCAGAGATGGCAGCAGAGTTAAGGTGAAAGTGATGAGAAGATGAGAGAAATTTCTCTCTTACCCGCAGAAACCTTCACTCTGTCTCCCCTTCCTCTATGTCTTCATGCACCCTATCATTCCTCCCAGACCCAGACTCCTTCTCCTCTCTACCACTAGAGACTGCGACTGAAACTTTCCTCTCTTCTCTCTCCTCATCCATAGAGCTCCTTTGCCCGCTGTCATCTATACCAAGGAAGACGTCTTGTCCTGCTCCTTGGCTATCTGATGTACTGCGCAAAAACAGAAGAGAATTAAGAACTGCAGAGAGAAGATGGAAGAAATCGCAGCTTGATGCCGATCTTGTCTCTTACCAGACTATTCTCTCCAAATTCTCATGTGACGTGACTTCTGCCAAAACTGCATTCTACAGAGAAAAGCTGGAAGCCTCTGCACATGATCCTGGCAAACTCCATAACATCTTCTCCTCACTACTCAACCCACCGACTCCTCCTCCTGCCCCTTCCTCTCTGACTGCTGACGATTTTGCTACATTCTATGATGGGAAAATTGCAGCAATCCGTCAGTCCTTCGCTCCCAACCAAACTCCAACAGCAGAACCTCAGGAACTTCCCTTCCCTCCCTTAGCAGAATTCTCCAACCTGTCATCTGATGAGATTCAGCAGATCATCTCGTCATCTAACCCCACTACCTGTTCTTTAGACCCAATCCCTTCCACAATGCTCCAGGCCATCTCACGAGACCTCCTTCCCTTCACCACAACCATCATCAACCATTCCATATCATCTGGTCATGTTCCTGCTGCTTTTAAGAAAGCAAGGGTTATTCCCATCCTCAAGAAACCCTGCCTGGACCCATCAGAAGTTTACAACTATCGTCCGGTATCACTTCTCTCTTTTATTTCCAAAATTCTTGAAAGGACTGTTTATAACCAAATGTCTCCTTATCTCTCACAGAACAACCTTAATGATCCCAACCAATCTGGATTCAAGGTGGCACATTCCACAGAGACTGCCCTTCTGTCAGTCACTGAGAAGCTCCATGCTGCTAGATCTGCTAAACTGTCATCTGTCCTGATCCTCCTGGACCTGTCAGCTGCATTTGACACAGTGAACCACAAGATCCTATTATCTATTCTCACAAGCCTTGGTATTTGTGGAACAGCGTGGCAATGGTTTGCTTCTTACCTAGAAGATAGGTCATATGAGGTGACATGGAGGGGATCTACATCTGCCCCATGTAGACTCTCTACTGGTGTTCCGCAGGGCTCAGTACTTGGTCCTCTTCTGTTCTCCCTCTATACCCGGTCTCTTGGTAAGGTCATATTATCGCATGGATTTTCATACCATTGTTATGCAGATGACACTCAACTTGTTTTCTCCTTTCCTCCCTCTGACACTCGGGTTTCCACGCGGATCTCAGCATGTCTGGCAGACATCTCATCCTGGATGGCAGCTCATCAGCTGAAACTCAATCTGAGTAAAACCGAACTGTTGTTCATTCCTGGTGACGCATCCCCAGGTCAAGATCTTGTGATATCCCTGGACAACAATCAAATCACTCCTTCAGCCACTGCCCGCAATCTTGGGGTAACCATGGACAATCATCTGTCATTTTCCCCTCACATCGCTAACCTTACTCGCTCTTGTAGATTTCTTCTTTACAATATCAGAAGAATCCGCCCATTTCTTTCTTCACAGGCTACTCAGGTGCTTGTTCAGTCCCTTGTTATTTCAAGACTGGACTACTGCAACTCACTCCTGGCTGGCCTGCCTCTGTCCACAACTCGTCCTCTGCAACTGATCCAGAATGCAGCAGCACGTCTCGTTTTCAACCTTCCCAAGTTCTCCCACACCACCCCACTCCTCCGCTCCTTGCATTGGCTTCCTGTAGCTGCCCGCGTCAAATTGAAAACACTGATGCTTGCCTACAAAGCTAAAAATGGCCCAGCACCCACTTACCTCTCTGCTCTAATCACACCACGCACTGCGCCGCGTTCCCTCCGGTCCTCCAGCACTGCTCGCCTCGTCCCACCATCTCTCAGGGATCGAGGGCGGCATTCATCCAAACTCTTTTCTGTTCTGGCACCTAGGTGGTGGAATGAACTTCCTCTAGATGTTCGTACAGCAGAGACTTTGACTATCTTTAAACGGCGACTCAAAACTTATCTATTTCTCCAGTACTTACAGGACTAACCCCCCTTAAAAAAAAAAAAAAAAAAAAAACCTCCTCCCAGTTGTGTTAGACTAATCGCACTTAGTTATTGACCTAGTTAACCCAGTGTAAGTATCTATCCAGTAATGTAAACTTTAAAGCACTTTTTGTAAGTCGCTCTGGATAAGAGCGTCTGCCAAATGCCTAAATGTAAAATGTAAATGGAATAACTCTACTCTCGCGCTCTCTAACCCTCTCTAAAGTCTGGATGCGCTCCTCTAATGCTGATATCTGCTCCGTCAGGGTGCTAACTAACACATGCCAGATCTGTGCTATTTTTTTTTCACTTCACTATAAATCCCAGTAGGTATTTCAAAGTGTGCACTGAGGTCCTGGTGGTCTCTCTGAAAAATATCTTCTCTCCCACTCATGTAGTTTTGATGGAAACCCAGATTTTGGCAACATGGTGGTGGTGTCATGCACTTTCCTCTTCTTAATGAAGTATTTAACTGTGCTCATAAAAAGTCTTTTTAACAGTCCTGTTAAAGTGATATTATTCTGCAAAAATGTTGGAAAAGTGACTTTATGGCCTTGAAGGTCATGATTATGATTTCTTTGTTGATTTAACCAGTTATTTTAACCAACTTTCTGTAGGTGCCTCTGAGCAGGGTCAGTTCCACGCTCTGAGTGTAATTGAATGGAAAGATGTGAAAACAACAGCTGGAGAACAAGTGCAGCTGCTCCGGATACGCAATCCATGGGGCAGGAGGTGCTGGGAAGGAGCCTGGACTGAGGGGTGGGTACCGTACTATGAGATTTTATCTATCTTTCTATTTATTTATTGATTGCGCCATCTTTGCTATATCTTATTATATTGTATTTTGCATTAGCCTAATTGAATTATTCAGGGGGTAGTAAGAGTTTGCTGCCATTATACGAAGTAAAAGCATACTCTAATAACACTGAAAACAAGAAAAGGACAATATCACAACTATTAACTGTTTACAGTGATTAAGGCACAAGATGAAAGCCATGATTTCTAACAATCACTTTGTTTTAATAGTAGTTAAGTTACAGTACAATTTAAGATTTATGCTTCTCAAAGGCTTAAGGCCAGCAGTAGAAGAACTTGAAACCAATAAAATGAAAATGTCTATTGTGTTGTAAATATACATGAAATATCTGTCATTCTCTGTCTATTCCCTCTGTCTGTCTCATCTACACATACATTATACACACGTTAGGGGAGCAGGGTGGACTATGCTGGACCCCTTGTGCTCTGCAGAACTTTTGTGCAACACAAAGGACGGGGAATTCTGGGTAGATAAGATGGAATTTCAGCAGAAATTTGAT
The DNA here is from genome assembly GCA_030347435.1 of Clarias fuscus. Lineage (NCBI taxonomy): Eukaryota > Metazoa > Chordata > Actinopteri > Siluriformes > Clariidae > Clarias > Clarias fuscus. Next base: position 1,349,490 of record CM059231.1, on the reverse strand, counting down.
GACATGACGGTAGGATATCCAATCAGTGAGGATCATCATCTTCAGAGCATTTACACAGGTAATTTTTAAATACCAAATTCGCACTATTCATATCAATATAAACAAAAGTTCTGAAAAGCAATGCTAATTATATGCAGGGCTTTAAACTGATCTTTTTCAGCATAATGCTCTGATGTCTTGAAGCAGTATATCCAGTCCTAAGTATTTTGCCCAGCTCACTCAATAGTGATTTACAACATTAGACTGTAGAAATACTTCTACAGCTGTAAAAAAAAAAAAAAGCCAGTTGAATGTCTCTTCTGTGGCATGTTAAATAAAGAGCTCAAAACATAAAATAAGTATGTAACCATCAAGTTCCACCAGTTTTTAAAAACTTATACAACAAATTTTGAATGATTACCAAGAATGATAACCAAGAATAAACCAAAATGCTTACTCAGATGATGAAATGCTTTTGAGAAATATATCACAAACACTACTTACAGTAAAGTCTACATCATCAGATTTCGAGTTTCTAATTTAGTGCTTATCAAAAAATCTTTGTTAGTTCTCATGCAATGACTATCTACTGTACCCTAATAATACTATAGTACTGGTAGTAGTGGAGGAAATATAGTACAGTGATGCTGTAGACAAATGTCATCTGTTTGTCAAGTCACATTTCTGTATTACTCTACACAATTGTTAAAATGTGACTATTACCACTTTTCAACCATTGTAATGTATAAATTTCAAAAGTCTCTCAATGCAGCTTTTTAACCTAACGTCAGGGAACTAACCACCGCCACTGGAGCTTGCACAAGTGCGTTCTCAGGGCCGGTCCCAATCATGGATAAAATGGGAAGGGGTATGTCAGGAAGGTCATCGAGCATAAAACTTCCTGTACCAAATCATGACACTTGGACACCGTTATACACCAAATTTACAGGCATATTACAGTCTTTATACAATCCAAGTTGGCGAATCAAATAAGTATAGGAGATTTATTAAGGTTGTATCTTGGCATTAAGGCTGTTATTGTTATCTGTAATTAGATCTCTAAAATATAGTAAACCGTACTTAATTTATGGGAACTTCTTAATTTATTAATATCTTGTCAGCTTGCATTACAGAGCTTGCACAGGTACTTGTATGTGGATGATTCCAGTGGATTCCTCATGTGAGGTGTGCTTTCACACCAGACTAATCCACCTTTACATAAATATACTGAATGTTACTTTTTCCCCATGTTTTGGATGTTTCCTTGTGGTTTGGCTGATCGTATAGTATGTGTAGCTTCAGTATAGCTGTAGTACATGCTAATAACTTTTTTGCCATGGTAAAATAAGCTTTCCTGGCTCCACATCCTGCGTAAATGGTAGAACAAACTGTCTGGCAATGAGGTTAGTCTATGGAATGTGGTTTACAAGCAAAGTAGTAATTAATTCTAAATTATTTACTACTTTTCTAGTCAAAAGTTCTAATTCCATGATCTTTCCTGATTTTTATTTCTTTCTACATTGTACATTTCTACATTTATAAATTGTAAGCAACGCAGAATATGCAATATTCATTTGAATGTTTGATATTGAGAGTGTTTGCTACTCTTGCTCTGTAAAGCCTTTATAACGGCTCTAATCTGAGGTGCTATTAATTGGTGTTTTTGAGGCTAGTAAATCTAATGAACTTCTCTGCAGCAGAGGAAAGTTTTGGTCTTACCTTCATGGGATGTTCTTTATGAGATACTTGTTGTTACTTAATTACCTAAAGCCATATGTGTTATTTGTTAGGTTTGAAAAATTCCAACAAATGTCTATTCTAGAATGTTTAAATGAATCACTAAACAGAAACTTTTGACTGGTACTGTAGAAAGATTGAGAGACAGATTGATAGATCAATAGCTATAGATATATAAATCAGCCATAACATTACAAAACATTTTTGCCCAGTATCATGTAGGTTTTGATGTGTCGTTATGTCTTCAACTGCCATCTTTGGGCGCTTTCAAATTAGATGCCCAGGATCTTTCTGAAAACACTTCATTCGATTAATTTTGATGAGTGAAAATAGTAATTCTAAGCTCAAGACCATGTTCTCCAACGAATAGATCGGAGAGATCACTGTTTAGGAGCGAAGTCATCAATACTATTACTCTCTCTGTACTGTATCTCATCCTCTGTCCTACACAGCCATTTCTGAGCAAATGAATGTGAAAACGACCTTTGTGTCTCCTCAATTGTTGCAGGGTCTCTCTTGACTCATACCCAGCAGATAGGCGGCTCCTGGATCAAAGGGTTCTCAGCAGGGGGTTGCCGTAACAACAGTAGCTACAGCAGCAATCCTAAATACTGGTTAAGGGTTCAGGAAGGAGGAGAGGTGCTTATATCACTTCTGCAGCATGGACCACGGAGCTCACTACACAATTTCCAGACAGGGCAATCAGTTGACAACACTCGTCAGCAGCACCCGTACTATCAGGCCATTGCGCTGCACATATGGAAGGTTTGTTGGAATATTGTAATTAATTATTTATTATTTAATATATTCATTTTTCAAACTTAGCCTGTGCCAGGGATTCAGTGAGTTAGGGGGTCGCAGGGAAGTTGTCCTGGAGATTTTCTTGTCTATTTTCATTTTTATAGGTAGACAAAAAGCGCTTCAACTTGACACGGACACTGAACTCGACGCCCTGTGCATCCTCACTCACACACACATATGAGCGTGAGGTGGTGGTACACGCACACTTAAGTGCAGGGTTCTACTTGCTCGTGCCCAGCACCTTTCTACAGGGGGCACAGGGGCACTTCCTTCTTCGAGTGCATGCTACATGCTCCACTTTCCTCAGGTATACGCAAATGTCTTTTTTTATTATTTAACAATATAGATGTCTTGTGATTGTGAACATCATACAGAAATTTGGGAAGTATGTTTATAGTTTTAGGCCAGTGAGAATTTGTACACACAATGTCACAATTTTTGCACTTTTGCTTCTGTACAACACCATGGTGGTTGTGAAATGAAGCAAATAAGATGATAAAACATAAACATTTGGGGTTTAACAAAAATATTACATTACCAGTTAAATTCTTTTAATGTTGTTTACTGTACCCACCTTCAGTCTCTGCTTGTTTGTGGGGCTTTCAGCTTTTGGTTTAATCTTCGGTAAGTGAAAAGAATGCTACATTTGGTTGAGGTCAGGAGATTGATTTCTCTGCATTGGGTTGCTTTCATGATGCACTAAAGTATCATGAAAAGTATAGCTCTATACATCTTGCTACTCCTTTCAGCAGGCACATTAACTATAAACACCAGTGCCCCAGTTCCACTGGCAGCCATACAGTGCATGCCCATGCCCTAACACTGCCCCCACTACAGTTATTTTTGATGGATGATGTGGTATGCTTTGGGTATGAGTCGTTCCTTTCCTTTTCCATACTTTTCTCCCATTATTCTTGTATAATTTGGTAGTGGTGTACAGAGAAGTCTTTATTCAATACTTTTTTTAGTCCAAATACTTTTGGAACCAACTGTAATATTTATTTTTTTATTTTTTTAACCAGATATTTGGCTGTTATTTAAAAAAAAAAAAAAAAAACATCTTTCTTTTACAGTGCAGTAAAAGTGAGTGTGCAGCAGGAGTGTGAAGGTGGAGAATGGGAGATGGAAAGTGTAAGCGGCTGCTGGACAGTCGGCTCTACAGCTGGAGGAAGTCGGAACTTCCCATCACACGGGAAGAACCCTCATGTTCCCCTCATAGTCACGTATGACCCTGGGGGGACAAATGTAAGAGTCACACTATGCCAGCATAGCCCAGAGAACACTCTTCATGCCATTGGCTTTCATATTTATAAGGTCAGTAGCCAGCCAAGGCAGTCACACATCATTAATATGATGGAATATGACTAGACTAATTATAAATTGTTATTGTAAAGATAATAATACATAGATTTTAATATGAATGTGTAATTCACAGCCCACAGTCTACGATTCCTTGGCTGTTACAGAGCTGGAAAGATTGGAAAGATGTATGATTATAGGTTATATGTACATAGTTTGCTTTCTAGAGTATGATTTGCTTGATTGATTGCTGAAATTTAAAAAGACCATTAAACAAAACCATTAAGTTTTTATAAAGGTTTTAAAGGGACAGGTGACATTGACCTTCTAATTGGTGAAAATAAAGCATTCTTGTGTAGTACAGGACCATCTAAATATAGCAATGGTGTAATATTTTCTGTGAATATTAGTAAGAGGCATACTATGTGCTCACAAGACCATTATTAACCAAATCATTGATCCATGTAGACATAAATATTTTTTCTAGTACTGTAAATGAAGGGCTTTACTGTAAATTCGCCTGACTTTTGTTTTTATACTATATTGCCAAATAATTTAACTCAATGACACATGTGTGTATAAAGAAACATTTAATTAGAAAATAGCTACATATCTTTATTTTATCCTCATTTGATCTTTAAACTTCCACATTCTTGGCAAAATGCGGCAGTGTATGACCGCAATTAAAACATGATGCATTCATAAAGAGTCAATGCCATGACCGTTGCTTTCAGTCACATGTTTAGTAAAACAGAACTACCAGGGTGACGCTGAATTTTTTGTTTTCACTCTTTTTATTTTATTTTATGATCATTAGCATTCATTCTTTATAATTAAAAAGGTTTTGTAAGCCCCAAATCTCAACAGTTCTTGTTCCAACATGCTACTAGTATTGAATTTAAGCAATTTGCAAAATCAAGCCAAATCAACCCTGAAATGACCACATTAATTTAGACTAAATCTGTTGTCGCCTTTTTGACGCAACCAAAACATGAATAAAATGTTCTATATCACTTTGTAATAAGTCTTGCTTCTTTTGAAAAAAAAAAATCTCAAAACTGCCTAAATCTCACTTTGCAGTGAACATTTTTATAGATTCTGTGTAGGTTGTTTTTCCTGCTTTTTGGTGTAATAAATGTGACTAAGACAGTCACTAAAACCATTAACTGAAAAACTGTATATATAAAAGGCCTAATAAAAATATATTAGTGCAATGATTGGTGCCTTTAAAAAAGACTGAAGAAAAAAAAACAGGAAGCCGATGCCTCAGGGGCCACGTCTCACCAAATCTGGGCAGATAAAATATAAATTCTTTATTGTGTTACTAATAATATTTATCCAGCACCATGTTATTTTTATATGAACAAACATACAAAATGATTAAAGCATGTGCAGAATTTTCTGCATGCACTCCATTTATAATAATTTGTGATGTCATTTTTATGAGACATTTTTAACATCCCATGAGTTAATGATTTTAGTTAACACTTCCAATTATATTACAGTTTGAGTGTTTTCCACAATATTAGAATCTTTTCATGGCTGTAGCACATACACGTGATTTCTTAAATGTAATTATGTTACAATTATACAAAGCCCCAAGATATATTTTAACTGCCAAGTTCTTTATTCAAATGAAAATAACAATAACCTGAAGAATATTGTAAAAAATCTTATTTTGATTGCAAATAATTCTTTACTTTTTTAACATATTTGCATTTCCACACTGGTTTTGCTACACACAAGTTATCTGACAATGGTATGCTGCATGATATTGTATCATCTTAAATAGTGCTATTGGTTTGGCTATGGTAGCATATTTCAACATGGCATTGCAACATTAACATGATGCTTATCCTCAAAATGTGAAGGCAGCATTGGACACACAGTTGAATGTGATTCTTGTATGTGGCTGTGTAGGTCTCTGGTGATGTGGAATGCATGGTGATCTCAGGTACGGTCTGCCCTGTGGTGAGTTGTGTTCCTCATGCTCACGCTCACGAAGTCAGTGTCCAGTGTAGACTGCCCCCTGCTGGCTATGTCATTTTGCCCTCCACATACCAGCCAGACTGCGGCGCAGAGTACACACTCACCATCGCACGGAAAATACCAAGGTAAATCCACTCACACATTACCAGTTATAAACTTTCCTCAATATTAATCTACACATGTTGGTTTCAGAATTTTGCAGAAGACAAATAAAATGTATTAGCTAATAGCTTAGCCACTAGGCGAGTAAAAGGTCCAGTGTGCTGCCCAGTCCTCTATGTTCACCCAGAAGCGTAATCAGAGACTAGAGCATGGTAGCTAACATTATGTAATTACCTGTGACTATCCCATGAGCTAGTTAGGTTCAGTAATCAATTAAGTCAATCTCAATTGCAAATATTATTTTAAAAACAGTTAAAAAAATTTGCAACACTGCATCACAAAAAACTGAATATTGTGAAATGATATTGAATATTGTGAAAAAATAAATTCACATATTTTCTAGATTTATTACATTTCTTTTCCAATAAACTTTCCATGAATATTCAATATGCATAAACAGCCAGCTGTTTCAGTCATAACCTTCTTTTCCAATATATTAAATTGTTTTGAGATTTTTGTTTTGTAAATATATGTATATTTATGTGTGTGTATGTATATATACACTGGCAAGAAAAAGTATGTGAACCTTTTGAAATTTCATGAATTTATTTGTCATAAAATGTGATCTGATCTTTATCTACTGTAAGTCAAGGGTCTTGACAAATATAATCTAACTAAAATAATAACACAAAAACGGTCTGATCTTTCATGTCTTTATTGAACACTCTCCTTCAACATTCAAAACGGTAGTGGAAAAAGTAAGTGAACCCTTGGAATTAATAACGTTTTTCTCTAGCACACGATTTTTATGGTTGTTCTCAATAACGACATGAAACATTTTATGACAAATTAATGCAGAAAGCCATGAAATTCCAAAAGGTTTACATACTTTTTCTTGCCACTGTATTTGTGTTGCATCTGTGTTGATTCTTTTTCGCACCCAAAACATTTGATTCAAGTCTGATTAGTGTATTTATTTATTTATTTATTTATTGTTTTACACAAATTTGTACAGGAATTTTAAATAGTTTGCTGTAAGTACATTTACATTTAGGCATTTGGCCGACGCGCTTATCCAGAGCGACTTACAAAAAGTGCTTTAAAGTTTACATCACTGGATAGATACTTACACTGGGTTAACTACACACGTGGACAAAATTGTTGGTACCCTTCGGTCAATGAAAGAAAAACCCACAATGGTTACATAAATAACTTTAATCTGACAAAAGTAATCATTTTAAAAAATTCTATGAATGTTAACCAATGAAAGTCAGACATTGCTTTTCAACCATGCTTCAACAGAATCATTAAAAAAAATAAACTCATGGAACAGGCCTGGACAAAAATGATGGTACCCCTAGAAAATACTGAAAATAATGTGACCAAAGGGTCATGTTAATTCAAGGTGTGTCCACTAATTAGCATCACAGGTGTCTACAATCTTGTAATCAGTCAGTGGGCCTATATATAGGGCTCCAGGTAGTCACTGTGTTGTTTGGTGACATGGTATGTACCACACTCAACATGGACTAGAGGAAGCGAAGGAAAGAGTTGTCTCAGGAGATTTGAAAGAAAATTATAGACCAGCATGTTAAAGGTAAAGGCTATAAGACCATTTCCAAGCAGCTAGATGTTCCTGTGACTACAGTTGCTCATATTATTCAGAAATCTAAGATCCCTGGGACTGTAGCCAACCTCCCTGGACGTGGCCAGAGGAGGAACATTGATGACAAATCAAAGAGACTGATAATCCGAATGGTAACAAAAGAGCCCAGAAAGACTTCTAAAGAGATCCAAGGTGAACTTCATGCTCAAGGAACATCAGTGTCAGATCGCACCATCCGTCGTTGTTTGAGCCAAAGTGGACTACATGGGAGACGACCAAGGAGGACACCATTGTTGAAAACAAATCATAAAAAAGCCAGACTGGAATATGACAAACTACATGTTGACAAGCCACAAAGCTTCTGGGAGAATGTCCTATGGACAGATGAGACAAAACTGGAACTTTTTGCCAAGGCACATCAGCTCTATGTTCACAGACGGAAAAGTGAAGCATATGAAGAAAAGAACACTGTCCCTACTGTGAAACATGGAGGAGGCTCTGTTATGTTCTAGGGCTGCTTTGCTGCATCTGGCACAGGGTGTCTTGAATCTGTGCAGGGTACAATGAAATCTCAAGACTATCAAGGGATTCTAGAGAGAAATGTGCTGGCCAGTGTCAGAAAGCTGGGTCTCAGTCGCAGGTCATGGGTCTTGCAACAGGACAATGACCCAAAACACACAGCTAAAAACACCCAAGAATGGCTAAGAGGAAAACATTGGACTATTCTAAAGTGGCCTTCTATGAGCCCTGACCTCAATCCTATTGAGCATCTTTGGAAGGAGCTGAAACATGCTGTCTGGAAAAGGCACCCTTCAAACCGGAAACAACTGGAGCAGCTTGCTCATGAGGAGTGGGCCAACATACCTGCAGAGAGGTGCAGAAGTCTCATTGACAGTTACAGGAATCGTTTGATTGCAGTGATTGCCTCAAAAGGTTGTGCAACAAACTATTAAGTTAGGGGTACCATCATTTTTGTCCAGGCCTGTTCCATGAGTTCACTTTTTTTTATAATTCCGTTGAAGCATGGTTGAAAAGCAATGTCTGACTTTCATTGGTTAACATTCATAGAATTCTTATTTATTATTACTTTTGTCAGATTAAAGTTATTTCTGTGACCATTGTGAGTTTTTCTTTCATTGACCGAAGGGTACCAACAATTTTGTCCACGTGTGTAGGTCAATAACTAAGTGCCATTAGTCTAACACAACTGTGAAGAGGGTACATTGTTACCTACAATCAGGTTCCAGGTATTTGGCAATGACTTTAACATTTTTTTAATTGTCCACCGTGAAAGAAAATGGATGTAGCAATAACAATGTGATTTCCGTGGTAGGTTTCTCGGCTGCCTGGGCTCGATTCCCAGCCAATGCCTAGGCCAAGTTGTTGTGCAGACCAGATGGTTTGCTGAGGTGACCCCTTGATGGTAGCAGCCAAAAGACGAACAACATTCAGCTTTGACACAAGGGCTTTAACAAAAGTGTTGCATGAACCATTTAGGAATTAACGCCATTTTTTACACTGTCCCTCTAGAAGCTCCAAAGTATGAACTTAACCAAAAGCAGACTGAACCATAAATTTAATGATTATTTTCAATACTTGGATTCAAAAACTTGTCAGTGACTTCCCGAAGTCTGGAACACATGGACATCACCAAATGCTGAGTTTCCTGCCTTTATATGCTTGTTTGGGGCTTTACTGCAGCCATCACTAATTTTTGTTGCTTGAGTTTTGTATTCGGTATGTGTAAAGCATGCCCAGATGGAGGTTCGATAACTGACTTGACCATTTAAGATTTTTTTTTTCCACTTTGGGTTGATTTCCACTAACACTGCCTCCTCAATGTTTGATGATAATATGGTAGGGTTTGGAACATGAGTGCTTTCTTTCTTCTCCCTCTTTTTCTACAATGTGAGGTTAATTCTAATACAAGTTAATCTTGTATCAGTACTGGCCTTTCTTTTGTTTTTAAACTTTAATCTGGCCTGTATGTCCTTGAGTGTTTTGGTTTGCATCTTTAGGTAAACCATCTGTATTTAGATTTATGTCTCTTGAGTGTAGACATTGATGACATTTTCTAGACTAGATTATGTAAAGGGGATTTGAGAAGGATCTTACCACATTTCTATCCCTCAGGAATACTGTCAACTCTCGAAGTTTTGTTGTACAACTTGAAAAAGTCATTGTTGTGGGCTAAAATACTGTCCAAATATGTATGGGTCTGACGAAATGCTGTTTGTCGGTATTGTGTGTGTGCAGGAAGGCAATAAGCTGTCAGGAGCGTTTGGGTCAGGCAGTACAGGAGGTGAGTGCAGCTTTAAAGCATCGGTTATCACACTCTGTTTCTGTTCATTCTTTAACTCCACAATAGTCATACCTTAATTCAGTTTTAGTTTTGAACTGAAATAAATTGTTAAATTCAATTAAATAAATTGTTTTATTGTTAAATTAGGTGTGTGAGGGCTGTCTATTTAAAAATATATTTATAAATCCTATACTACAGTATTTCTGCAGCAGTACTTACAATAACCTCACAGTTCAGTCAAGTCCTATATTTGCACTTTTTTTTTATATATATATATTTGTCTTCAGTATACATCAACATTTTTATACATTAAAAATGTGCAAGATCCAAATGTGACATAAGGTTTTAGTCTAGCTTCAGAATAAAATTCAATTCACTCTGCGTCTCATTCCCTATGAGGAGTTTGATGTATGCGTGTGCGCGTGTGTGTGTGTGCTCGCTTGGGAGATCATGAGATACTGTATGACAAAAGAGAGCCAGCAGGGGACACTGTGCAGTCAGTGTTAACAGGACAGGGTTTTGCATATGCTTTACTGTCGGAGCACTGTTATAGTATTTACAAACTTAGACATGGAAACAGCAGCTATGTTTGGAGAACATTTACTATAATTTATTGTTCAAAATCTTCTTCTTAATACCCTAAAGGTTATGCAACTTCTTATCATTTTTGTTGAGGAATAAGCTCGGAATTTATCTCTGGACTCTGAATCAGGTTTATGTACAAGATACTGTAAAAAACACACTACTCTCACAAAATTTAGAGAAGATGAAAGCGGTTTCTATTTTCTGCAAAAGCTGGAAAAGTTATTTTTATGAAACCCATCAAATTTATACCATTTGTATTTAATATTAGACTATGTAAAATTAATAATATAAATAATCTGCAAATTATAAAGGCTAAATATTTTTAAAAACACGAATAGATTCTGAAATGAGAACTGATCTATCGATTCAATGAATTGAATCAACCAACAATAGATGGTTTACAATACAATGGGTATTTTAGATAAACCAGGCCTTGTGATGAATTTTCTCGTGAATTAATCTGAGATGCTGTAAATGGGTGATTTTTGAGGCTGGTAACTCTAAATGAACTGCAGCACAGGTAGGTTTTGGTCTTGCTTTCCTGGGATGGTATCCATGAGAGCCAGTTTCATCGTGATGCTTGATGGGTTTTGCAACTGCACTTGACAATACTGTTCTTGCAAGAGTTATTCCAGAACGGCTGACTTTCGTGTCTTAAAATAACAACTGATCCCACTATGGCCATGCGACAGAGAATGTCTACACATGACCTAAACACGGATGTGTATAAATTGAACAGAAGTCACCCAATGAGATGATGGATTCATCCCACAACCTTAACAGCCTTAACAGTTCAAGCTGTATGGTGTTTAATCACTGTAGAACTTGAACATATTGCTCACACTGCTGCTTGATGTGTTCAGTTCAGTAGATATGTAGATAACTGCATCATCCACACCAATGCCATCCTGGTTATCCTGTAGTGAATATTGTGCAGCTCTCATCAGTGGGTAAAGTTGATCTAATATCAAGGTGATGTGCAAGTTATGCAAGTTCTGTTACCTTCTATAGTATGTCGTAATCATATGGATCACATAGCACATCTCTGTCTGTAACAACAAAGCATCAATTCAGCAATTCAGTGGGCTCAGGTGACCACCTCCTCACTATCCTCTTTCACTGGTTGCTACTGTACCATGTGTCTATACAGGGGTATGACATGGACCAGGTTGTAATCTGACATCCCCCCTGGGGGTCAGAGTCATTTGAAGCTATAGGCATCTTTGACATTTGTGTACCAAGTTGTTTTTCATTTTATACTTTCTAAAATTTGTTAAATGTGAAGAGAGATAAGTATGGTTGAAAATTCCAGACATACCTATATATGTGCTGAGATGATGGGTTTGTAATTTAGTGATGGATGATGTGACATGTCGTGTCTGCATTTGGGGAAGACAAATATAAACTGTGGTACCATTGGCATGGGGAATAACATGAGTGCATTTCAGCAATAAATAATATAATGTTTGAGTTAAACATGACTTATTTTACATTTATTTTATATTTAATACATTTACTTATTTTAGTATCACTAACATTTCTTTTGTTACAGTATACTGATATACATACAGATTATAAACCACTAATTTTGTTGTTGTTGTTGTTGTTGTTTTCAGACTTCTCATGTCTCTGTGATGGGGCTGTAGACTTTTGGAGGGGGGGATGCTCTCGCAGTCTCCAGCTTTCTGCTGACGTGGGTCAATTTGATACTGGCCATAGATGAAAGCCGATGAGTTTACGTCGCGTTTAGCACATCTTGTCTACTGAGCCAACTCTAATGAAAGCCGGTGGCATTCTGCCCTGCCATCTTTTAGGAGCTATTGAAGCTGCCGCCCACGCCATGGTCTCTCTTTTGGTTTTTACAAGCACTGTGCTGCCATACAATGATCAGCTAGAAAGCAAAGTGTCCCATCATCAAAACAAAGAGATCACTCAGGGAGAGAGTTACCGGCTGACCCATACAGAGCTGGTGTGCCTGCCAAAAGCTAAACCAGGTTTGAGAGGGAGAGGGAAAGAGTGATGAACAAGTCTGTTCTCATTCCTTCTGAAGGGGCAAATGGCTGTTTTAGCACAGCACATTTTTTATATCCCAACTAGGTCACATACGATGTTTTACTTTATTTATTTTACTCTGGTACGAACCCAATACAAGTGTCTACTTCCCTTTGCTCTGCATGTATATTGTATGTTTTTATGGTTACAATTGAACAAATAAACTGGTGCACAGAAAACAAATGTGTTTAAAAGTGCCATACTATACTCCATTTCTAAGGTTACATAGATCTCTGGTGTCTCAAAACATGTCTGCTTATGATCTAGCTGAAATAACACTCAGATTATGCATTCTGCGGCGCCTAGAAGTCACTCTGTCACATTCTTGTTACAAACAAGTTTTTTCATTGTCTGAGGCGTTAAAATGCAAATGAGCTACCGTTCCCCATGTCCCTTTGAGGAAATACATTTTTCCTGCCAATCAGAACACAGGAAACAAGACTTTCCTAGCATTGTAATATTAGGTTGAATCCACAATAAATGCAGAAAAGTTCTGTCTGTCATGACATAAAATGAAACCGTTCTTTATACAGGACTCGTGTCTGTATCATGCTTTATGTGTATGAAAATGAGCAATCTCACAGATTACTAGCCATCTGTATCAGAAAGACACACACACTGTAGCTAGCATTGTAATCATTAGCTAACTAGCTTGCTAATATGGCCAACCCAAATTAACTTTAGCTCCCTTGTCAGTTGTAATGTAACTTCTATACTGCAAAATAGGTTAACATTCAGGATGTCATTGTGAAGTAACACTTTTACACCCACACGCAATAGATATGTTCCTACTTAAACCACATATCTTGTTTCCAACCGGTTTTTAGAGTTATTACTCAGATAACAGACGACTTCTAGTCAGATCCGCTTGGCCTCATACATCACATCCGCCACAGGCGGATCGGAGTCTTCTGCTCTTTTAGAAGCACTATCCTAATACTATAGTGAAAGTGGCTTAAAAAGGCACACAAACTCTCTCGTACATTATGACTATTCCTCTAAATTAGTAGCCGAAAGATTTATTCTGCTTCAACATCTAGTACAAGATACTATTGTGACCAAGTTCATGTGTCGACAGGTAAACCGGGTAGAAAAAAAAGTGGTAAAATTACTTTAATAATAAGAATAGAACACTTACAGCTCCAGGCCTGTTTGAGTAAGAACATTTTGGACCATTTACATGCAGGGATTTGGCAGACTCTCTTATTTTTTTGCCTATTGTTTGTTTCTTTTTCAGATTGGAATATACAATAATTTTAGTGAAAAATCTCTGTCATTTTTGAGAACTGGGATAAAACATGCATGTCTAGCACATGTGTTTTTCTGTAAATAAGAAGTAATCAGCTGAATCAATTTAGCAGGACAATTTTTTTTCCAATACTACTTAAAATTATGTTTATTTTATCTGTTAAGTGTCCCAACTAGATCTGAGAAAGTCCTTGTCCAGGAAAGGGGTTCAAACTGATTTAAAAAACTATAAAAAATATATGAAAAAAAGGGGCCTAAGTTTCTGTCAACAGCGCCAGAATTTTCTAAAAAAAAAAAAAAAAATTTCGATGTGGCTCCAAGGACTTCTTTATGACCATTCTCATAAGTTTGATTATAGTTTATATTTTAAATATTGATACTGGTGTGGTCACAACCATAAGATGTCAACACCATATTGCTTAAATTGTATTAAATTAAAACATTAATGAATTTCAAGCGCATTAAATATACTGGGATGTATTCTTGAGAAAGGAGAGGGATAGCTGGAATAACAGAGTATTAGAATAAAAGAGAAAAGATGCATTAAAGAAGGGCTTGGAACAGGCTCAGAGAAAGTTAAGACTGGAGGGCCCGCAGCAACTCAACACTCCTTCAGTTTTTTTTCCCCTGTTCACTTTAACAGTTACAGGCGTACATTAAATTGGAAGATTTTGCATAAAAGTTTTAAATCACAGTTCACTCAATCTCATTCACTTATTAAGTATATCGCTTATCCTGTGTACTGATCTGTAGGCCGAATGGACGGGGTGGATGGCCCTGGATGGGGTGACAACCCACTGCAGGGCGCGAACACACACAAACACATACAAACACATGCTAATTCACACAATATTAGCAATATGGGATTGCCAATTAGCCTAATCTGCATGTCTTTGGACTGTGAGAGGAAACCAGAGTACCTGGCGAAATCTCACCAAACACAGGGAGAACATGCAAACTCCATGCACACAGACCCAAGGTGAGAACTGAACCCTGACCCTGGAGGCGCAAGGCAACAGTGCTAAATACTAATCCACTGTGCCGCCAATTTGGTGTTTTTAAAAATATGAAAGCTGAATTTGAAAAGTTTTAAATGCTGCATAAATGTTTACAATAAAATGTAATAGTTTATAAAGATAAAAAAGTAATAAAGATAAATCTTTATATTTATAACTTACTACAGTTGTTACCCGCAGCTCCGACAAAATGCAAATCCTGAGGGCCTGCATGCTACCATTACTAGTGTGCGGTTAACTCAATGTCACTCTTCACTCGGCTACAATATTTTGGCATCCCGTACTTCTGCCTGTCACATGCTTCGTCGCTGTAGATGCTTTGCAGTCTAATCTGGGTTTCAGTAGCTATGAGCTCAGCCAGGCGTACCCGTCCCTACTGTTACATTCATCGAGGACACTACGTGCTTGTTATATTCAGAGATGTGCCTGTGCCTCAGTCACTCTATGACGTACTACTGTTGTTGTCGGTGCGGTTCGCCTGTGACATGCCCACCACATGACATAAAAGCTGATAATCGCATGTGAGACTACTTGTGTAAAACCCACTGGCCACTGCCCAAACAAACAGAATTTCTTTTGTGCGTGTGTGAAGATGTCAGGACTGTCAGGTGTGCATTACCAACGTCAATGTCTTGTCACCTCTGTCAGGTAGGAATTCTTGGTGTTTATGTTTAATGAAATACAGTATGACATTTCCTAATATTGAGGACATTTTATTAATATGGTTACTATTTTACTGCTTTTAGGTAAAAAGCAAGGATGAATTTTTCATAATAACTAAAAGGAAGCCTAATAAAATACTGGCGTCGGTGGTGTAGTGGTTAACACTGTCGCCTTGCACCTCCAGGGTCCGGGTTCAATTCCTGTCTCTGTGTGCATGGAGTTTGCATGTTCTCCCTGTGCTTGTTTCCGGTTTCCTCCCACAGTCCAAAGACAGTTGGAGGTGTCTTGCAGACATGTAGGTTAGGTTAATTGGCATTTCCAAATTGGCCGTAGTGTGTGAATGAGTTTGTGAGTGTGTGTATGTGTGTGTGCCCTGTGATGGATTGGCACCCAGGGTGCCTTGTGCCCTGTCTCCTGGGATAGGCTCCAGGCCAACCCCCCGTGACCCTGAATGCAGGATTACATGGTATAGGTGGTGAGTGAGTGAGTAATAAAATACTATTAAAATGTGCTGAATTGAATTTTGAAATAATTATATGACAGTTACAAAAAAAAAAAAAACACTTGGTTATTAGACAAAACCTAAAACCTATAATATAAATTAGTCTTTTAATGTCTGATGGTGTTGACAATAATCCTGTAATGTTATTTATTAATGTTACAAAAATGTTACAGGGTTGGATAACCCAGACCTCACTGTATAACAATATATAAAAAGTGTTTAGAATAAATTTTTTGTTGTTTTTGTTTTTTACAGTTCTGTAGACCACTCAGTCAGGACATTGTCCTTCTGTAATATGTTGCTCTTAACACCACGATAGAAAAGACTGCATAAAGAATGTATTAAAGGCTACATTTTTTTATAACATTGCTGAGCTAGCGTTACAAATGGTCGCGCACATATTTTATAAATACACTGTGCTCAACGGTGTCAATTTACTTCTTGCAAGTTGC
Source organism: Clarias fuscus (assembly GCA_030347435.1). Lineage (NCBI taxonomy): Eukaryota > Metazoa > Chordata > Actinopteri > Siluriformes > Clariidae > Clarias > Clarias fuscus. The sequence continues at coordinate 1,333,157 of CM059231.1, read as the reverse complement.
TTGCGCATGCGCGGTTATGCTCGCCACCGAACCAGGATGCTCGTGCTCGCTAAGCGGTGGAACGCGCGCCGCTGATGTTGCGGATTTGACGGGTCGGCCGCCGGGACAGCGAGCGGAGGAGGACCGGAAATTAGGAAATAATGAACAACAAATTTGACGCGTGAGTAGGTAGAACCCGCAGAAACTTGCTGGCGTATTTAATTAATTGCTCCTGGTGTCAATGCAAATCCTGCGGGTGCAGTCCTCCCCTGTAGCTGTTTGTAGCAGAGAGAGAGAGAGAGAGAGAGGTGTGTCTGCCACACGCGTACAGAGCTACAGCTCAATGGGGCGCATGACAACGACACAAACTTACACTGGCTAAGTCTTTCTACACAAAACGAGTGTTAACCGGGAGCACGACATAAACATGGGCATTAATAAATTTAATCGTCAGTCGGCCTCGTAGGCCGCAAGTGAATCCCCGGGTTCCTAGTGAGCAGCCCACCGGGGCAGGGTGACTGGAAGCCGGCGTGCTCTTACAGACTCTCCGAGCTTCAGTCAGAGATTAATTGCACCCTGTGTGTTTAAGATAACTGTGGTTTTACTAACGTCTCTCGTGTAGACAACACCAACAGACTTTTAAAAAAATAATAATAAAGTTTAGGTTTTCTTGCATGAGACTTGCCTGCTGTCTGTATACACTGCCTGGCCAAAAAAGTCACACACACTTAAGATTTCACTCCACCGACTTTAGTTGTGATCACAGCTTGCAGTGTGGTGGCCAGTTCATGTGTGAAAATGGTTTCTGATGCTACCAGATCTCCATTTTGACCCTGATTAATATTGCCATGGTTGTCCTAACATATTGGTGTACCATCAGTCAAGAAAATAAAAACTCCATTGATGTGGCAACCTGGTCATTTAATACATTTAAGTCGTCAGCTGACATCATTTTATTGCCACATAACATTGCTGACCAATTGACTTAACCAACTGGAATAGGGTCAGTCTGGACTTTTCTCCATTGCCTAAAGCGTAATCTTTATGCTCCCTCGTAAATTTAAGCTTTTATTTTCTGAATAGCTATAATTTTTTCTGTTGTTTGTTTTTTTTTTCAGTGATTTAACCGATTTGTAAACAGTGATTTTTATTTATTGGCCAGGCGCTGTAAACGTGCAGTAAGGCAGCATTTGTGCACTCGGGTCAGTGAAGCATAGGAATGTTTTGAGAGTAAAAAATAACTTTATATTTTTTACCGTATTTGACGGTATACGGTATATTTTTTACCGTATTTGACGGTATACGGTATATTACCGTATTTGACAGGTCACTTGATTAAAACTGGTTTAATCTTAACAGTATCCCATAATTAATTATAGGTAACTCTATGGCATGATGTGAAAAGAAAGTTTATTTGCTTGTTTTCTTGCTGCTTACTAAAAGAAATCGTACCCAATGACATTGTCTCTTCATGACATGATTCCATGTGGGTTAGCTGTAGTCTCCGCTACATCACTCCTGATTTATAGGCTTTTTATTTTCAACTTCATTGTGTCAGGGTGTTTGATATGACCTTTAATTAGGTACCCACTCAATATCACGGCTACAAGTTGACGTGTTTGCTGTTTGGGAAGGAAGTAGGGAAATTGCATTAATTTAAGAGGAAAGTATAGAGTGAAAAAAAGCAGAGCTTGGCTGCTGTTTGCTTCCCTGTAGTATTAGTCTGTACTTACACACAAATAAATTTCACTTGTAAGTTATTACAATGGAAACAATTTAAGAACTTTCAACATGGTAGTTGATCTGCATAAATCAGAAAATAGTTATAGAAAATGCAGGGGTAAATAAAAATTACTTGGACCCCCGACAAAGGCTAATTTTAAGGATTTGGTTTGTTTATTCTTAAAACCAGTAAAATCAACTATTAAACAACACTGTAATAACCACAAACATTTGGAAGATCTGCAAGAAAAAACATTTTCTGAAACCATCTCACAAAATGCGTCCCCTGACCATTTTAATTACAAGTATGACAGACTTGATGTGTTGTGGTCAGAAAAACCTTTTTGGTCTTACAAACCTTCAACATGTTTGGTGACAAAAGGGTCTGCATACAAGATAGCCACTGGTGGATTTATTTATTTATTTAGTTGTTTGTTTGTTTTTATGGGGTCTTTTTTGCATCTGGTTTCTGTCCTCTACAAGATTGGTTGCATTACAGATTCATGGTTTTTCAGACTTTTTTGCTTTTAAAAGGTAGTTGTTTCTTCTGCTATTGCACTGACTTCTCCTTGCTTCCCCTGTGGTAACTGCAGTCTAAAAGATGACGACAGTGGAGATCATGATCAGGACAACGGCTCACCGAAAGATGGTGAGAAGGAAAAGAATGAGGATGAGGATAAGGACCAAAACACTACCAAGAGGAAGGTGTGAGTCTGCGTTTTCTTGTTCATAAAATTGTGCTTATTCTAGGACACGTATTCATAAGGATCACAAGTTCATACAGAAACTTTTCTGCACGATGTGTTTGTTTTTGCTGTCATGTGCAGGTGATCTCTGAAGCCTGTGACAGAACTAAGCAGGGTGATCGATACAACTGTACATTTTATAAAAGTAGCGAAGCAAACAATGTTCTTCTCTGTGTGTGTGTTGTAGGCTGTGGTTCCTGGGGCAGGTGAACACCCTCTTCAATATAACTACACATTCTGGTATTCTCGGCGAACCCCGGGCAGACCAGCCAGTACACAGAGCTACGAACAGAACATCAAACAGATTGGCAGCTTTGCTTCGGTTAGTCGTGTGTGTGTGTACTGTATATGTATGAATTAAGAGCCAAAACATGAATATATTGATTACACACTCAATTCCCCTCTCTTTAAGCCTAAATCAGTCTAAAACCAGAATTCACTTTCAATCATGGCAATCCACAAACACACATACACACTTGAACTATAAACATGCTTAAGTATATACAGTACATAACAATACAACCTGGCATTTTCTAAGCTGTTCACAGTTCAGATTGTTTTATCATTGCATTATATCTAAAATACAGTCTGTGCTACAGGTGGAGCAATTCTGGAGGTTTTACAGTCACATGATCAGACCCGGTGATATGACTGGCCACAGCGACTTCCACCTGTTTAAGGAGGGAATCAAGCCCATGTGGGAGGTGCTTATTGTAGTATTTTTCAACTTTAGTGCAAGGGAAAGAAAAGATCAGACATAATAGTTTAAGAAAGGATGACCAAACTTTCATTTATGTCTTTCTCTATTTTGTCTCCACTTTGTACATAGGACGATGCTAATAAAAGTGGAGGGAAGTGGATAATTCGGCTGCGGAAGGGTTTGGCTTCACGCTGCTGGGAGAATCTGATTCTGGCCATGTTGGGTGAGCAGTTTATGGTTGGTGAGGAGATCTGCGGTGCTGTAGTCTCTGTCCGCTTCCAGGTAAAAATTACATCATGGGCTTTTGTTCCAAACCTACTAATGTTAGAGGTCTGTAGTGGCACTCATCCCAGCTATAAGTTCTGTTAATGCATTTGGAGGTCTGTTCATGTTTTGCCTGTAATACAAATTAATGCAAATGCTTATGATTTTGTAGCTTAATGCTTTTTTAAAATAAATTACAGTACAGACCAAACGTTTGGACACACCTTCTCATTCAAAGAGTTTGAATTTGTATTATGGCAAGAAAAAAGCAGCTAAGTAAAGAAAAACGAGTGGCCATCATTACTTTAAGAAATGAAGGTCAGTCAGTCCGAAAAACTGGGAAAACATTGAAAGTGTCCCCAAGTGCAGTCACAAAAACCATCAAGCGCTACAAAGAAACTGGCTCACATGCGGACCGCCCCAGGAAAGGAAGACCAAGAGTCACCTCTGCTGCGGAGGATAAGTTCATCCGAGTCACCAGCCTCAGAAATCGCAGGTTAACAGCAGCTCAGATCAGAGACCAGGTCAATGCCACACAGAGTTCTAGCAGCAGACACATCTCTAGAACAACTGTTAAGAGGAGACTGTGTGAATCAGGCCTTCATGGTAGAATATCTGCTAGGAAACCACTGCTAAGGACAGGCAACAAGCAGAAGAGACTTGTTTGGGCTAAAGAACACAATAAAGAACACAATAAAGAACACAATAAAGAACACAATAAAGAAAACTCTTTGAATGAGAAGGTGTGTCCAAACTTTTGGTCAGTACTGTATAAATGTAATAATTTTTAAAAAATTATTAATTTTTTAATTAAAAAATTCAAACTCTTTCTCTGTCTGCAAAGCAAATCAGACAATGCATACTAAAATATTTTTGCTGTGTATGATTTAATTAAATTTCAGTTGGGATATTTCCTTAATGGTTTGATATTTCCTTAATGGCACACAGAGCACTGCAGAATTTAATGTCATTTCATATTAATTCTGAATCTAAAATGATATAATTAATTTGGGTCTGGGTGCATTGTGGTGTACTTTAGAGTAAGATTGAGTTTCATTGAGGTATGCCTGTGTGTTTCTGTGTCTATGTGCGTCCAGGAGGATATCATATCTATCTGGAACAAAACAGCAAGTGATCAGGCCACTACTGCTCGCATCAGAGACACTCTTCGCCGAGTCCTCAACCTGCCCCCAAACACCATCATGGAGTACAAAACACACACTGACAGCATCAAGTAAGTGGCTACATGCATCGCAAACACATGCATAAACACATCTTTGAGCCTGATAAAAACATAACCAAACCAAAACATAACCATGGAGCACAAAATACACACTGACATTAAGTTTTTATAGGACAATCTTGTTTTAAATGTGTGTTTTTGTGTGTTTCCAGGGCTTGGGAGGATTTCCATGGACTGGTGAATGCTAGTGGTGGCCGCTAGGTCTTACTCATGGGTGAACAATGCCAGGGGTGGGTTCAATATAGGTCCAGTGTCTTAAAATATCCAACTTTATTCATAAAGCACTCCAAAACTTCATCATGCCAAAAGCAAAACTCTATTATACTTGAACTTATTAGTCTAAACCTTAACCACTAAATTTGATATTTATGTGCTTTTTTTCTAGTCTTTAATTTAATGCAGTCTTATTTCAATTCTAGGTCTAGTTACCTTCAGTGCGGATGAAGAGGACTCACCTTGGTCATTTGACTCACTTATTTATGAATTAACATTGTTTCGAAAAGAAAACAAAAAGGGGTGTTGACTACTGGAAAGGCCATTTTCCTCGTCGAAATATCTGATCGGCTAAAATGCCAGTGAGAATGGGAGAGGAGTAAAATGACGAGTTAGAAATGTTTTGAATAGTTATTAAGAAAGACTTGTAAAAGCTGGTACAGAAGCAAGTCTCAAACAAGGTCGCTACTGTGGTCCTGATGAAGGCTGAACAACAAAAACAATCAAATGATGCTGCGCTTTTGTATAAAAAGTCTGATTGATCTCAGCTAGCCTGTTATTCAGCTTCACATAACTTACCCTTCTTAAAAAACAAGTACTTTTATTTTATATTGTCATAAACAGGGTTACATTTTATTATAGTGCAGTATTTTAATTTCAGTGTTTAAAGAAGTGTTTTTTTTTTTCCAAATTGTAAGAATCATAAATATATATATATATATTTTCAAAGTTTTTTTCTTTTTGAAGAAATATACGATTGAATCTGTTCCTGGTTATTTTTTGTTTGTTTGTTTTAAGCTGTGTGTTGAAGCTCAAAGGCCCAACACCCTAAATCGCACTGTGCCAGCTTCTCAGAAGCATTTAGCATTCTGTGATTTTTGCCTTGAATAGAAATTGTCATGATTACACCGTCAGCCGGGAAAAAAAAATCCCGATTCCTCACCACCATGTAGAACTGAGGAATAATAACTGATGTGGACCTGGAGATTGGGGTTAGTCATGGTCTGTCTGCATCTCTTACATACTGCCTGGATTTATAAAAATGAGTGTGTTTGAAATAATGTATGGATTACAGATGACTGATAGCAATAAACAACAATTATGCAGCTGCTGCTAACACTCGTCTGTGGAGTGATGTCTTTTTGCGTGTAATTTAATTGAGCAGATTTAAAGGTCCCATACTTTACTATTTTGTTGAATGAGTTAACATAGGTGTCACATGTTTGACAAAGTGTGTTTGTTAATGCTGAAAGGCCCATCTTTCCTCAAACTTGTTCACCGTTTTATATAAACGAGCTACCTCAGATAACAACGGAACTTTGCATTGCTGAGCAACATGCCGAGGAAGATTATTTTATTATATGAGCTGACATTGGGCAGAAAAGCTAATTTGCTTGTTTATAATTTTGTAATTTGCATGCATTGGCCAGAACAAATTGGAAAAAGGACAAAATCCTGGATCCCTACCAAAATCCCCCTCGTCCAAGCCTGGTGTTTTTGTACTAATCGCAAGGTTTAATAATGACTAAAAAGTGGATTTTGCATAATAGGTCCCTTTTAAATGAAAACACTTGGGCTCATGTCTCTTGTAGGCTATCTTAATTTGAGTATTGCTTTCCCAGCAGCTGTAAAATTTAAGAATCACAGGAAGTACTTGAAATAATGAAAGATGAGATTGAGAGATAAATAGAGGAAAGTCTGAAACAAAGAAAACATAAATAGTGTGGCAGATAAGTTTGGGAGCCAAAAGAAAGCCCATAAAAAGTCACATAAAAAAAAAAATAATATATTTAAACTGACTCGGACTACATGTGCTTTGTTTCATTCAGTCCCCACAACCGTCCAGAAAATAATACTGAAATGCCCAATACCTGTGTTCCATATGCAACACTACAGCATGCATGGGCTCATATCTAATCGCTTCAACTGTCAATGTCAACACTATAATGACCCTAAGTGTCCAGTTCAACACACGAACACAAAATCACTGGTGTGCTGAGGTCATCTCCATATCCGTATAATAAAAATTAAAAAGTCCGGAAGGATTGTTAAAAGGCTAAAACATCACATAACATCAATTTTAAGATCTACTGTAGATAAACAGTCTAGATTATTAATTCAAATCCGAAATGCTGCAGTGCACACTGAATCCCAAGCAAAAAAAAATGTTTTTTTTAATAAACAATTATTTAAAATACATACAAGTAGAGGAGATATGCATCAATACATTTTATGTTTGGACAACAAACAAATACCATGAGTAAGGTGTTTCAATACATGAATTTAAGATTATAGTTTAAATAAATGATAAATAGCATTCTACTGTGTTACAAACTCCAGCTATGTATTTTACTCTCATCAAGGTTACTCATATCAAATTCCAGCAGTTCAAAGTTTACACAAAGGCTTTACAGGTGTTTGGAAATTCAGTAAATTTTTTGATGTTTCCAGTCCAACGATGCTGGTTTCTTACGTGTTCTTTTTTTATTCAGCTCATTTCAAAAAACATATGATTCTGGGAAAATTAAACATAATATTCAATGGTGACATTATTCTAACATTATGCTAAAATCGGTTGGGTGTATTTGATTCAGGTTTGCCTTTAAGAAACTTACCAAGAGAAATGTACCTGCTAGAAGCAGCACTTTAGTATTCACGTTCATGTTCTGAGAGACTAAGGGAAGAACAGAATCAGTCACCCCAATCTATAATTAAAACAACTCAGGAAAGCCAGAAACTCAATCTTGTAAATTCTGTTAATGTAGGTCTTTTAAACATTTTAGACATTTTGATTCTTACCATCCAACCCAAAATGTTCATGGTCCATGTTGAAGGCTTCATTGTAACCTGGCCATTTTTTCCATACTGTTCCAATGCGCTCACCGATCATGGAGACAACCTACGGTTTCCAGAAGCAAAATGTTTAGTATAATAGCAATGGACATAGCCTGTAGAACTGTCTAGATCACAGCCTTTTGTTATCTATTTGTAACCTTTTGTAACCTTCATCTGAGTGTGAGCATACAATTGAGCATACAGTTAAACAACATGAATGAGGCATGACTTTAAAAAATACAGCTTATATAATAATTGCTGTTGTAGAAACATCAGCCATCATCAAACAATATTTCCTCTGAAATTATAGGACGGCAAGGCCTATGTCTCTTTTTGCTATACACTGCTATATAAGGCTTTTGGGTTGGTGATCTAAAGGTAAACATGAGACAACAAATTAGACTTTCACCTTTGATTTATTTATTTTTTATAAATATGTATTTATTCACTTCAAGGGACAAATTGCATTAACTGCTTAAGAGTAACATGCATTTTTACACAGCCCTACCATTTTCACATGCTCAATAGGATTTGGACAAATTATAAATGTAAGGTTTGTTTTTATAAAACTTAGTTAAATTTAGAACATTGAACATTTTGTTTGGACAAATTATTTTTAAAATAATAAAAAGTATTGCACAACTTTTTTTTTTTCTTTAATTAGTTACATTTTTTAATTTGTGGTCAAAAAGAGTAAATCAATCTGAAGACCATAGATCTCTTTATAGAAGAAAATAACTGAATTTTGAACTTTGAAATAAAGAAAAATCAACCACAGCACTGGCACAAGCACTGGGCAAAACCTGAACAACAGACTGGAATATCATATTGAAATCATTCCCATTAGAGATTCCACCTTAAGTGTTTACATGGTTGCAGATCAGATAAGATGTGCATTTACATGCACAAACAAGTTAATCAGAATTATTTTTTTTTTACATGTGCACAAGCATATGCCTACAGTCAAGCATTTAATCTGACAATAATATAACAAAAAAGTAAAAGTAGTTTTTCTCTAACTTTGAGGCTTTGTTAGGTTTGGCCTTCCATCCTTTCTTATAAATCCCACCTTCTGCACCTACTATGATTGGTTACATGAGGAATGGTATCCCCCTTCCTCCCCAGATACCCAGTGGATTAAATGACAGGGTAAATTAAAAGGAGAGAGTTGTTTACACAAGGCGACACGGTGGTTTGCACTGTCAGCTTGCACCTCCAGGGTCCGGGTTCGATTCACGCCTCTGTGTGTACGGAGTTTGCATGTTCTCTCCGTGCTTGGTGGGTTGATACGCCGGTTTCCTCTCACAGTCCAAAGACATGCAGATTAGGCTAATTGACGTTCCCAAATTGCCCATAGTTTGTGAATGAGTGTTTGTGTGCCCTGCGATGGATTGGCGGCCTGTCCAGTGTGTACTTTTTGTGAATATTTCTTTCCCAGCAAACTCACCTCAACTCACATAATGGTAAGCTTATTCGGGGCAGCCATGCCCAAAAAGAATATAAAGTACAAGAAAAAGTAAGAAAAAAAATTATGTTTTCATGGCTTATGATTACCTACTGAACAGATAATCAAATATTTACATCACCCCTCTCATTCCAATTGAAAATTTGTTCCAATCCTGCCAGATCAGAGTATTCCGATTTATGTGCTTACATAATGCAGTTTTATTATGATTAGGCTATTATGCCAATATCATAACCAACAACCTCCACAGGTGTGATGGTATTACTATACAACATTAAAAAAAAATTTGGGAAACATAAATATAAATCATGAACAGCCATAACTAGAACATTAATTATCAAATTAATGATTGTGGTGACATGATCATGGGACCATGCCCACCGGACCAAAAGCCATTCCGTCTGGTCCAATCCCACAGAAAAGCCAATGAAGTGCAAATCACCAAAAAATGAAATGGGGAACATGATAGAAACACACCACAATGCCTACTGCACCATAGCTCACTGAACACGAGGCATGGTGTGCAAATCCTAGTGGCAGATACCACATCAAAAACACCCGGAGATCTTGTAGAGTCATGCCTCGAGGAGCCAGAGCTACACTGGGAGCACAAGGGGAACCTACACAATATGTTTTCCATTGTAATGATATGACAGGTCAGTGTAGAGGCCACACATGATCAAACCACAAGATGAAAATCACTCATTCGAAACTAGTGCCTTGAACTTGTTAATACCTTGTCAAGTATATCCTGGGAGATGATTCCACAGTTACACTTGTACTGTAAATAGTGTTCCCATACAGTAACTACCTGCTGATAAAGTTGGAAATTGTTTAATGTTCTACTTGATTTTTTTTTTTTTTTTACCTTAAAAAGCTTCACTGTGTCTCCAAAACACATATGGACAATTTACTATAACATCCCTTCAAGGGTATATGCCAAACTGTTGCCACATAGTGCTGCCAGCCTACTTACTGGAACTAACAATGCTAGTCCAAACCTGTTCCAGCATGACAGTGGCCCTGTACACAATGTAAGATTCATAACCTGGTGGTTTGCCAAGTTTGATGTGGAGAGCTTGAGTGGCCTGCACATGCACCTACTCCAAATGATTCTTCTGAAAGAAGCCTTCTCAGAAGAGTGGAGGTTATTAAAACAGCAAAGACAGAACTACTCAATATTAGTGACCAGTTACAGAAGTGTAGGTAAAATCTACTATACCCTTATAATTGGTTAAATGGCATGTGACTGTTTTATGGATTATACTAAATTGATTTATTAGTCCATGTCTCTAGAAATGTATTTATTTTTAGCAATAAGGGAAAAAAAATTCAGCGAATATGGGAAAAGAGAGATAATGCACTTATGAAGATTTGACTTAATTTTGACCTGAAACTCCTGGTCGGAAAGGCAACGGATTGGACAGCAGGAGCCTTGTATCCTCAGCAAGGGAGACTCTGCAGAGTCACACACTTCAAAGTAGGGTGTGAACATACTCCACCTGGCAGATCAAAGAGCTATGTTATAAACAAATAAATTAATGCTGTTCTAATTAATACTGTTATACGGGAGTTATTGTCAAGTGTTTACATACTTACAGTGTACTGTATGTATGGTAATGTCAAATCCCAATATAAGTACAACACTAACCTCAGTAACCCTCTTTTTTATTCTTTTTTTTTTTTAAAGAAGCACAAAAATTTAAGTAGTTTTCTGAAATGGCTTTTAGATACATTCCTATGCAGCAAATGTATCATTTCCAATATAACATCACACTCAATTCTTTTTAAAATGCATATTCCAATCCTCTTACATTCTAATACATTTTCTCCTGCCCCTTTTTCCATGTTTATCCCATGTTTATTAATTATTTTTAATCTCTGTGGAATTAAATCAGTCATACAGCCTTCTGTTCACCATGCCAGGAAAGGAACAATTTTTAATTAAGAGCTAAACCATTTGTCCAATGTAGGTCACTTATGCATATACAGTGCAGGAGTGATGCTGCTTAATTACCCTTGTTATAAAGGTAGATATCCTAAAGCGGTATCAATCCACTTGGTCTTGGTCAATATAAACTACTTGGGTTTGTATGCATCACTTTTACCTCAGAGCAACTAAGTATATCAGTATATCACAATGGATCAATATTTTGGTATCACCTATACAGACATTACATAATATTCTATATTCTGAAATGTTTGTGTACCTCTGGTGGACAGTCCCGATGAGTTCCCGTTGGGCCGTGTAAGCCCTCATCTCCATCAGGCAGCAGCCCAGGCAGCACATATCTGTTCTAAGCGGTCTTTCAAATAAGAAAATCTTCTGCCGGTCCTGGTCAAAGGCCTGCAAAGAGCAGGCGCGAGCCGGACCACAGCACTGCATACAAATGCATGAGCTTTCTGAAAGACAAAAAGCACAAAACATGAAATATATATAATATACAGTTTTATATAATGTAACCAGCCACAGTAATAGGAATAACTTTACCCCCTGCATACCAGAATTAATGCAATTGTTGGCATAACATTTTCAATAATTGACATTTAAATATGTAGAGTATCACTTCCTCTATACAAAGCTACTATTTAACATAGTGTCCATCATATAGGATGCACTTGTTGAACACAACTCTCAAATCCTCTTTGAAAATCCCCTTTGTCGCAATTGATGTTCTCCCACAGCATGATGATGTTTCCCCTTCTTTAAACTTCTTCATCCATCTGTGCACATTTTTTTTGTCAATGATGTAATCCCCATAAATATATACATATATATATATGAATATGAAATTTGTTGTGTAAAAATCTGTATGAAATGTTCCAGCATGTGAAAAAGGATGAGGTACACAAAAACTAAAACCAAAATGTTCAAGCAAGCTGTCACGCAACATTAACTTGCATTTATGATCTGCAATAGTTGCATAATACATCAGAACCTTGCAGTCCTACTCACAGACATTTAAAAAAGGCTGTTAATAAGATGTACTTTTTGGTTTTAGCCTGAGTTAAACACTGCCTTACTAAACTCCCCCCAAAAATCATCTATCTACTGTGTTATCAATTCTTTAAGGACTCGAAACCACTCTCAGAAAATGTCTTTGTTTGTCTGTCTGTCCAGTCAACGTTTGTCACAGCATCACGCAAAACTGGCTAGGCAGAATCTGATGAAACTTTGGCATTACTTTGGTATTTACCTGAAGTTAAACCTGCGCCATAAATGAAATTAAAATGTTGCATAGAAGTGAAGTTGTGAGCAATTGTACAGATGTACTGTGTGTGCCAGATTACAAACTGGACGTTTTGACAGCATGAAACTGTTGGCGTGTCAGAATTTTTGCAGTACTTAGATATCTCCCTGAAGTTTAGCCAGCACCATAAGTGTTATATGTAATTCATTTTATGAACAGTTACGTGGCAGATTTAATAATCTACTTTAAAATAAGCTACTAAGAAGCTACTTGCTCGATGTAAACAAACACCTGTACCAATAGATATTCATTAGAATATGTTAAACTGAATATTTTTACTGGGATTAGTTTATATTTTCACCGCTAAAATAACAGTGCCGAAGTGGTATAAGTGAATCCTAATGTGTAAGTCTTTTTAATATAAAACTTCATCTTTATCCGATCTACTTTTTCAGATTTCCATTCTATGATTCGTTTTCCGATTACCGAACAAGGAGTGTACTGTATTTGGCAAGAAGTACAACTTAAGATACTGAAGATACTCAACCTAATACAAAACTTTTCAGAGAGTTCTGCCGTACAGAAAGACAGGCAGAAATAGTAATTTCCCTGATTACATTAATGTGATTACAATCCTTCACTGATCAGCTTATTTTTAACTTTTAACCATTCACCTATTTCTAAAAACCCAATGATGGGAACTTACACATCGACACAACTTATATCCACATAGAAACAGATATAACTATTTTGAAAAATAAGCAGGTAGGTAAATGGTAAATGTGTTTTTAACCTTCCACAGCCAAAAACAGCTGCCTGGTTTCTGTGGCAACTCTGTACGTCCTACGGGAAATGCACTGGGGACCTGAAACACAAAGTAAGAGTTTAAAAACCGATGTGTCCAGAGAAATTAATGCATCCTTCACATTACACCTTATTTTCCTTCTCGTTTTAACCCCCTTTCTTTTCAGGACAGGCAAGAAGTCTGAAATGCAAATCCATTATCAACTTTTTATTTCAATATGTGAAACTTGTTTCAAATGCATGCAATGTCCAATCTATTTGAAACTAATTGTTGCACTTAGACTGTGCTATTTATCAGGTAAAGATGTACTGAGAAATGATCCAGAAGTTGTATTCGCATTCGTATTATGGTCACACTCCACTTATAGATTTACAGTAAGGTCCATATATTTTGGGACAATAGTACATAGTTTGTTTGTTTTTAAGACATTTGGCCTTTGTACACCAATACACTGAATTTGAAATGAAACACTAAAGATATGAGAGAAGTGTGACTTTCAGCTTTAATTCAAGTGCGCTGGCAAAAGTGTGACATGAATCATTTAGGTATTATAGTCAATTCATACAAAAACACCCCATGGGCATCGTTAAATAATGGAAAAAAAACTAACATAATTACAAATGTACAATTGCATACACTTAGTTAGTATTTGGTATAATTTTGGCCTTAAATTGTTTAACTTGCATCAAACATTTAAGGTAACCTTCCACAAGCTTCTTATAATAAGTTGCTGGAATTTTCACAAATTTTCAAAAAATTCTCAATTTTTACTGGCCTTAAGCCACTTTGCCACAACTTTGAAAGCATGCTTGTGATCATTGTCTTTTTGTAAGACCCATTTGCAACCAAGCTTTAAGTTCCTCGCTGATGTCTCGAGATATAGTTTCAATATATCCATATAATCTTCCTTCCTCATGATGCCACCTATTTTGTGAAGTGCATTAGTTCACATTATACTGCCATCACCATACTTTTAGGTCGGGATGGTGTTCTTCAGCTTGTAAACCGACCCTTTTTCCTCCAGACAATGATCGGCATTTGAGGGTAGGCCTTAAAATACATCCACAGGTATACCTCCATTTAATTGATGTCAGTTAGCCAGTCCTAAAGCCATAACATTTATAACATAACATAATATAACATAAATTTCTGAAAATTTCCAAGGTGTTTTAAGGCACAGTCCGTGATTTTAGTCTACATGAGCCTCCAGGAACAAACTGGACTCCATTTAATTTAAACACATCTCCTGTTATACTGAACTTCCAGTCTTACACATTATTATGTAGATCAATCCCTGCTATCCATTATCACACAGATGAGGATGGGTTCCCTGTTGAGTCTGGTTCCTCTCAAGGTTTCTTCCTATTACCATCTCAGGTAGTTTTTCCTTGCCACCGTCGCCATCGCCCTCGGCTTGCTCATCAGGGACAATCTTATCATCTTATTCATACACATTCACATTTCATACAAACTTAATTATTTTGATTGCGCAAAGCTGCTTTGCGACAATGTCAATTGTTAAAAGTGCTATACAAATAAAATCGAATTGAGTTGAATTTTAACTTGTAACTTTTCACCAATTTCAATTATGATATAATGAATTATGATACAAGTGAAATAATCTATCCATTAATCATTGTTGGAAAAATTACTTGTGCCATGCAGAAAGTAGATGACTTGGCAAACCTACACACGTGGACAGAATTGTTGGTACCCTTCGGTCAATGAAAGAAAAACTCACAATGGTCACAGAAATAACTTTAATCTGACAAAAGTAATAATAAATAAGAATTCTATGAATGTTAACCAATGAAAGTCAGACATTGCTTTTCAACCATGCTTCAACGGAATTATAAAAAAAAAGTGAACTCATGGAACAGGCCTGGACAAAAATGATGGTACCCCTAACTTAATAGTTTGTTGCACAACCTTTTGAGGCAATCACTGCAATCAAACGATTCCTGTAACTGTCAATGAGACTTCTGCACCTCTCTGCAGGTATTTTGGCCCACTCCTCATGAGCAAGCTGCTCCAGTTGTCTCCGGTTTGAAGGGTGCCTTTTCCAGACAGCATGTTTCAGCTCCTTCCAAAGATGCTCAATAGGATTGAGGTCAGGGCTCATAGAAGGCCACTTTAGAATAGTCCAATGTTTTCCTCTTAGCCATTCTTGGGTGTTTTTAGCTGTGTGTTTTGGGTCATTGTCCTGTTGCAAGACCCATGACCTGCGACTGAGACCCAGCTTTCTGACACTGGCCAGCACATTTCTCTCTAGAATCCCTTGATAGTCTTGAGATTTCATTGTACCCTGCACAGATTCAAGACACCCTGTGCCAGATGCAGCAAAGCAGCCCCAGAACATAACAGAGCCTCCTCCATGTTTCACGGTAGGGACAGTGTTCTTTTCTTCATATGCTTCAAGTATAATTAGCAAAATTTGCCTTGGCAAAAAGTTCCATTTTTGTCTCATCTGTCCATAGGACATTCTCCCAGAAGCTTTGTGGCTTGTCAACATGTAGTTTGGCATATTCCAGTCTGGCTTTTTTATGATTTGTTTTCAACAATGGTGTCCTCCTTGGTCGTCTCCCATGTAGTCCACTTTGGCTCAAACAACGACGGATGGTGCGATCTGACACTGATGTTCCTTGAGCATGAAGTTCACCTTGGATCTCTTTAGAAGTCTTTCTGGGCTCTTTTGTTATCATTCGGATTATCCGTCTCTTTGATTTGTCATCATTTTTCCTCCTGCGGCCACATCCAGGGAGGTTGGCTACAGTCCCATGGATCATAAATTTCTGAATAATATGTGCAACTGTAGTCACAGGAACATCTAGCTGCTTGGAAATGGTCTTATAGCCTTTACCTTTAACATGCTTGTCTATAATTTTCTTTCGAATCTCCTGAGACAACTCTTTCCTTCGCTTCCTCTGGTCCATGTTGAGTGTGGTACACACCATGTCACCAAACAACACAGTGACTACCTGGAGCCCTATATATAGGCCCACTGACTGATTACAAGATTGTAGACACCTGTGATGCTAATTAGTGGACACACCTTGAATTAACGTGTCCCTTTGGTCACATTATTTTCAGTATTTTCTAGGGGTTCCATCATTTTTGTCCAGGCCTGTTCCATGAGTTTATTTTTTTAAATAATTCCATTGAAGCATGGTTGAAAAGCAATGTCTGACTTTCATTGGTTAACATTCATAGAATTTTTTTTAATTATTACTTTTGTCAGATTAAAGTTATTTCTGTGACCACTGTGAGTTTTTCTTTCATTGACCGAAGGGTACCAACAATTTTGTCCGTGTGTGTATAGGTTGTTAACATAACATTTTAATGAGCTCTGACTAACTGTATGTAAACATCTGACTTTAACTGTAGTATATTTTAAGAAATTAAGCCAAAAATAAAATAAAAAACCCAGTTTCATTTAGTTTTTTTAGGTTTAGACCATATGCCTTACCCCGAAGCTCAGGTACAGATGTTATGTGCATTTGGCTGACTGTCCTCAGAGCAGCCAGACCTGCCGGTAATGTCTCTGTGATCCACTGCTCTCCTTTATGATTGTTTGCCTCCAGGCCTGCAGACTGAAATGTGGCCGATAGATCCCCATAGAGGGGACCTTGCGCTGGTGCTGGAGCAGGAGTGAGTTCCTGAGGGTCCGTGGAGGACCTCCACCTGCGGTGGAAAGCTCTGAACAGCATCTCAATGTGTTTTTCTCTTTCCAAACCATAGGGTAAAGGCTGGGCTGTTATAGTGGACATGACCTGAGATAGACAGAGGGAGAGAGAGAGAAAGAGATGCTATGAGGATTTGATGGTCATGGTAAAGTATGAATAGTTTACTCTAAGTAATTATTTCAACCAATTTATTAATTCTCTGGATTTTAATGCCTAAATCAAATAAGTCAGGTATTAGATAATTTACAGATATTTGGATGTTGCTTTAAAAAAATCATAAAACATAAAATCCTAGTACACAGCTTTTTGACAACATTCTGAAATTTATTTTCATATAGTAGTGCTATAAAAATAAAGATTTTAAATTATGTTATTAAAGTCTGAGTCTGATGTTGTACCAATTTGATAAAACTACACTATTATAGTATTGTCACATATGCTATTATATTCTATGAGCCCTGGAGATACAATATGTTCTGTGACTATAATAATTCATCTGAAACCACAATGAACATCAATTATTAATAATGTTTCCTTTCCAATGAAAGTTTTAATTGTGTAAGTCTCTGAAACAAGCTACTTTTGTTAGTAGCAGCTAATGCACAAATAACGTCTCTGCTCTGTATATGTTTCATTGTTTCTTAACACTCCTGCATTGGATGAGCTATGTGACATTGAGAAGCTCTACAGTATGAACACTATGAATGTGGATCAACCAGAAACTCAACTTCCCATAACATATTGCTTTCATTAAACATGGACAACAATTCCTTAACCTGAACAACAATCTCTTAACATTAAGGTCACCGTTACCTGAGTTCTAACTATGTATCTAATCACATCCTAACCTACAGAAATAGACTTTGGACATTCAGTCGCTTACAAAGCACTTAGTGTGCAATTAACTAACTTTGCAAATCATGAATTTTGTATCTTTTTTTTTTTTTTTACAAAGAATTCTTTTTTTTTTTTTTTTGCATCATGTTTTAGAATTAATTTTACCACTGTTTCATTTTTAAACTAACAAAGCAGGCTTTTAAAAAGCGGACCAGTAACACATGGACAAGTGCAACATCTGGTCTAGCATCATTATGAACCTTATTGATCTACATACAGTAACATCATCATGTGGTCATAATTACTATGCCTGTATGTGAAGACTTGTCTTCTGTTCATCAAAACCACTGCTCTGTGTCCGACCATCTCACAGTCACACAAGGACCTCCTGCAACATCATCCATTCCAATTCCTGCACCCAGTTCCATTCTCCTCTTTCATCCTCCCAGGAGAAGAGTGTCCTGTGCTTTCATT